>CAKLNU010000915.1:0-55000 GCA_922788865.1 Poeciliopsis turneri
CATGGGGGTTATAGTCAAGTATCAGTGGTTGACGGCCATCTTCCTCATAACTTATACAGTTGCAGCTTCAGCCCTTTTTATATACAGCTAGGTCTGTGTAGGGTTGGTAGTTTGTTTTCTTATATCTTCTGCTGATCATGTTTACCACATATTGCCTTCAAAGCTTTCTGTATCACTCAGTAGCTGGCAGTTACCTTTTTGGTTACTGAACTTCATTACACCGCTGATTACAAGCAATGAAACCGGAAGATATGATAAAGAAACTCAGTGTGTTACGTCAAAATCAGCGATTATTTTGCACTTGAATGTGTTCAACTCTCTACAAATCTTGCATTTTGTATTTCAAAAGCTTCTTGTTCATGCATACCTGATGACAAGATCTTCCAGGTGATGAATAACTTTCATTTTGTCAAATAATAGTTTTACGACTAAAATTCAAACATCCAAAAATTTTGAACCTGACTTATATCTCAGACTCTGAGGCTTACGTGACTGATTTAAATCTCAAGATTGTGCAAATTACAAGGAGTACTTTATCCCGCCCGGTTGGCCAGAGGAGCAGGCAGTCGAGACAACCGAAACACAGCATCACTTTCATGCTTTCACAAGTATTGCCAACCTGGGTGCTTCACTGTTTGTTTGAGACACAAACTGACAAGGAGGAAGTTCCAATCATTTTTCACAGCTAGCCATAAAGGCCACTGCTTTAAACAGTTTGCTGTCATTTGGGGTCACTAAATTAGAAAAAAATGGTTACTTGAATGAAACACTACAGCAGGTGTAATGCCTGAGTCTTTTTGTCTCACAGGAGGGGTCAAGAGGCCTAGATTCAAAGAGAAACGGAGTGAGAGCTCCCCCTGAACGAAGGATGGAGAATGGGGTAAAACAAACTGTTTATGATGGGCAACATGATTTTACAATATGTTAAATCTAAAACAAACCAGTTTTATTATATGAAGATTAAAAATCTACGTTACTGGCTTAAATCAGGTGGCAACTCCTCGGATGGATATGACGTTAGCTGAGCTACAGGAGATGGCCGCCAGGCAGCAGCAACAGATTGAAGCTCAACAACAGCTGCTCGCTTCCAAGGTGCGTAAAGCTGTGCTGGGAAAAGGACTCGAAATAATTTAGTTGAGAAGTGGTGAGGATGAAAGTAAAAGCCAAAATGATGGAGGGTATTATTGAAAATGGAGCTCAAGTGGCAGATGCTAAAAAGTCACATGTACTGCTGAATTTGAGAATACTCAGAATAATGTATTCGGTGGTTGTGACAGAATAGTGGGTTGGATTGTTAATGATTGCAGGATAAGTTTCTGGTATCTACAAAATCTGCTGGTAGTTGAATACATCTCCCTTCTGTTTAATGACCCAGTTCCCCATCCTGGTTTGGATTTATGTGTTAGGCTTATTTTTTTTAAAGTTCTGTAATATAATTTAAGCACCTCTAAGTTTGGTGCTCAGGCGTTCTAAAATATTACATTCCATCATATGTAGTGAATGATGGTAATATGTAAAAACTTCCCTGACGCTCTGGACTCATGTGACCTAGTGAATCCTGAGGATGGCATGGGAAGCCAAAGAACGTGGCTTCCAAGCAGACATGTACACTTCACACACATCAACAAACAGGTTAGCTTCAACACATGACCTGAAGATTTCCAGAATATTTCATCTATTTAACAGAATTCAGCTATAAAAAACTGATGAATGTTTGGATATTAAACACCATTCATCTCTACTGCTTAACAATATTGAATAAGATCAATGTCCTGTCATTTAACTGTAAAGCATATAGTGAGATATTGTTTGTAGGAACCACTAAATGGAATGGTGTAAAAGGATATGCAGATAAAACAAAAAGTGCAAAACATTGTAACAGTTTTTATCTGTCTGGGGATTCTGCTTCTGATTATGCAGCTGGTTGAATTCTGGCCAGAGACCTGTTTACTTTTTATTATTCCAGCGGTGTTCAAAACAAAGTGTCCAAGAAATGGATGTAAAGTTTACAAGAGTACACTGTGTGATGTTTGCCCCTGTAACACTTTCTTAATCTCCCTTCTGCAGGAGCAGCGGCTGCGTTACTTGAAGCAACAGGAGCAGCGTCAGCAGCAGCAGGCATCTGAGCAAGAGAAGCTCCAGCGTCTCCGAGAAAATATCGAGAACCAGGAAGTGCGACTCAAGAAGGTCAGGGCTCTCAAGGGCCAGGTGGAGCAGAAACGTGTCAGCAATGGCAAATTAGGTGAGCTTAAAGACTTTGTTTTTTGTATGTTTGTTTTTCAGAGAGCATCTCAGAATGAAAGCTTGTGTACTAATGTTTCTGTTTGCATCTTTTTCTTTCTCCTCTCACAACATTTCTGCAGTGGAAGAAATCGAACAAATGAATAACCTTTTCCAGCAGAAGCAGAGAGAACTAGTGATGGCCGCGTCCAAGGTGGAGGAGCTCAGCCGGCAGCTAGAAACACTTAAAAACGGCAAAAAAGACAACATGCATGACAATCAAAGCTCAGTGGCAGAATTGGACCGCCTTTACAAGGAGCTTCAGGTGTGCAGAAATAAACTGAAATTATTAAAAGTTGAGCAAGCATAATTTATGTACTTAAATAATGTTTCTTATTTTGCCTGGTCTGCCTTACTGGTCAGCTGAGAAACAAGCTCAATCAAGATCAGAACTCAAAGCTGCAGCAGCAGAGGGAAAATCTAAATAAGCGCAACCTGGAAGTGGCGGCCATGGACAAACGGATCAGTGAGCTCAGAGACCGGCTGTGGAAGAAGAAAGCGGCTCTTCAGCAGAAGGAGAACTTGCCTGTGAGTTTCATCATTCCAAATCTTCCCTTTTCCATCTTTGTCTTGCTGTGCTTGTTGTGAGCTGCGTTTCCATTAACTATGAAATTACACAAATTGAGATTATAAAAGTGAATTTGCATTATGTACATAACATGGCAGTTTCAAAGTTTTTTGCTAGGATGAGGTGTAGGTCAGATGAGGACTTATTACGTGAACACGCTTATTAACATGAGATTTTAACTTCATTTCTTAATTAATGGAAACACAACACCTACAAAATTGTGTGTTTTCGACATTAGCCGAATATGGACAAAGATTTGCGCACATTTATAATGGAAATGCAGCTATTTTTACCAAAAATCCCATTTGTCACAAATCTTCCCCGAGTGGCCTTAAACTAAGGTTGTTTCTGTCTCTGTTTTTATATCAAGCCTCAGACGCCACATTATTCAGAGATCAGCCATGATGTAAGGCAACCCGACCCGATTATCTTGTTTGGGAGAACTATTTAACTCCCCAGCCGTATAAATCAATTCTTTTCAATTTGTTTTCCTGATTTATCTTTATTTGGGAATAAAATGATATGATCATTAGGACAGAGTTGCATTTTACATTCTCACTTCTTCCCCGTCCCACTCTACTGTCTCATTTTGGCAGAAACGAGTCCTGACAACGGGAGCTGAAATGAGTGCAGTCTGTCATCAAGGCAGGCAGGCAGGAATGTCTTTTAGATGTTATCTTTTTTGGCCTCCCTCTTAAAAAAAACAAGAACAACCAGTTTTCTTAAAGAAACATGACCATTTGACAAATATTATATTATGTTTTTAAGATTCATTTTTGAAGTAAAAGCTGAAATATACACTACTTGTTAGAATTTGGCCGACTGAGTTGTTCTGTATGTCATCATCTCATTGGCAGTAAAAGTACTGAATGATCTGCCTCGCCTCCCCCTGCTCTTCCACTCCACTCTTCCCTCTTCCAGGAGTTGTTTTGTACACATGTTGCCATGGGACTGTAATTGGGAGTCAACAGACTTGTTTGTAAAACTGACTGTGAAGGGTAAAATTTTACTTCTGCTTTACAGTGGAAGAGTGTGGAATGAAAATGTGCCTTTTTTTTTTACTATGCTTTGCAGCTTTCTCATGTTTTTAAAAATTAGATTTAAATCCTTTTGAACATGTGGGTTCTTTTTTTGTCTCTCAAAATGGCTTTCTTTTTCTATCAAATTCAGGTCTAATCAATAACTCAATAAATGCACAAAAATCCACTTATCCATCCTGATGTGTAACTTTGTCTTGTAGAAATAAAATCTATCAGTCTGCAGTGTCTGTACGTGGCCTATAAGTTGGAGTATAAATAATAAACGACCTAGTTGGTATATCACATGTCCTGAGGTTTTGCTAAAAGCTTTTAATGAGCAACATGCAGCCTGCATTAAAGCATCCCAGCTTATTTAAACCCTCTTGACATTTCCATTAAACCAGGGTCAGTATACGGAAGCATTTGCAGTTTTGTGTGTGTCTCTGCGATATTAGAGATGGAAACCTGAATAGGCTCTAGGGAGAAGGTGCTTTACCCACAGCCTGCCTTGAATCATAATGAGTAATCCCCTTTCATACCATCAACAAAAACACAAGCTACCCAAAGCCACATTTTCCTCCAACTAAGCAGCAAAGGTCTGACAGACATCGTTGCCACTTATTGGCTGAAGAACGATGCTTAGTCGTTCCACATGATCTTGGTTACATTTTTTTACCTGTAGAGAACACAAAGAGGTTAATATTACGTTGAACAGGAAGGATTATTTGGTCTTTTGAACTGCTTTTGCATGTTTGTGCTTTTTGTTTTCTCAAGA
Organism: Poeciliopsis turneri; assembly: GCA_922788865.1. Lineage (NCBI taxonomy): Eukaryota > Metazoa > Chordata > Actinopteri > Cyprinodontiformes > Poeciliidae > Poeciliopsis > Poeciliopsis turneri. The sequence goes on from CAKLNU010000915.1 coordinate 4,643, forward strand.
ATGGCTATCCTGCTAAAGAGAGGGCTTCAAAAGACACTCACCGTCAGGTAACTAAATTAGTACTGCAGCTGTATCTTTCTAATCACAACTAAGAAGCATGACTTCTTTACACAGGTGATTTCATCAACGTTTGTTTAAGTTTACTTTTCAGCATGACATTTGAAGCATGTTCATTTTCTTACAGAGGTCAGCTTTGGCTAATAATTTTTAAAAAAATCCTGTTTATTTCAGTCAATTAATTTAGTCTGGTGTAAGAAAACTGGAAAAGATTTTCTTAATTTTTTCTAAATTGATTTTAGCTACTGCTTTTTAGCATAAAAGCAGTAGCTAAAATCTGATGATGCTTAAATAACAGATTTTCTAAAATAGGTTTTAAAAAAACTGATTCTAAAATGTCTGTTCTTATACTTCAGATCAAACATGTTGGGTACATTTTACAAGTAAAGCAAAGTATAGAACATCTGTTCAATTTAGAAATACTTTCAACATGGTAATTTCACAGATTATACCCTTTGGCTGTATATAAAATTGATATTAGTTGCTTAATCTTTTGGGCTATCAGCTCTTGTATCCACCCTGAAGTCAGTTGCGTCACAGATGTGACAATTGTCACTTCCACCTGTAGTGCAAGTTTTTAAGACATTGGTCTGAAAAGATTATTGGGTGGCACTTCTTTAGTTTATAAAAGCCTCATCAATAGACCCTGAATAAAATCTTAAGCAGTGATGTTTCAACAAACCCCTTTGTGGGTTTAAATTGACTCTTATTAATTTCAAATGTAGTAAAATACTTTTTCCTTTGTCTTGAACACTGATAACACCACCTACAACTCAGAAAAGAGCATCTCCTATTTTTATTTTTTTTTTTCCTATTTTGTTGTACTCATTTCAATCATTAGTTTCTCTTTTTGTTACAATGTTTATTTAGGTTTTCATGTATTGGATTTTCTCTGTTTTCCATCTGGTTCTGCTGCCACCATTCTTTGTCTGACTAGTTGGAATAAATTCTGTTTTGTTTTGTCTTTCCCTCCCTTCCTTTCCCCTCATCTGCTCTCTTAATACTACAGCTGCCCTCTGATGGCCAAGCCGGGCCGCAGTCCGGTCCGTCTCGCGTGGCAGCGGTCGGCCCTTACATCCAGTCGTCCACCTTGCCCCGAGGTCCATCGAGGCATGAGCTGCTTGTAAAGCCAGGTTACCCAGACGGCACTGCCACTCTACCTGGCAGCGACTCCCAGAGCAAACCTAGTTCAGGTGAGAACTAGGCTGACTTGGCAGTAACTACTTGCTTTGTGTTATTTTATTAGATAAACAACATATACATATTACAAACAGCTGATCTATTTAAAGTTGTAGTAGCAACTTCTGGACTGAAGCCCTACATTACTGAGATCCTTAAAAACCTATTTTGCTCTTTTTTTTGTTTTTTGTCTGGGGAAAATGTCCTGCTTCTTGCAGCAGCAGAGCAGACTGATACGCCTGCTGAGTGTGATGTCAGTTTGAGCTCAGAAGGTAGCCAGTTTCCTCATCCACTGTCTGGTGTGATCTCTTACTTTTGATTTCATTTTAAGGACAAGTAGTTTCCACTGTGTTGAAAATCTCTAAAGGCTAAGATTTGCAGTGACTTGGGGAGTGTTTATCGATGAATTTTTTTCACTACTAAGGTGATGATGATGATGCTTAAATAATAGTTTCAACACTTATAAACGTTCTGTTTATTTTCTTGAGTTACATTGATGCCGGAGAGCCTGTGCTTTTAGGCTCCATTGTCGTGTGTCCAGATCCCAGTGAGGTTTTACAGTCGGGAAAATCCATTGGATCAGTGCAACATTAAACATTGCTTTGCACTATCTAATGAGATACACTTGAGTCACTCTCTTATCCATTCATCTGTGGATAATGAACCATCTGTGTACATCATAGTATTAAAATTAAATCTCATCAGATGTGAAAAAAGTAAAAAAAAAAAAAATTATAAAATGTCAGCAACATCACACTCGCATTCCCGCTGCATCCTCATCAACCTGTATTTGTCCGTTTCTAGCAAAACAGCATGAAGGCAGTGAAAGTAACATGTTTTTTTCTCCAGTCTGTCCTGTTGCATGCGATTACTTCTGCATGGTGGGTGCAGCATGGTAAGAAAAGAGAAAGAGAGAGAGAGAGGGTTGGGCGGGGACAAAGAAGAATCTGTTCTTAATAAACAATTGTTGCCAGTTCTTCTCTAGCGTCCGAAGTGCAGAGCAAAGTATAATTCTGTCTCCGGGAGGCTGTGCTGCTCGCCGCATGGCCCCTCAGGGGTGCCAGTGCCTGGGCTCGGCCAACATCATGTCTAGAGCAAAAGAAACCTGAAGGTTTAAGACTGCTTTGCTTTTCTTGTGTTTGAATGCATCTCCGTTAGAAGCCATGTTCTTGCTTAAGCCTCTGAAAGAGCTGCGGGCTAAAAGAAAAGGTACACACTCATGTTTGTGTGCGTGTGTGCTTTCAGGACTTCTTTATTGCTTCGAAACATTTTAGATACTTTTCATTTGATGTTACTTAGAATTTTGATAGATCGGCATGTGTTGTTCTGCCATTTGCGCAAATCTCACTTGTTTTTTTGTTCTTTTTTCTTGTCCGTTCTTTCTCTGCATCTCTAAATGGGTCAGTTGGAACAAATGCATAACCTTCACTTGAGCTGACAGTCAGAACAGACTGACAAACTCAGTCTGTTCATGTTTGCACAATGTGCACTGATGTACAAGTCTTCTTCATTTGGTTTCCTGCAAGTCTTATGGAAATACCCTCATTTTCCCATCGTTGTGATGCTAATTTTGCTAGAAGCAAATGCTCCGTGCTTTATGGCTCATCTGACTGCAGAGATACTTGGCCATTGGCTCAGTCTTAGCCAGTCATCCAAAAGAAAGCCATAAACAGGGAGATGTTGTCTGAACTTTATTTTTTATTATGAGTTATCCCAATTTTTAGTTCAGTGTGATTTATTTGGTTTATTTATGTCAGGAATATTGTGCTATTTGAACAATCCTTCCTCTCCTCCGACTCAGGTCTGCAGCCTGGAAAACCGGCAGACTGGAACTCCTCAGGTCAAGATCCAAAAGTCAATGGGCCCGGCCCAGCTTCAACACTGCCACGGATGACCTCTTACTCCAACTCTAACATAGAACAAGGTAAGAGAACTGCACACAGAATCTAAAATCTTTCCAGAACAATGCAAGAGTTGATTTAGGAACCCTGTCATTTTTAATAAATAAATTATACTCTATAATCAGATGAATCTGAACTGAAGAGAGACAGGAAGGGGCGCCCCGTCTCCATGTTTGAGCCGACGGAAGCTCCTGCTGCCTCCCTCCGCAAGAACCTGAGCAGTGAAGACCTGGTCAGGGATGCACAGGTGAGAGAAAAACTGGTTTAGTGTCAACAAATAGAAATGCTTCCTCACATTTACAAGATTTTCCTTCTCTTCCATAACGTTCTAGTCTGCCCCGAAATCCACAGTCAAGGTGCCCCCTCCTGTTCCCACCAAACCAAAAGGTCCCAGTGTTGTTCCCTACAGCAAGCAGGGGCTGAACACGGGCACTTTCCCCAAGACGAAGCCCCACTGCCAGCAACCGCCGGCCACCATGGGCCGCAGCCCATTACCTCCCTCTCAAAGCCAGACACTCCCGCTGCCTTCTAAGCAGGACGCGCCACCTGCAGCCACGGTCCGACCTTTCACCCCAGAGCTTCCGTCCTCCAAAGATGGCAGCCTGACCAAGCCGTCAACAGCAGACGCTCGCTCCATTTACTCCATGTACACTCAGCAGTCTGGTTCAGGAAAGCCTTTCCAGTTTGGGATTCAGGGAGCCCTCAACAGGGCTCAGACCCGCCCCAATGGGTTTACCAGCGGTGAGAATATTCACGGTTATTCATTTTGATCATGGCTGCATTGTAATAAATTAGAATAATTATGGAAAAGGGAATTTATGTCATTAATTAAGACATCAGTTTTTTAGATTTATGACATAGACGGATGATTCAAATGTGAATCCACTGAAAGCATAAAGGTTATGTTTTCAGAAAATTTAAACCACAGAAGACCATTGAAAAATTATTTTTAATAGACATGCCATTTTCATATCAGGCAGATTTGAAAATTGTCCAGCAAGGTGGGTCATTGCTGACTGTTCAGACTCCTGTTTCTAGGCATGTTAATGGAAAGTTAAAAGGTGGAAAAAGTGTGGTACTATACAGACATTGTTACTTGGTCCGTAAATTATTATTGGTGAATGTAATTATTTTTTCCTTGATCATTTTAGTTAGCCTGTGGAATGTCGCAATTAGGCTTCTTGGTTGATTTTTCTTGGCATTTTCAGTCTGGTGGCGGCAGTAAATACTAAATCCAGGACTTAAGGCTTTAATGATGTGACTCCACTTCCATCTAGTTCAAAATATTGTGGGTTTCTGTGAGCATAACAGTTTCTCAGCAACAACACAGCCTGTCTCTTGAAACCAAACTGAGTGTGTGTTTTCTGTATTTTTCTGTAGTTTATGGCAAACCTGTGGTTCCAAGTGGAGGCTCCCAACACCTGGAGAACCCATACCTGGAGCGCTGCTCCCCAGCTCCTGAAAATGAGATTGACGGTGTCAGGACCAACAGTGGGAGTCCCAGCGTGTCTGAGGACCCCCAGCCAGAAACGGAGCGCATTCCTCGTCCTCTCAGCCCCACCAAGCTGCTCCCCTTCATCTCCAACACTTACAGGCACCAGAGCGATGGTGACCTGGAGGCCCTCAGAAAGAAGTTCTACAATGCCCCGAGGCCCCTAAAGAAACGCAGCTCCATCACTGAGCCAGAGGGTCCAGGAGGACCCAACATTGAGAAGCTGCGCTATCAGAAGACCACCCTAAAAGCAATGGAGACTGCCGCTACCATGCCAACCACTCCAGCTTTTGCCAGAGAACCAGAAAAGGTGGGAGACGGACCCGCGGGGCCGCATGTGCAGAACTCACAAAGCATCGCAGAAGTCCCCCAATCAGAGATGGATCAGGGTCTGAAGAGAGGAGAACTGCCGTCGCACTCCACCGGCACAAACGTCCCGCCTCCAGCCACACCCGAACAGACCCCACCACCTTCAGCTTTTCCAGACTGTGAGCTCATCATCCCACCCCCTCCTCCGTCCCACCCGGCTCCCAGACCTGATGACGCGCTCTTCCCTCCGCCACCCCCGCTGGCGTTGACGACACGATGCCCGTCTGCCTCCTCCACCTCTCGAAAGCTTTGTTGAAGAGTTTCCCCCATACCCCCCGCCGCCGTACCCCAGCGGAGCGGAACAGGACAGCCTGGGAGAGGACACGTTTAACATGAAGGCACCTGAGGTCACTGGACAGGTCACGCTGCCTCCGGTACGAACCGTCATCATCCTAAGCGACTTTTTCCATATGTCCTGTTGTCATCTGTTGTGTTTTCTAAAGCATTCAGTTATTCTTTGGTCTATTTTAAAACTCCTTCAAATCTCCAAAAGAGCAAGTCATGAGTGAGTTTGTGCAAGTTCTGCTGGTCAGTGGAGGTGAACTGATCTGACGTTGTTATATAACCAGAAATCCTTGTAAATCACTCCTATTGTTTTTCTGGAAAATGGGTCCTGTTCTCCTACCACTAAGAGGATATATTCAGTTTCGAAAATAAACACTAATTTGTGTTTTGTTGTTGCTAAGCTGTTAAAAAAAGACGTGCTAAGCGGTTTTCATGGAGATGTGGAAGGTTTAGAAAGAACAAATCAGTAGGATAAGGGTAATATGACCCACTTTTTCCTCCCTCTGGTTAAGTTTTTCTCACCTCTATAACCAGCATAAAAAATTAAAGGACTTTTGTTCTTAATCAGGTTGCATAACAAAGGCAGGGCTTTTTTTTTTTTTTTTTTCCTGCGCTTTCACTTATAACCTGGATTAACATGCACACAGAGCTGGAAAAACATTTTACTGCCCTGATCAACAAGTGACCTGAGCAGACTGAGAGTAGACGCTTCAGCAACACAAGCTGCACTCATGACTGCTTTTTCAAATTACTTGGAAGTGATAATAAAATCCTAACTACTTTTTTTAGGGAAAGAGGACTAATTTGCGCAAGCCTGGTTCTGAACGCATCGATCACAGCATGAGGGTGAAGTTCAACCCTCTGGCTCTGCTGCTGGACTCCTCTTTGGAGGGAGAGTTCGACCTGGTCCAGAGAATCATCTATGAAGTAAGGCCTTTTTCCTCCAAGTAAAACATTTTCTATTGCTTTATTCCCTCTCTGATTTTTATTTATTTTGGGTGTGATCTAGAAACCTTTTGTGACATTTAAAATCTAACAAACAAAAAATGTTAGTGGTCACTATATTTACATATCCCATGACTGTAAAATTAGAGCTGCACTAATCAGATTCTGTGGATAATTTCTGATCACTATTTTTGTAAAAATTTGACTTGTTACAGATGTTAGTTCTGATTGAAATGACAGCAAAACACTTGTTTTTGTTTTTTTGCTTTCTACATAAATTAAATATGTAATTCCTAAACATTTTTATTTAGTATATATATTTATTTAGTATATATATATATATATAAATACATATAAATATGTATATCAATACATATGTAAAAAATAAATCCTTTGAAATACACTTAACTTTACCCTTAGTGTACCTGTGTCTTATTATTTTTTTAAGTATGCATGCTTTCATTTACAATATAACTTGCTGCTGGTACACATCAATACAGAAAAAGGATAGTTCTGTTCTATTTTATTTTGTGAACACCTTAAAATGTGGAAATTCCCCAGAACATAAGATATTCTTTTTCCCAGCAACATTCAATCAAAATAATATTATTAGATATAACAATCTAACACCATAAAATCATGTCACAGTGTTAGATTGTTAGAATTATTTCCTGCAACGAAGCAGTTGCTCTTCAGATTTTGGCACAACGCTGACTGCTCTCTCTGTGTGAGAGAGAGAGAGTTACACACCTGCAGTCAAACAAGATGTCACTAATATTTTACAGTAGGGTTTAAACACGGTTAACATTTTAGGCTGTCTGTAGTATCTTACCTCAAGATTTACCACAATTGGTGTATTAGCATGGTTAGTATCACTTACCGTAAACCTCACACTTTGTATTATGTGTAATGTTAGCAAAGCCTGACCTTTACTGTCAGATTTCCATCAACATGGACAACATTTCTTAATCCAGGGGGTTTTATGACAGCAAATACAATGAAGCTGAGAGTCCAGTTCTAAGTTTTACGCCATAAAGAAACTGTTAAACATGCTTCCCTTCATTCTCCAAATTCAGGTAGAGGATCCCAGTCAGCCCAACGACGAAGGCATCACAGCCTTACACAACGCTGTGTGTGCTGGACACACAGAGATTGTCAAGTTTTTAGTCCAGTTTGGCGTCAACGTTAACGCTGCAGACAGTGATGGCTGGTAGGTTTACCATCTCTGACTTAGTTGATGTAGAAATGATTGCAGCTGTTATTTGTACCGTTCGTGCATCAGCCTTTTTTGATCATTTTGCCCGTCCCCCTTTAACAGGACCCCTCTTCACTGTGCCGCATCCTGCAACAACGTACAAGTGTGCAAGTTTCTGGTGGAGTCGGGTGCAGCGGTCTTTGCTATGACCTACAGTGACATGCAGACTGCAGCAGATAAATGTGAAGAGATGGAGGAGGGTTACACTCAGTGCTCGCAGTTCCTTTATGGTCAGTAAAAACTGTTTTTTAAATATTGGCTGTTACCGCCTTCTTACATGTTATATTTTGTAGTTTTTGCTCTCTTGGCAAAAAGTGCTGCTATTTTTTTCTATTTATTTTTGTGTCAACTTGACTTCTCAGGCGTGCAAGAGAAGATGGGAATAATGAACAGAGGTGTGGTGTATGCTTTGTGGGACTACACTGCTGAAAATTCCGATGAGCTGTCTTTCCGCGAGGGAGACTGCATGACCATTGTTCGCAGAGAAGATGAAGATGAGATCGATTGGTGGTGGGCCCGTCTGGGCGACACGGAGGGTTACATTCCTCGTAACCTGCTAGGGGTGAGTTACGAGCATCTACAATCAGTCTTAAAACATAAGAATCGTAATGAAATGTTTGCATTACTGACATGCATGTGTTCTCAAACAGCTCTATCCCAGAATCAAACCAAGACAAAGAACCCTGGCTTGAAACCTGTGGAAAATGTTCACCTCCACACCAAGGCTTTAAAAGACTGAGGGAAGGGAAATGAAGAAACAAGAATAGACCAACCAATATGAAGGATCAACTGTTTCTGGCACTTTGTTTTATCTACAACAGAGGAATTTTATCTCACTTATTCTTTCCTGGACATAATTAAGAGAGAACATTTCTGTTTTTTGTGTTGGGGTGTTTCTGTTATTATCCAAACTGTATTTACATTGACAGAATCCCAAATTTCAGCGACAATTTCATTTTTGTCCTGAAACAATTCTCTGGAAGTCTTATAAAATATTTCCTTGTATGCTTGTTGTTTTCTAACGCGTTTTGGTTTTAAAATTGCATGATGTCAAAAAGCAGCTGAGGATGGTATCGATAGATTCTGTTATGAAAGCAGTTTTCCTTCTGTAGAATCTGCCTTGAAATATCAGCTGTACCTCTGTGGTTTTGGATAAACTCAGAGAGTGAAATGACCAGAGGAGGAAGAGATGATGAGCTTTGATTGCTTCCTTGCAATTTGTCTTGTGGTCCAAGACGCCTTGTGGCCCAGTCAGCTTTTCTGCACCTGGTTGAGCAGACATACATGTATCTTTTTCTATTTTCATCACATAAAACCAGTAAAAATCCAGCTATAGGAACTGTGGTTATTGTGAAAACTGATGTGATTTTCAAACTTAACTTTTTTTTTTGTTTGTTTTTTTTTTTACTAGAAAGGAAATGTTAAGGAGTACATGTATATTTTTATTGCAGCCATTCCATTATACTATAGTACTGCAGGATGATAAGGCTTATACTTTAAGCCTTAAGATTTTTGCAATCACTGTGATAAACGTGCATCAGGTTAGAATGCGAGTCAAACAGGCCATAGCTTAAAATAAAATCTTAAAAATAATGTAACCGGTAAGATCCACAAAGGTAGCTCATCACATATCTGTTGGTGCAAATGTATTTATTTTTGTTACTGTTTTCCTTAGCATTTTCATCACAAACGCAACACTATTGTAGTATTTTAAACATTTACAATAAAATACTTTGTACTAATGGCGTCTAATGGTTGTTGTCATAAGCAACAAATAGTTATCATTTGTCTTCCAGTTTACTTGTTTGTGTGCTTTACTTTTATTCTGAGTACAAAATGGTGAAATACAGTGAATCTGGGAAGTAGTCACGACACGTTCACATTTTATTGCAAGTTGTGTTACTCTTTTCTCAAAAGTCTACATATAAATACTTCATTATGACAATGTGGGGAAAAAAAAGCTTGAGGTTCTTGCAAATGTATTAAAAATGTAAAACCAAGAAATCACATTTACCTAAGTATTTCCAGCCTTTACCATGGAGCTCAAAATGGATCTCTTTCCTCATTTTTGAGATGTTTCTACAGCTGAAGTGGAGTCCAGCAGTGGCAAACTCACCTGATTGAACTGTACTTGGAAAGGCATTTGTCTCTATAAATTCCCACAATTGACTTCAGGTCAGAGGTTAAACGCTAAGCATGAAATCAAATGAATTGTCAGCAGACTTTAGAAGCAGGAGTGTTTTGAAGCACAAATCTGGGAAAAGATGCAGACAAAAAAAATCTGCAGCTTTGAAGGTCCTAATGAGTGCAGTGGGCTTCATCCAGCTTTTTGTCAAACCACCCATCTGACCCGCATGATAGTATCAGAACGAAAGTCTCTCAACAAAAGCCACATCGAGGTGGCGGCATCATGCTTTAGGAACGTTTTGCAGTTGAAGAACGTGACTAAGAATTCCTCTGGACCTCAGACTGGCGCAGCAGTTCATTTGTCAGCAGAACAATGACCCAAAGCACATGGCCAAGATCTCAAAGGAGAGGCTTCAGAGCTACTCTGTGACTGTCCTACAGCGGCCATGTCAGAATCCAGACTTGAATAGGAGTGAACATTTCTGAGGAGATTTAAAAATATCTGCACAGACATTTCCCTTCCAACCTGAAGAAGAATGGGGGAAACTACTTAGGTAAGCTGAGCGAGTGGCATCGAATTCAAACCGACTTGAGGCTGTAAATGCTATCCAAGGGGGAATCAACAAAGTATTAAACAAAAGCCAAATGTGATTTTTTTTAAGGGGGGAGGGGAGGGGTCTCATTTTAATATATTTGCAAAGAGAAAATAAAAAGTCAAGCTTTTTCCACATTGTCATAGAGGTATTTGTGTGGAGAAGTTTGTGGAAAGAGATTAATCCATTTGGAAATAAGACTAACATAAGAGGTGGAAAAAGTGAAGCTCTGTGCACACTTTCCTGATGGACTGTATGTTTGTGCAAATGAGGACTGATGTAAATGTTGCCCTCTGCTGGAAAATACGTCTATTTTCAATACGTCAAAGTCGGAAATCTCCAAACTTTTAACATTCAAAGGACCATTTCTGCTTTACTTCAAAATGAAACTGAATGGACCCTAATTAATCAACAAATCTAGCTGGGTATTTGACCACTTAACTAGAAAGCTAATTTAAATAAATTCACCATTTCCCTGCCACAGACTCTGGTATTGGTATTGCTTGCAGATTTTTAACGGAGTTACATCAAAAGAGTAAATATAGCTTGTTTTATCTATTCAAAAATAAGCTTTTATATGTTTGTATGGGCTGAAGTTTTTTTTGCTTTTTTTTTTATTGGACATAATACTAATGTTTACCTTTGCATTAACTTGATTGAGGAGGTGATTTAACAATTTGCCACTGTAAAAGGGACCAAAACAATCTTCAATTATACTGCTAAGGTGTTCTTCTGAGTTTCCCATTGTTTAACACATTGGTCTGTCCAAGAAGTGCTGCAATTTATATTATTTTAATTTAATTTATACTATTTTATGCAAAGAAAATCTGGCCACTTGCTAAATGAATTGAGTGCCCATATTAATATGATATCCCGGTCCACTATGAACTTTTGATCAAAATTGAAGGAGTTTTCATCTTAACTTTAAAACACTGATTTGGTCCAAATAAACAATAATCTTACGAAAATTATATTTGGTGCAAAAACACCTAATAGTCCTCAGAGCTTTATTCGGCTCAAACAAAATGACAAATTGGGTCTTTGAATGTTAATTTTCTATGTCTGCTCTAAGCGGGGGCAGCGTGGGACTGTTGGGGCCGATACAAGAGGACATATTCTAAACAACCAGGCACCTTTGCTTCTAAGATCAACTTAGTCATCAGTAAATGACTAATGACTAAGTTTGTTTACATTCTTTCATTTTTGAAAGAATGTAAACAAAGTTTGCTGAAGCATACTGCAAAATCTAAAAGGAGAGCCATGCACACTAAACACAGAAGCCATGTTGCTGAGGTGAGGTATTGAAGGTCGATACCTGAACACATTTCTTTGGTTTGTGTCTGGATCTCTGTGTGTGTGTGTGTGTGTGTGTGTGTGCGTGTGCGTGCGTGTGTGTGTGTGTGTGTGCGTGTGTGTGTGTGCGTGTGTGTGTGTGTGTGTGTGCGTGTGCATGTGTGTGTGTGCACTCAGTAAAATAAAAAAGCGCTGTACCCTGCCATGTAACTAATACTGCATATTTGTTGTATGTAAATCTGCTCAGCATTACTTCTTTGATGGTGGCTGTTGCCCTGGTAGCCAGCAACGGTGTTGCTCCTTTCTTCATCGTGAGCTTCAGCTAACACGCTCAGTGGGGTCCCATTTGGGTCTGCTCCACTGGTTAACGGAGCTGGATGTCAGAGACATAATCCAAGACCTACACAAATCCCTTTCTGAATAGAAAAACAGCCTCACTGCTTGCCCAGGGAATGCTACAAACTCTATTCATTATTAATGTGTACGTTCAGAATGGATAAAAAATTCTGTATGTGTGAGAGAAGAAACAGTATGCTTCGAGGCAGCTGCCCTTGTGCGCTCTAATGATCAGAGTTTTTTGTTGGACTCTGAGGCAAAGCAACGGGGATCACTTCAGGACTTCACGAGGGAACGGAGGACCAGCAGGGTTTACAAGCACACAAGCAAGTGTCTGACTTGTTTATTGCTGGGAGAATTATGGCGCTAGTTTCCCTCACAGTCACATTTATTCATTTATCTTATTCAGTTATTTATCTTCAAAGAAATAATTTATATCTAACAGCCACATTTATCCTACTGGCTGTTAGATTACAGCCTTTACATTAATCTTACTTACTGTGGCAATCAAAAAGATATGATCATATTTTTTACCCGAGGGATGCGGCAGATGAGGAGCCGCAGGTGGGTTTTTCATCCGAACAGCTTTAGATGAATGTGTCACACAAAAGCAACCAGTCCCTGAAAGCAGCAAGAGTGAACTTGGGGATATCTTTTGAGCACATATTAGTCCCTCAAACGCCAAAAAAGCAGTTGACCTTTAATTTGTTGCCAGCAAACTCACAATTCAATTGTCTTTTAAAACCTTTGTATTTATTTTCCTGTCTGCTTTAGCCTGAGAGAGCCAGAAATGATGGGTGTGGCTGTTCCCCAGGACCACTTGTTCCCCGTTTGAAAATTCTGACTCATAACTAGCAGCTGTAATGTTTCTACGAGCAAAGAGAAAATAAATAAATAAATGTAACAGTAAGTCACATTTATTGCACAGAACTCCCTTGGATAATTGCAATAAATATGACCTAAATTTTCAGATTAAGTAGATTAGTAATGGTTTAGGACAGGGGTGTCAAACTCCAGTCCTCGAGGGTCACTGTCCTACAGTTTTTCGATGTGCCACAGGTACAAAACGCTGGAATGAAATTGTTTAATTACCTCCTCCTTGTGTAGATCAGTTCTCCAGAGCCTTGCTAATAACCTAATTATTCTATTCAGGTGTGATGCAGCAGAGGCACATCTAAAAGTTGCAGGACACCGGCCCTTGAGGACTGGATGTTGACACCCCTGGTTTAGAAACTGGGTGATGAGGCTCACCACCATTATAGTACAACCTCACCAGGAGGAGGTATGATGACATCATATAGGTATGAATTTCCATGCCCCTTTCATTTGGAATGAGTACAATATTGTCCTGGGAAAACTGTAAAATTCAAGTATTTATGGTGTGATACTGTGAAGCTGAATAATATCAGTATTTTCTTGAAAATACAGAAAGGGAAATGTCTGACTCCACCCTGTCAACTTACTGGCCTCTCCAACGAAACATTTATCTGGTTATGTTTTTATCCATTTTTGCATAAATATCCTGAAATCTGTTATAAGCATATGACAACTGCTCATTAAAACTGTTTAAATTCTGTTAAAAAGCTCAGTTGTAGTTTGCCTCACCAAGGTTATCATTCCTCTTCATCTGCCAAACCGCTTTGAAAACTTTTTGAAGGCCTTCCTTCTTGATCTCAAGTTGCAAATCTAAAAAAAAAAAAAAAAAAAAAAAAAACTACATTGAAACTATAACTACACTAAACAAAGATTCTTTATAGCGCACTTGATTCTGTTTGTGAAAGTACAGAAATACAGAGAAGAGGTTTTTTTGGCTCATCTCGCTCAAGAAAGGAAAGTTGCATCATGTGGACTCGTCCACCTTGGGCTCATATATTTCACACTGCCTAAATATACTTTAAAACACAGTTTGTGATCTCTTAAATCTTTACTAAACTAATCTTTCTCAAAACTAGCATCTATCTCGTGGATTCAAAGACAATCATACAGGAACCGTCACTGAAATAAATCTCATTTCATCTAAAATATAGCACGATAATACTTCTACTAGATTATTACTTCTAGAGTTTGAAATTTTCAGACACACTAAAATACTCCTAAATGGAATGAGTAAATGCAGTCAATTTAATTACATAGAAGAAATGCATTAATTCATGTATTTCTCAAAGCAAACGCTAGGGGTCAGTGTCTCACCACTAGCGGGAATAGGCTGCGTCCACCTTTATCACTTTTACCGCAACTCGCTGCGCTTCCTGGACCTGGTAATATTACCTCGGGAAGTAGGCTAGTGACCCACGAGGTTTCCCCTCATAACATAACATTTCATTGTTGAGAACAAGACACAATAAAGGGCTTCAGAGGTTAATAGGAAGAAAGTGAAAAGAGGGCGGGCCACCTGATGACGGCAGCCGAGCGGAGGAGCTGTTGAGTTAGTGGCTGTTTGAGAGTGAGCGGCTAAAGTCCACTTGGATTATGACAAGCTGGAAACGGACAAATCGATTTTCTCGAGGAACCTGGACACGAATTGAGGTAAGATACACTAAATCCTACACGAAAATAGTCTTATTCGGGGGGATCCTGGTGTATTGTGCTACTTTAATTGTTACTCTGACAATTTCCTGTCATGATCAAATTCTAGACACATTATTATCATGTTTTTTCCCCCCCTTTTCTTTCTTTATTTTCTTTTTTCCAAACAACATATGGACTATTCTCTTGAAACGATTTGGAACAAGTATTTTATCTTGAGGGATATGAATCTGACAGGGTGACACCTCACTATATTCCCCGCAGTGTGTTTAAATTGCATGTCTGTGTAATGAAAACATCCATTGACCCTTTGTGTCTCTCTCTGCATGACTGCGGTAGTAAGTAATCTAGACTTTCCAGGAGTGCGTTTTAGTAATTTTACATTTCCCAGACCTGTCTATGCAGGATCCACATGTGAAGGAGACAGCTGAGAGCATGCACTGTAAACACACAAGGTGCAGGAGGAGCATAGATCTTTCAAAGTGTGTTACCCCGTCATCATCTGGACAGTGTCTTACATGCCAGCTCGTAATTAAGCTCCCAGAGAAGTGCATGTAAACCAAATAAACTCCATTATCTACTCTTTAATGGAGATTCTTGGCATGATTGATCAGCATGGTAACATTGATAGAGCTGGTTTCCAACTCTTTTGTTATCTAGATGTTTGTTTGGACTCTTTCAGAAAGCCTCTGATCTGATCTTTAAGTTCTGAGTGAGTCAATATCCAGCAGTTTCTTCTTATTAGGAGTCCAAAGGGCCAGACGTGATAAATATTGATGATAACAGGAAGGCTAAAGTAAATTCTGACTGTAAGAAACATCTAGTTTCAAGTCGGAGTAATTCATCTGGCAGCATGGCCTCTTGTAAGCACGGTAAGAGCCCTCATGAGATTTTAATACTGTGTTAACCTTAACTGATTTTAGGGTATTTTAAAAAACAAACAACAAAAACAACTTCGATATGTAACCATCCATCTATCTATCTATCTATCTATCTATCTATCTATCTATCTATCTATCTATCTATCTATCTATCTATCTATCTATCTATCTATCTATCTATCTATCTATCTATCTATCTATCTATCTATCTATCTATTTATTTTCTTTACCATTGTCCTTAGTGGGGTCGGGAGGTGCTAGTGCCCATCTCCAGCCAATGTTCCGGGTCAGAGGCGGGATGTACCCTGGACAGGTCGCCACAAATATGTAACATAATCTAAAAATATTTTTAAAAGACGGAAGGGACGACTATTAATTCTTCAGCAACAATAATAGATTTTTTACTGCTTTTTAAATAATGTAACTTAAAACATGTTGTTGTTTGGTCTTTTCATTCATAGTCTTAGGCACCAGAATAAAATTAGAATATTCATCTCCTAAAATTACCTGGACTTTTTTTCAAAAGCTTGTGTATTGTCAGAGTATTATGCCTCTTGGTTGTCCTGCTCTCTGTAGTTTATATTAGATAATTAATTAGTCAAGCTGTCTGCTCAGATTGCAAATCTGAAATTGTCTCCTCGTTAGACATGCTGCTCTATCTTGTTAGTTGTATTTTTCTTAAAGCAACATTAAATAATTTTTGGAGCAATGTTTTTTCTGGTGAAGATATTTTATATTTCTCCAGCTCTCTAATTAAGAACTCTTAGAAAGCCCCCATAGGTCCTTCAGTGCAACATTTGTCAATAATTACGACTCCAAATTTCTGACCAATTGCACAATATTTGACACCCCTTAAGAACAATTTCTGCCCAGAATGTTTGTCATTGCTGCAAGGGTAAAATTATGCAATTTTGTTCTTGCAGCGCTGTGAAAGAGCATTCTGGTGAAATATGTATCATGTTTCATATGTGGCATTTGGTAAATTCAAATTCAATATCCTTATGTATAGAAATTTAAGCACACTACAAATAAATTAATAACACTGAGTTATTGTGCTTTGACCAGGCATCATAAGCCCATATTTTGTAATAGTCAGAGGACCCAATCTGGGATCAGAACTCCAATCAATGAAAATAGGATGAGGAATAAAATCTTTAGTTATTTGCATTGTTGGCTGTCAGCAGGAAGTCCTGGGCTCATTCTGCATGAAGTTTGCATGTTCTCCATGAGTGGGTGTGGGTTCTCTTCGGGTACTCCAGCTTCATTCCACCGTCCAAAAACATTTTAGGTCTACTGTTTTCTCCGAGCTGTCATTGGGAGTGTCTGTGTGCCAGACCAGAGACCTGCAGTCTACTCTGCCTCTTACCCACCAAGCACAAGAGCTCAAGGATAATGGGGTAAAGACCATTAATGAATGGATGGATATGAGCATTTTTAGCTATGAGTCATATCTGTAATACCTGACTATAAGATTATTATATTCACAGAAGATACAAGTCCCTGTATGCCCTCAGAGATTATGAATTTTACACCAGCGACTCTTGATGGGTTTTTAGGCTGATATCACACCTAAAATAGAAAGAGGAGATTATTACTGTTATTTAAAACAGGAATAATCTTTTCTAAACAAAGGATGACAAACAGCATCTCAGTGAGAGAGCTTTGTCTTCAGCTAACCCTCTGTATCAGAATAACTCTAGTGTTGGAGATGGATGTACAGAGCTCAGTGTTTTATTCACCACTGTGCGTGTAAAACATGTAAAGCTGCACAATTGTGAACAAATGCAGTTCAGTTCTGCTGGTTTTAAAGCCGTCTATCTGTTGGTTGAAGCACAGCTCAGTAACTTTGACTGTAATCTTTTCTTTGCTTTGGCGCATTCATGTCCACTGAGAAATTCAGCTTTATATGTCCTTTAGGATAAATGGTGTCTATTAAGGGAACTGTCACCACCGTGCTCTGCTGTTCAAGTCCATTCACTTTATAGTTGCTTGATGAAATCATTTCTGTGAATGAATGTCACATTTTTGGCTTATTGCTTGGTTGCCAGTTTGCAAATTAAAATGTCCTGGATTGTTGAGTTTCAGGCCACAAAGATGAAATCAGAAATATTTGACTATAGAGAGTGGTGAAAATTGAGTAATTGCTCTCTGCAATTTTATTTCCCATTTTCTCATTCACCCATAAAGCACTGGTCTTCCTTATCAGGACCATTGTAGGATGCTGATTGCCTGACTGCTTTTAGATCAAGACAATCTATTTTACTGAGTCCCTGAGATAAGGGAATGATTAATAAAAGTATCCCTGAATGCAACTCCTTCTGCTTTCTTGTTGGCTTTTGTAGATGACTCTCACACAAGATTGAGAAATCTTACAAATCATTACAGCTGACATCCATTAGGGGGGTTTATGACTGGAGTAACTGCTCCTCTGCAGAATAAATTTGTAACATTAGTGAAATGGGAATAGTTCCCAAATGCAAAAACTCATAAAAAGCAACTGTACTTTGGTAGATTTAGTTTGACATTCCACTTTTCTTCTTCTTAGGAGCCCATAAGAAATCTAAAAGTCACATTTTTGAAGCCATCAACTTGGGTTTAATTTCCCATCGGTTGTAAATTAACATCCTTTTGCAGAGATCAATAAGCCTTCACTGTAATGTCTCAGTTGATTTAATTTTTACTTCAGACATTCTGTGTTTATTACTCTAAGACATCAAAAACTTGAGGGTCTGCTGCTTGAAATGATTCTTTCTAGTGCCAATTATTAAAGCCGCTGAGCTTTTTATTACTTAAGATATTGTACATGTGGTGTTTGTTTTTCTTTGCAAAGCCGCCACAAACCCAAAGTGGAAGTTTTGCAAGGTGGGGAAACAATAAAATGGCAACACATGTAAGCAGAGCCAGCATGTTTTTGAGAACATTTAAATTAATTTTCTGTTTTTTTTTTTATTTTTTATTGTTGTTTGCATTGTTGCCTTTTTGGTTCCTTTGGCAGATGGTTTCACACAATAACATTGTAAAAAAAAAAACAGTACTGACTAAATAATTTACATTGCAAATAGAGCGTTTGCAAAATTGCAATTTCAAAGAACTGGTTTGACATCAGATTGGATTTAAATACTGTGCATCAACACTCTGCATGCTAAGAACTTTTTTCAGCTGGCTTTGATGCAAACACCATCACTATAATCGGAAATAGTCTCACAATGAAATATTTTCCTGACGTCATACAATCATATTTGCAAATTAACTAGCAAATCAAATGTTAATAATGTTGAGTATAGCTATAGGTTTTTTTTTTTTTTTTAGATTCTTACTGCATAAAAACATGAAAGTGTTTTGATATTTAAATCAACACTCCAAATAAATAAAGATAACATGATGTGACTGTTTCTATTTAGAACAGAAAAAACAATAGTTGTTCTTATTGCTGCACAAAAACATAATAATTATGTTTAATGTCTTTACCATTTGTTTTTAACCTTGAGTTAAAATCGAAAATAAAAATCTGCTAAAATAAGTCCATTCAGACAACTCCAGTGTAAATGCATGTTTAATAGTTTTCATAATGATTACATTGGTCAATTCCCATCAATCCATGGCCATGCTGCTGGGAGTGATGAGAACCTGTCAAACACCTGAACATGTCTTCTGCATGTCAGGAGGTGAGGATCTCTGACCTTTAAGCCCAAGAGAGGGAGATGGAGAACCAAGCAGAATTAGAAAGCAGCAGCAGGGCTTGTAAGGTACAGTTCCTGTATTCTGCAGGAAACATCACATGTAAAGGAGCAACAAAACTCACTTACTTTATTTGACATTTGCCGAATATACATTCTTTTGGGTCTTTTTGGGTGGTGGCACTGAAGCATAAATATTTCCAAAGGTCTGAATTTGTCTTTTTTGGAATCTTACAAGCTAAGTGTAGGAGCCTTCTTTCAGAGACCTTCAGCCAATTCCTACACAATGTTGGTGTGTAAATGAAGGCAGCTAACTTATAAGGAATCCTGATAATCCGCCAATCAATACTTTCCCAACAAAGCAGAGCGTTTTCTTCTATAAATACCCGCAGATCGCTGTTGCATCATCATGTGGCTGGCTACTAATCTCAGTTTACTTTGGCTTGTCAAAGAGGTGTTTTAGTTTGACCTTCTGTTAAGAAGAAATGATGCCACAAAAAAAAAAAAACAAGAACAAGCTCCAACCCAAAGACATCAGGGGTTTTAATACTCCCTCTCCTTTTCTACCTTTGGAAGTGATTTTTCTTGTTTAGGGATGTGATTATGCAACTTTTTCCCAAACGCAAAGTCTGACGGAGGCCATATTTTCACTTTGTGACAGTGTGTGTGCTGTGAAAATAAAACACAAGTTTTTGATTCTTTGTATTGCTGTCACCATCACAGCTATAGTGCATCGCTCTTGCTGCTGTATTATGCAATTTTAAAGCCAGTTGTCATGGTGTTAGCCTTGGAGAACTACAGAGACTTTCTGTAAAGGTGTAGTCACTGCCTCCACTACCAATAGCTTCACTTATCAACCTGTTATATATATATTTTTTCTTTTTATCTTTCTCATTTTTGATCAAAAGATTAATGCCGTGCCTGGTTTCATGTCTGTGTGATGTATTAAGCAAAGACTGGACTCTCAGCTTGAAGGACTTAGACATGATTTGTTTGATGGAAAGTGCTGAAGAGTGTGGCTGCTTACATTGGGATCTGGAAGCAGTTAGTCTCTCTCTCCTTTACTGCTTAAAAGAGAGGCAGTAAATGAAAGAGAGATATTACCATTACTGCAAATAAGGTTGGACAAGGCTTGCGCTGCTCCTCAGAGTGTGTGCCAGTGTTTTCTCTCTGTCAGTCGGTGAGGGCACTGGTGCATGGGATACACACAAAATTCATCCCTTTCCTCCTCTCGCTATCACATCTTCCACTGCTCCTGAAGAGGGTCTTACTCTGCAGAAGAAACATTGGCATTCACATCACAGCGCACACACACACACACACACACACACACACGCATGCATGCACACGCACACAATTTGCAGAGATGATAATATTTCACCATTCATCCACTCGTGGGTTTGTCTCCTCTAAGGTACAGGCGCTGTTGAACTGGTTTTACCTCATATCGATCTAGATTGATAGATCGATATCAATGGCTTGGCCTTTGACATCGATATCAACATTGGAAATAGCAAACCATTTCCAATGTTTTCTTCTCTGCTGCTTAACCCTCAACTTTAGGGCCGGGATGTTGGCGCATACGTGTCTCTGTTTCCAGTTGCGTTTTTATTAAATTATGAGATTTCTGTACTCTTAATCAATGCTCTGAGAGTTTGATATGTTTTAAATGATCAAATGCACTTTATGTACTTCTTGGAACAACCTATGCATCAGCTCATTTGTTGTGACTGAACCCTGCAGCACCAACTTTTCTTCCTATTTTGCCATTCTCAATCACAGACTATTAACTCCACTGGCTCTGTGTGTGCGTTTTACTATTTCAGGCTTCTTCCCTCCTTGCTGCTGCACACTGAAGGAACCCCAGAGTGAAGGGAAAAGAGTGACAGCCCACGAGTGTTTGTCTGAAGAGGTGAATGTCTTTGTGCACACGTGCGACCTGTTAAAGGAGAGTTTCTACCCGAAGAGACGCCAAGCAGAGATGCGGGTAGCTCACTTCATGGCAGCGATGCTCCTGTTGCTCACTTCATTGTGTGCAGTGGCGAATGGCTTTCCATTCAGAACGCCTCTGGACCTGGACGTGACTCCACGTGTCACCATCCTGAGCAGCGGTAAGAATGTCTGCTGAGATTAATATTCATGGTTTTTGCAATCTGAAAATATTCTCCAGAAGAATATTTGAGAATATTCTGTGATTACCATTTTACTGACGTGTTCCCATCTCTCAGGGTGTTTCTTAGCTTGTAACCTGGCATGAACCAATGTTAAATTTTCTCTGTGTGATAACCATGTGTAAAAACACCAGTACTGATGTTTATTAATTTCTTTAATATGTTACATTAATATATTGTTATTAGGAATGGACCAGTTACTGGTATACCATAAATGTCTAAGATTTGACAGTCAAATCTTTAATCTTACCATCCCTACCGTTCAAAGTCCTTTTTTTATTAAACAATGCAGAAAGTGCCAGAGCGAGCCAGATTTCCTCTGTGTATGTATATGGATTATAGAGTAACACAGTGCTTCCGTTTATCCACCTGTGACTCTGCGCCATGAATCACCTGGTATAAAAAGGCACAAGACATTTAATGTTTAAATTTAGTGCTTACAAAGCATTACATTTTATCTATTTGGAGGTATCTTTGATTACAGTCTTGGCATAACTAAAGCAGCACTACCCTTCATGCTTATCCAGGTAATCTTGCTTTAAAGCTAGAGTTGGCGAGTTTCAAGTGGCATGACTGTTAAGCAGCTGACTGCAGGCTCTGCCTGAGCTGATAGCCCGTCTAATTAACCAGCCGATGTCAGGTTTACTCTGTAAAATGAAGATAAGCCTAGAAGTCCATTTCTGTACAATAAGACATTGAAAATCATTGAAATCATTGAATGGATTATTTTGTGTTTGTTAGCTACGTTACAGTTAGCATGTGGGACTAACTTCTCATGCAACTTTCATAGTTTTGGGCTGCTGTTAAGAAAAGCTCATGCTCGTATATGTTTATTTTCATCATTATTATGAGGACAAGGGTTGAGGAATAGCAAACCATTTCCAATGTTTTCAAATTTGCAATAATTTTCTTATGCCAAAGGTGAATGTGAGCAAATGATAAACAAGGGTTTAAAATTGATCTAAAAGTTTTAATTTCTTTCATTTTTTTCCTCTGCCATTCAAAGTTTGAATAATATTGAATGCCACTTCAGGCTCAGTTAAATAATAATAATAAAAAACTTCATGCAAAATTACAACAGTGAAAAATGTTTATGTTTTGACCTTGCCAAAACATAAAAATTTTGTATCTTTTAAGATTTTTTTTTTGCCACTTCTTTCTTTCACACCTTAAAACGGCTCCATTCTTGTTTTCATTCCTTCCTTCTTTAACCATCTCAGTTATTCATTCCTGTGAATAAACATTGTACCTCTTTCTTTGACAGGTGATGATTTCTTACACTTCTTGTGCTTAGTAGTGATAATTATTTACTTACCTTGTGAGCGATGGCATGTAGCCCGAGGTGCGGTGGAGACACAAGCAGATGTGTGAATTGCTTTCTCTTGGATCCCTGCAGAGCATCCAGGGAGTCTGACTTCGCTGAGAGTAGTCGAGAAGCACCGTAACCATGACAACTGTTGTAGTGTGGTGCAAGACGGCGGTATACAATTTTTATCTTTGGACATGTGTAAGGACGTGTGAATCGTTGTAGCAGGAGTTATTTTTTGATACTTTTTTGAAAATTTCTTAATGCGACATACAGAGTTTTTCCAAGTGATCCCACTTGTTTCTAAACAGTTTTATTTCTTTAAATATTTCCCATTACTCCTCTTTATTTAAAGCCCTCTTTGTGACCATGTGTAGCTCATTTTTATAATTTGTGCTCATTTAACCTTTCGACCCTCTTAAACAAATTCTTTTTAATTCATTCCTCTTGTCTGCTTATCTCTGTAAGTGAACATAAATATCCTTTTCTGTATTTTTTCCTTGGTGTTACCTTAGTTGTTGCTGAGTATTCTTCTTTCACTTTATTATGTTATTAAACTCATACTCTGCCTTGAAAAATCATTTATATTTCTCTAACTTTATTACATTTTGTTGCTTCCCAACCAGAAATTTGGATGTGTGTTATCATAACCTTTTGTAGCAGATCAACACAAGCAAACAACTTCAACAGAAGTTGAACCCTGAACCTGCTCTCCCTTACATAACGGCAGACCCTAGGTTGATACTGGAATGGTATAGCTGTAACCAAATTCATGTTAGAATGGCCTGGGCAAAATCTAGATAAATCTAATTGAGAATGTGTGAAAGTTACTTTTTGCTGTCTTTACATCTGCAAAACTGGCAGCCAAATACCCTAAAGACTTGCAGCTGTAATTGGAGTGAAGGTGATTTAACAAAATATCGACTCAGACCGGCTGAATACAAAGGTACTCCACTTGTTTCAATGCATTATTATGCTTCCACTTGATAATAATGAGTGTTTTGCAATCTGCCACATCAAAGCCAATTAAATAGAGTTCAGTGTTTGGCTACAATGGGACAAAATGTGAAAAAGTTGAAGGAGTATGAATCTTTTGCCCTTTACTAAAACTCCCCCCCCCCCCGATACCTTCACTACTCATATTTTCTGAGGTATAGAAATAAGGTTTCCAAACCTGAGTGGTAAGACAAATCATTGGTGCACATATACATTTCAACTTTACTATTTTCTCTTCAAAACAGAACAACAAAATAAAATCATTTCAGGTCAATTTTTTTTAGATAAATTTAAATAAATTTTCCAACCATTTGGGTGATGGGGAGATTTTTAAATGGAGGAAAAAAGACGAGAAAGCCTCTCCTAATTTAAACCTGTCAGGTGTTGTGATAATTTGCTCTGAGATTCATGTAAACGTCAGAAAGGTGAGCAGCAAACATGTCTGTCTGCAGGGCACGTTGTGCTGTCACGTCACAGTCCAATGCTTTGAAGTTCAATGAGTGTGTGTGTGTTTATGTGTGAATGTGTGAATGTGTGTGTGTTTCCTTGAACACAGTGTACTGAGCTGATCAGCTGAGGTCCCTCCAAGTGTTTGCTCAGTAAATAACATCACTGTGGCTCCTCTCTGTGACGGGCTCAAACCTTTTTGTTTCACAACCCGACTCAGACAGCCTTTTCTGCAGTGCTCTTGTAAGCCGAAGCTAAAAATGTTCTTTTGGGACTTATTATTGTAAAGCAGCCCTGATAAATTTCTCTCTGGTGTGCCACACTCCCAGTGAGGATGTTTTGAGGTTCTTCACTGCTGCTGTCAAGCCCTCACTCAAACAACATGTTATGCGTCTTAATGCTTGGATTGCTTAGAGGAAAGTAAGCTTTTTTTTTTTTTTTCAGTCATAATGCATTGTCTTCTCCCATAATGAGACGCTCATGCTGCGTAGGAGAAGTTCTTGTTCTGAAATCCCCCAGAGATTGAGAACTCTTCTTGTTTCTGATGAGAATAAAGGATAAAAGTAGACACCTGAAGACCCGGGAGCAGCTCGGGTTAGGAAATGACTTCTGCTCAGCTGAACAGAGAGCATTGTGTTTCAGAGCAGCTGATAGGAATCTTAATGACAGCTTCCGTGATAACCATGCAATATTCAGAGGGAAGTGAATTGGCTGTGGCTGGTGGATTCATGACACATTTCTTTTTGGCTACATCGCTCTCTGGCAGGCATGAGAAGTAGATTGTCTTTGCATTTATGTGGCTTAATTGCCGTCAAAATTATCGCACCTGATCGTAGAAGCTGCTCAGCATCAATCTCTGCAGGTATTTTAATTAGACACTGACTTAGCTGTACATCACAAGCTGCTTCCAAATATTGCTTTGGTTCTTTTAGGCTCGGAGATGTCTGTGTGTATTGACACTGGTGTCATGTTTACTCGGGCTAAGTGGACTCATAGATTATATGTTTAGAACTTGCACAACTTTCTGCGGCAAGCGAGTTTCTAACATCTGTTGTTAGTGTCTGCGTGTGAACACACATTGTACTGGATGTCTTCCTGTGACTTCATTAGTATCTTGGACTGTCAAGCAGATCCATCCAAATATAGCTTGGAAAACCAGAGCATGACATGCAGCTAAAACCAGGAAATGAGATACCTATAGCACCATTTGTATGCAATCTGTAATGTCTTTGCTGATGTTTTTGATGAAATTTTGTGTCGATACTTCCATCTAATATTATTTTCTTATTTAGTCATCTATTCTGTAAATTGCATCAGTTCACTTTGCAGCAAAACGGCCTTAAAACATGATGCCACCAAACCTGTGTGCCACAACTATGTTCTCAGGTTTGCAAGCTTTCCATCTTTTTCCTTCAGAAGTAACAATGTTTATCTTGGCCAAACATTTCAACTCCAGGTTAATCAGACCAGAAATGTGTCCAGAAATCAATCTGTCTTCCTGAGTGCAATTGCTACAGCCAGGCTTTTTAACCTGGCTGTAGCATAATCCATCCTTCCTCTGTGAATGCACTCTCAACCTCAGCCAGCATCTTCACAAGGTCTTTTGGTTACCTTGATATAGATGCAGTCATCTGCATGCGGATTTTCAGTCATCCTCCACATGGTGGGCATGTTGCACAAGAAGCTGCTCGGCAGGAAACCGTGTTCACGTTGAACTTTTTTGTGGATGACACCGTGTTGATAAGGTGTGCAGTGGCTGCCTTGTAGGTGAAGAAACAGTGCAATGTCCCCAATTATCTCATCAAACTTGCCAGTATTTCGGATTGTGGGAAATGAAGAAATTTGCCACGAAAAACATAGGGAATCGGTATGCTCGACTATGAAATCTCAACCATCTCCTGACACTTTGTGATAACTCCATGTGGCTAACAAAGTACACCCAAGTATGAGGTGATCTTAATAAATGAAGGCAACTGGATTTCTGTTGGCATTTTGAAGGTGTTTCACTTCTCATCCAAAAGTCTTTTTAAGTTTTAAAACTTTAGTTGCAAAAATCTGGCTTTTAACTGAACTCGGGAACAATCGCACTGAATGGTAATAGAGTTCACTAATGACCACAACACTCTCAAATAGATGGAAGAGCCAGGTTTTCATGTGACCTTGATGACCTCATTTGTGAAAACAATGGCCTCATTAAGGATTTATTGTTCCAAAGTGTTCCAAAAGATATTCTGTCACACTATTCATAAAGTTAAATTACCTTTGCACACAGAGTAAAACAGTTCTGCTCACTGGGCTACCAACACATTTTTCTTAGTATTATGGAAGAAACACATTTTCCCTTTAAGAGGAATGTGTGAAAATTACTGAAAAATGAGAGCAGATGGGTCAGTTTCTGGGGTCAAGGTATTTCAAGGTGCTAAAAAGCCATGTGTCAAAGGCACTTCAGTCCATTTGCAGTTCAATGTACTTTTAATGAAATGCCAGGAAATTTTCAGCTGTTTATTACTGCTTCACTTTCCCTCCCCCACATGTTGCTGCACACTGCTGAATGCTCCAATGTTTTTTTCCCTCACAAAAAATAAAGGGGGAGGGAGGAAACAGGCTGTGTTTTTAAGCAGCTGCTTGCAGGGTGGCTACCAGAGCCTGGCTCAGCAGCTTTAAATGCTTTGTTATGCTTCTGTTACTGTTAAAAGAGGAAAAACTGTGAAAACGGATAATGAGATAATTAGCTCTTGTAAATATCTCTCTAATAAGTCTGTGTTTATTCAACAGTTTTGCTAAAGCATATGCATCAGAGTCAAATCGACATTAAATAAATGTTAGCTGTGATTCCAACTTCATGCCACTGATTAAAATATAGAAACTTGCAGGTAAAAAAAATAGCTGAGATTTGTGTTCAGAATGCTGAGGATGGACAGGAGCAAGGAGGAGTATATCCATAGGGACCGCTCAGGATGGATAGTTTGGGAACAGAAATATCAAGGTAAAACCGAGTTTGCTTGCACAGAGAGGGAGATACTGGGTCTATTTGGAGAAATGTGCTGGAGATTGAATTGCCAGTCAGGTAAGGCCAAAGGAGTGGTGAGGGAGGATATGGAGGTGTTTAGCTTGACAGAAGAAAAATGCAGAGAACATTCGACTGAGGATGTTGGATGAACTCGGATACGATCAGCCTTACATTTTCATTGGACACGGATTTTGGCTGCAGAATTGAATTGAACTTTGTCTTCAAATGTTTGTGCTATCAGTGTAGCGCCTTCATTTATAGCCAAGTGATCTGTGTATAAAATTACCCTGACCTTTTCATAGGTTTTGATGAGTGCTGGAAAAATTAATTGGATAAGATCACACCTATCAGGCAGAAACCGCCTGACCAAGTAAATGACACTGATTATCTTTTCATCATTACAGTGGGAGGGATACATTAAGAAGCAAGTAAATATTGTGTCGTTGAAGTTAATATGTTAGAAGCAGAAAAAATGGGCAAAGATAAGAGAGTTTGACAAAGGCCGCCTCCCGATGAATCAACTTGGTCGTAACGTCTCCTTAGCTGCAGCTCAATTAAGTGTTGGGCAGCATCTTTCAAAAGTAGTCCAAGCAACAACAACAAAAATCTATGGTGAATTAGTGACAGGGGTTTGGACAGAGAAGACTGGTCTGGGTGGTTCAATACAACAAGCAAACTGATGTCGATCAAACAACCCGTTTTTTGGCGTTTTTCTGAGAGAAAGTGCATGAAAGCACTGAGCCACTCTCATTTTATTCACATCTCATGGATGGCAAGTGAATCACTTACCTAGAAATGCATGGTTCCAAGATGCACTATAGGAAGAAAACATGCCAGTACAGACAATGTGAGGCTCTGCTTGGCAGCCTTGTGTCCTGCAAGGTCAATGTTACTCATCACCTACATACCACTTACCCGGTGGTAAAAAGTGAGTATGCACTATGCGGGATGGGAGTGCTAAAGTGTTGGTGGTTAAATTGCTTCAGCTTTTTGTGTAACAGCTGTCCATGTGTAAATGATGCTCCTTTTTACTACTTATGATATTACACTATTTTCTTTTAATATGTATTTTATAAATCCGTGACAAAGTCTTATTTATACACCTGCACATTGAAAACCCCGGGCAGGATGGAGGTGGTGGGGTGGAGTCCCCCCTACAATATGCCCGCATACACCTCAGTAGTATGTAGTTGCACAGCTGCACCTACCAAAGCATTGTCGCAGACCATTTACATCCTTTCATGTAAATGGTAACCATTGATGACTGCGGCCTCTTTCAACAGGATAATGCACCCTGCCACAAACCAGCGTCTCTTATCCACCACTGTTTAATCACATAACCTCTTCATTTAACTGCAAAGTGCTTCCATTGGCTCTCTTCACCACGTTCTAGATGGTGGGGAGATTTTAACTACGGGACAGAATATGACTAAAGAGAAAAATGTGGGCAGATCATATTCAAAATAATCAAGGAAGAAGCTTCAGACATGTTTTTTGAAAAAAACAAAAAAAAAACATATATTTAACTTAAGTATTTTTCTTCAGACAACTGAATAAAAAAATCAAATTGTAAAGGAAGACAGGAACAGCAACACCAGCTCTGTGATTTTGCATCAACATTCAAAAATCCTGCTGTGGGAAATCCATCATCCAAGATTAAATTCTGCTTTGCCTTTTTTATCCTCATCCTGTCAGATCCGATTGAGAAAGATCTCTGTCTCTAGGTTTAATATGTCTTACATGACACGTTTGTGGGCAAAACCCAATCAGATTTTACTTTGTTTTTTTTTTTTTGTTTTTTTTTTACTTTAATCGCAATTCAACAAATATTTTAACTTGCCGTGTACATTGTAGCCAAGAAAATAAAAATCTAATGACGGCAAATACCTTTTTCTTCTGGGCTGGGTTATTTTTGAACCTGCATTTGTTCCCATAGAGACAGAGTGTAATCAATAGCCCCAGTGAAAAGTGTTTGTGCTTATGCCTGGCCATTAATATGTGAAGCTGTACAAAAGTGGCTTTTTCTACCGTACCCATTGTTATTTCACAGAAAGGTTCTGCAAAAATAATTGGAGGGAGTCCAATTACAATAGAAAGGTTTTGAATGTGTGACCTCTGCTCATTAATGAATGGTAAATATTTCTATGCTGCTGATTTTGACTGAGCAAAATGTACTGTAACTTTAGTATCTTTACTAGACATTATTCCTATTTGCAGAATCAGCAGAAGCAGAGTCACCTTCATTAAAATCTTGTCCTCTTCTCATCTTCTTTTCCTGTCAGGTCTCCAGGGCTACAGGCGTTTTGCGTCTTCTGCAGTCAACTACAGCACGATGCTGCTGGAGGCTGACAGTGAGCGACTTTATGTGGGGGCCCGTGGGGCCATATTTGCTCTGAATGCCTATGACATCTCACCCGGCTCCGCTCTCACTGTAAGTTTGTTTGTTGGGTTTGCTGCATGTTTTGTGCTCACATGCCATGTATTTTTTTTACAGTTTTTGCTATTTCGTTTATGCTCCCCAGTGCAGGAAACTTATGAAAGAAAACATCCAAAACATTTCATTTTGAGGAAGAAGCAAAGCAAGCCACTATTTTGCTGCAGCCACTTTAATTGCTGCATAAATTTTGAGAAAAACATTTTAATTTGCATCAACGCCCTCCTCAGGTATTAAGAAAGAAAGTAATTTTGTGTTAATTTAATTTCTACATAAATCTCAAGGCAGTCTTGCATACATGAGTAAAAACCAAATATCTAATGTTTAATTCTGCTGTTAA
This sequence comes from Poeciliopsis turneri, assembly GCA_922788865.1. Lineage (NCBI taxonomy): Eukaryota > Metazoa > Chordata > Actinopteri > Cyprinodontiformes > Poeciliidae > Poeciliopsis > Poeciliopsis turneri. Next base: position 34,263 of record CAKLNU010000915.1, read on the forward strand.
TAATTTACTTCAATTATGTTTAATGTTTAAACTATATTTCCTTGTACTTCCTAGTGCAGGCATTGTTAGGTCAATGCTGAACAATAAATGATGGTTATAGTTTGACCTATATTAGTAGTTAGTATATCGTTATATGTTTTTCTTCTTATTTTCTGTAAACTATTGTCTTTACAGTAGGTTATCTTCGTCATATAAGCTGAACGAACTAAAGAACGAGCAAATTAAAATTTTAATTTGAGTCAGTTGGGTTTCCCTATTACAGAAAGATCCTCAAATTAAAAATTGGATCATTCTGAAATGTTCAGCTTGTTATGCTACCATGATTAAAAAGCACCGTTATTGAAAGATTTATAAAACATCTTTAGATGACGGACACATGGAGGATTGTGTAGTCCTCTTTTATATATATATATATATATATATATATATATATATATATATATATATATATATATATATATATAACAAATAAAGGCAGAGCAGTAAAAGAAAAGTCAATGTTTGTATGCATGCAGGAATTATTGCCAGTTTTCATGAAGACATTAAACTTTCATCACAGACTTCCATTGGTAGTTTTATGTGGAGAATTGACTGAAACACTCTCATAGTCAAGCTGTTGTAAACATCTCTAGGACTTGTTATGGCTTAGATATTCCTTGAGGTAACTCGTGATAAAAAGAGCAATTAAGCTATATCCTGGTGACACAATGAACATTACACTTCTTGCCATTTATGTGTTGAATGTTTTACTCGGCTACCTCAGGCGATATGAAATGCTTCAAATTTGAGTTGTACATTCAATATCAAGCCAAAAAAGCGTCTAAGTTTTATAAGATAAGTGTTTCTTAATATTTTATTTGGCTAAAGCCACTAATATGAGCTGTTTTATACACCAGCCTAGAAAAAAAAAAATTTGAAGTTCAGTAATTTTATGACTTTGTCTTGGATTCTTCCATAAAACAATTTGACTCCAATTAGCAAGTGTGGTCTTCCATCTGTTCTGCTATTGGTTACACCTGTTTTTATGCGTGTGCGTAGCACTGCATTGCGAGCGCTCCTGTGCCTCCGTCTCCTTTGTGGGCTCAGCTAAATATCTGTTACATAACATAAAAACACGTTTGGTTACTCAACGAGTCATTTTCGATGCCAGGGTGACAAAAGGAAAATCTATTTTCCACCAATTGTGTTGTAATTGCTTCAATATCTTCAAGTGTTCAATCACGTGGTCATTTTCTGTCTTGTTCTTCGGTCTGCTGTAGCTCAAGTGGGAGGCCTCCACTGAGCAAAAGCTTCAGTGCATGCTCAAGGGAAAAGACAATAAGGTTGGCACTTTATTCTTACTTTAATCCTGTCATTCCTTTTTAATTTTTTGTATTACTTTTTACTGTAATGATGAAAAAAAAAACTACATTCTCTTAAAAAATGCAGTTGCCAAATTATTCTTTCTTAGTTAAAATGCTGGTGAAATCCTTAATTCTTCTGGGGAATAAGGCTATTACCCCATTTTTACATCCTTCCAAAATGTTTGAAGCACTTTATCACCATATCCACCATAGTGTCAGGCTTGAGCAAAGGGATGAAATATGATTAAGAACAAAGGTTAAAAAACTAAATTGAATGAAATCAAATGGTCCAATTGTTTGATGCTTAAAATTGATGTGCCTTAGTATTTGATTCCTAAAATAAATGGATGATATCAGAAATGTAGCAGATAAATGTAAAACAGGTGTCCATAAATAAAATGAACAACTATTGCTTATTGAGAAGAACTTTTTTTTATATCGGATTTACCCAATATTACAGAGCTTTTCTTCCAATTAAGCATTTGAATCAAAGAGTACAATTATATTTAGTGTAATTCACTCTATAACAAACCAGCACGTATGAATTTCATTCATCTAAAATGCTGTCATTTGCTGTTATGTTACATCTGATATGTGAATGCACACATTGTTGTTTGTTCCTTTATTTTAATTTAGTGTGTTTTTGTTCTTCCTCTTTCAGACAGAGTGCTTTAATCACATCCGCCTCCTGCAGAGGTTTAACTCTACGCACCTGTACATGTGTGGGACTCACGCCTATATGCCCCTCTGTGCATATGTTGTATGTCCATCAATACATTTTCTTTCTTCAGCAATCTACCACATTTATATCAAGTGTTTTATAGATTGTAGATTCATTTGAAGTTTTAGCTACAAAAGCTGCTTTTTTGAATATTTTTTATTTATTTTTTTTAAAAAGCTAATGTTTTTGGTTTCAAAATCAAAGTTTCTCTGTTTTTTCTTTAGGATGAAAAGAGGTTTGTTATGTCCTCTCAGCCTGAAGAAGGCAAAGATAAATGTCCTTATGGACCAACAACAGGTTACACTGCCCTCATTTTAGGTAAGCCACATGAAAAATTTCAGTTTCATGAAGAATTTATCTTCAAATTTGGATGACGCAAAACCTTGTTTTTGCTTCAGACCAGCAGATATACACAGCTTCCCGGTATGACTTCTGGAGCTTTCCAGATATTCGCCGAAACGCTCCGTCTCCCGCTCTGAAGACTGAGAACGCTCCCACACGCTGGCTGAATGGTGAGATCATTTCCTAAAATAGACGCATTTGATCACATTTGGATGACAAGATTGTGCAAGTACACCACAATTTTATTTTAAAGTGTTTTAACATTATGGATGGCCCCTTGCAATTTGTTTAACAATGTAATGTTTATGGTCTTAATGAGAAAGAGCACGCAGTTAGATAGATTAATTTAGTTGATAAAGCAATGTTTTCCACATTTACACACTCATGATTTTTCTCACTTAAGTTCAGAAATAAATCTAATCGGATGGATTAGAGAATATCTGTGAAAAGCAATTTTTACATTTTCCTAAGGATTCCTAGTAGGATTTAAATCTGGAGTATATGAGCCGGTTTGACTAAATCAAAAATGTTTCCATCATATTTTAGTTTCAGATGTTTAAGGTTGCTTTGATTCTCAACCCTTTTCCAGTCTGTGATGCATTTTCTACAAGGATTGTATTTAGTTCAGTTCATCATATTAGTGAAGAAAAGCATCTCCATAACATGATGGTCCCACCCCCATGACTCATAGTGCAAGGTGTGTTCAGCATGATGTGTTGTTGTTAGTTTGACTGACCAGGGGACACATTTCTACATATTTGCTGTCTCCCCTCCACACCTCTTGTCAAACTAAGGACACTGCAAACATGCATTTATTTTTGACACTCTTGCAGAAAAGAGGATTTTGTCAGAGCACACTTTTCTATCGACTTCATAATTATGCACTATTTAGTGTTATATAAAAATAGAACAATGTGCAATATATTTTATTGTGGTAAAGTGACAAACAAAAAGGGAAAAAGTTTAAGAGGTATCAATATGGTTTAGGTGCTGCGGCCCGTAAAAAGCAAAGCTTGAGTCAATTCATCTCTTCTTTTTTGCAGAGGCGGACTTTGTGGGTTCAGCTCTTGTCAGGGAGAGTTTGGGCAGCAGCAGTGGAGACGACGATAAGATCTACTTCTTCTTCACTGAGAAGAGCCAGGAGCAATCTACAACCTACAGCCACACCAGGGTTGCTCGTGTTGCCCGAATTTGTAAGGTGAGTGCATTCTCAAGGTCTTATGTATTCATCAGGGTAAATGTGTGAAGTTTTTAGCTGATGTAACAAACGAGGGGCGGGATGGGAAACACATTTAGAATCAAGGAGCGTGGCATAATTACAGGAGCAGACTGGGTTGGTGATGAATTAGTTGCAGAGCCAGTGAGGTTTGGGGAGGATGAATGCAGGCGAGACAGGCTGTTTAGCATCTTTCTTTTTAAAAAAGAAAGATGCCGCTGCCCTGACAGGCAGCAGCCATCTGCTCCCTTTTATAACCTTGTTGTTCGTCTTCAGTGAAGGGAGCTCACTGGGGCTGTTTTTGGAGGTATATAAATCAATCTGTTTTATTATAATTGAAACACACTGGGATTTCTTGTTCAGTATCCAAAACTTTAACTCAAAAAACATTTTTTTTAAAGATTATCATACAAGGATGTCTGTATCAGTTGTGTGTGTGGCTTTGACATTTATTATTGATCTGATAGCAGGGAATGAAATTCCACTAGGGGGTCATAACCTTTTTTTTTTTTTTGTGCGCTCTCAGTTTTGGATTTCTAGAGGTGTTACAGATATGAAGCATGGCACCTCACACCTACCCACATCAGTTGTAAATGTCTTCCTGACACATTGGCTGTTTTGTAGTCCTCACCTTACATGACTCTCCTCTCCTCATCTGCTCCTTTTTGTCCCTCAGGGAGACCGAGGAGGCCATTTGACTCTCCAGAAACGATGGACGTCCTTCCTAAAGACGAGGCTGACTTGCTCTCTGCCCGAGTACGACTTCCACTTTAACATGCTACGCAGCATCTTCGTAATGCATGGCCTCACCCCACAGGACACTCTGTTTTACGGCATCTTCGGTTTGGAGTGGTGAGTAAAAAAAAAAAGAAAACTTCTGTTTGGGTTGTGGAGTGGGAAGGAGGGGAGATTGAGATTGCGAAAGCGGACGAGCAACAGATAATACATTGAAGCTTCCAAAGATCTCAGGAGGAGATGAGATAGAAAGAGAAACTATGTCCAGAGGGCGTTAGGTCCAAGTGTTTTGATGAGCTGAAGGTTTACAGATGTTTAGGAAAAGGTTGCACAGATTTTTAGTTGCTTTTGAATGTTAAAAAAACAGCAGATTTATGTGGCTCAAATGAAACAAAAATACAAGGTTATTTTTATTCAGTAACTTTTAGCACAAATAAGTACATGAAGGTTAAGTGTGGCTGCTGCTTGAATTGTTTCAGATAAAGTCTACAATAAATTTCCATTTACATCTCTTTGCTATCACTCAGAGGAGGCATGTAAAGAGCGCTTCTCCTTGTCTGAAACTCTTTGGTAGTTAAAGCACATGTGCTGCTTTGAAAGGTTTTCATGCACCTTAAACTGCATGACAAAACTGCAAAGCTACCAAGGCTCAGTTATGCACATGAACTGAGAAGCTGGGAAAGGAGAGCATTAATCAGAGATGCAGCAATGAGGCCCATGGTAACTATGGAGGAGCTGGAGGCATTTTGCAACTAGCCACAAAACCTGCAGTCTATCAGAACTGATGGGCTCGGGGCTTTTTGGGTTGTGAATCAGTAAGTTCATTTCTCATCGTATTTTGTCAATTTTTGTGGAGTTTTCTGGGCTTAAACAGGAACTCAGTTTTTGCTTCCACATACTGACCAAGTTATCACTAAGACAAAATTGCACTGAACTTTTGAGTTTGAAGATTTTTTGTGTGAATCACTACTGCATAAATCAATCCCTCACCCTAAGGCAGCAGCAATGGAAAATGATATTTTATATCAAAGCAAACAGCCTAAACGAATAACTCTCCATACATCTTGATGTTATTTGCTATTCAGCTCCAGTTCTGTCTCTTACCTTCCCTAAACCTTGTTGTTGCCTCTTAATTCCCGTTCTCAGACCTTTATGATTTCTAATGAGCTTCATCTCTGTCACCACTCATCCTCTTCCTCCTTGTTTTCCTCCTGTGTGTCTCTCTCTATGCTTTGACAAGCCGCAGCCCTGCTGCACCTCTGCTTCTCTTGCCATGGAAACCCCTGGTTTACTAGTGTTATTGTTTGTGACTTATGCTCTGGTCTTTCTCCCGGTGTTGCTTGACGTACAAAGGAAAAACGTGAAGGCGTCTGCAGTGTGTCGGTTCTCTTTGTCTGAAGTCCAAGAAGCCTTCCGAGGACCCTACATGGAGAGCCAGGATTCCGGCTCCACCTGGAAGGAATATGTTGGAAAAATCCCTGAGCCACGACCTGGAACTGTAAGCACACATCCACAAACTTTCACACAGACAGTGATGGATTTGAGTTTTATTAAAATTGGAACAAAGCTCATCTTAAACTTGCATTAAATAGGAATAGCTAGAGAGCAGATGAGATCATGTCAAAGTCAAGATGAATTCATTAAGGAATTGCACTAAACATGGAGGGAAAACTAGGCAAAGAGTAAAAATCGGCTTTGAGAGACTCGAACCATTTTTGTGGCAATTAATGAAAGGGGAGAGGGGCCAGCGGTCGACTTTGTGGTAGGAGACATTTTCTATTGTTGGTGAATTTCAGCATTTCTTCAGACTTAATTAAACTTTCCTATTAAATGGAGGAAAAAAAAAGGAATAGTCAAAGGTTTTGGGGTGAGAGCGTGAAAGCCTCTTAGAGGAGTCGGCTGACATCATTTGAACAGAACAAAGCGAAAGGAAAGCTGCCTCCTCATTCAGGTGCAGTGAGAGCTGAGTCGCCCTCATGTCAGCGGAAAACGGACGCTGAGCTCACACAGGCTTGTTAAAATCTAAATGAAAACTTGCAGTTTCTCTTGACACAGTCTTCCAAAGGTTTCTATTTTTCCCATGATGTCTGAATTCTCCCTGAGGACCGTCTCACTAATCCTCCTGACATCCTCTCTACCCTCCGGAGCCGGCCTCTATTTAAAGACTGGTTTATTACTTATAAGGACAACACTGTCTCTCTCCCTCTCACTTTCCAAGCTTTGTTACTTCGTCCTCATCCCCCCGTCCATGTCTCTCTTTGGTCTTTCTTTTACCACAGTGTATTACTGGCAAACTGAGGGCGAAGGGCATGAACGTCTCCACGTCCCTACCTGATGAAGTCCTGGATTTCGTCAGACGGCATCCTCTAATGTTCCGTCAGGTCCTGCCTGCAGACAGACGTCCCCTCTTGTTCAGGAGGACAACAGACTACACACATATGGCAGCAACTGTGGTCCAGGGAGTAGACGAGCAAATGTACCATGTTTTATATATGGGCACAGGTGTGTATAAAGCTTCTCGGCAAGCTTACTTTCAGATAAAAACTGGTAACGGAGAGTTTAGAGTCCTTTTTAAAGATGAAAAAAGCAAAACAAAACATTGTTTTTCAGTGAGGGCTGGTGGGAGGATTTGAGTGTGGCACCTTTTCATGCTCTGAATGTTGAATCAGATCATTTTAGAATTGCAAAATGCCCGTTATGAAGGCTCCGCAAACGCCGGTCTGGAATAACCCCTGGCAAAAAAATCTGATGTCAGCGCTTCGGAGGATGTTCAGTCAGTTGTTTCAGATAACAAAAAACCTGCTTTGTTTGACAGTCTTTGTAAAAAAAAATACAATGAAAATACAAAATTGTTATAAGTGATCATTTTTCAGAGATTAAGTCATGAGAGAAAATATAGATTTCCTTAAAACAGATTTTCTGTTGCATCTTCTCTGCCTTGTGTGTCAACTTCAGCTCATTGGGGCTCGACCTACTCACACAAAACCCTAATATTCTTCATCCAATGATCCAGATTCCAACATTTTCTTTAACAGCTGATATATCAGCTTGGCAGAATGGCGCGTTGTTATCCACCCAAGATTCATACTAAATTTTTAGTTGGAAATCTAGTCTATTCACTGACTTCATTGTTGACTTTTGAAATCTTTTAATTCATTTGACTTTTGGAAAGAGAAACATCTCTGAAATTTCACTTGTGCCTTTGCTGTTTGGGTTGTCAGAAATGCAGGACATTACTTGGCCCTTGTAATGAGTTTCCATGGCATCTGAAAGCAATTCAGGAATGGCATTAATTTGGCTGATGATGAAATAATTGGGATTTTTTTCTGTGCTGCAAATGAAAACATCTGACTGAGTATCTTCTGGTCCTATGTTGCAGTAGTCATCTGTTAAATCCCACTTATTAGACAGCTTTCCATTATTTATTAATCAGATCTTAATCTACTCATTTTGAACCTGCTTGTCATAATAATACATTTTTTAATGTAATACAGCCCTTTTGGATAAATTGGAACATTACTGAAAAGTCCATTTATTTCAGGAACTTACTAAGCGATTTCATTATATAGGTAAATTACACACAGATGGATGTTTAAGAGCCCTTTCCATCTTAACAGTGATGATTTCACACTCAAAAGTAATGAGAACATATTTAAAAATAGAATATTACATTTAACCAATAAAACTACATGTCCCTTTAAAAACAGAAATGTGCATTTGGTGAAAAGTGTGTTTAATACCCGCTTAAACGTTGCTGTTTTCAAAACAGACTTTTAATCTGACAAACAACATTAATTGAATATTCTGTGGTATATTCTAATTTATTGAATATGACTGCAGTGGGTTTCCTAAGTACTAAGGATAATTCATCTGTTAAAAAAAATTGTTTTGAGGTGAATGTTGTTCAACTTAAATCCAAAGCTTTGCTCCTTTAATGTTTATTCAGTGTTGAATATTGAGTGTCTATGTCTCATTTATTTTTCATCCTCATTTTCAAAAGGGAAAATGTTGTGTGAAGTTCAATGGTTATGTAGGTCCACACATAAGTTTGGACCCTATGTGTCTCAGCTCACTAACATTTTGAAAATGAGCTAACTAAACATCCCAAATCTTTGCTCTTTGCCATCCAGATGAAGGTTGGTTGCACAAAGCGGTAGCCATCAAAGGTCAGCTGCACATTATCGAAGAGTTGCAGCTGTTTGACAAACCAGAACCTGTTACGAACGTTCTGCTGTCTACAGAGCGGGTAGCCAGTCTCACCTCCTTAAATACACAAAGTTGAAGATGACTCACTGCCTCGAAATACTTAAGTCCTAATTTTTTCCCTCTCAGACGAGCGTGTACGTCAGCTCCTCATCAGGCGTTGTTCAGCTGCCTCTGTCTAACTGCGAGAGATACACATCCTGCTATGACTGCATATTTTCCCGGGACCCTCACTGTGCCTGGAGCGGAGCCGAGTGTGTGGACGTAATGACTCAGTCGAACAGGTGAGTGGTGAAATCTGCCAACGTGCGGTTGGACCAGGTGACTGAAGGTGACCCTTTATTGGCCTAATCTCTAACCTGATGTGTCGCTGCGCCCTGTGACAATGTCAGCTCCCAGAACGGTTGCATAATCAGACTGCTGGTTGAAACATGACACTGGCTGTAATCGTAAACACATCATGCAGCTGCATATTTGGAATGTGCTGATTTATGTGGACATGTAAACGTTATCGGCACAAACAACTCAATTCAGGGAAGAAGGAAGTTGTTCAGTGCCTTCCAAAATAATTTATTCTTCAACATTTTCTGTATATTTTTTTATGTGGCGCTCCAACATAAAATTATTTCCAAGCAGGAAGAAGGAGAATGAAATGAAAATCTAGTGGCATCTTTCTGATACCCCTGAATGAAATCAAGTTGGATTAGTTGCCTTTAGAAATGATCTAATCAGTGAAAACTAACACTCCATCAAACTAACTTGAACATGTCATTTTTATGGTGGCGCATGGTGGTGGCAGCAGCATGCTCTGGGGACGGTTGTCTTCAGCAGGATTGGGGAAACTGGTCAAAGCTCACTTCTGAAACTTGTTGGAGACTGAAGACGACTTGAGATTAAACGAACAGTCGGAGCTATAGTGAAAGATTTCTGTTCACACGCACTCTCAATCCAATCTGACTGAACTCAAGTTGTTTCCAAAGAAGAAAAGACGAAACAATCCTGTCTCCAAATGCACAACACTGAGATCTGTTCCCTGAAGGACTTGCAGCTGTAAAAGCAGCAAAGGCTGGTTCTGATATCCATGTCCTTTCATTTAACAACAATGTGCTTTTTTTCCCTTTATGTATCATATGAAAATGTGTTCATGAGGTTGTAATAAAACCATCTGCTACCCTTTATTTTTCTGTTGTGCTTATTATTATTTTTTCTCCCCTTTCACAGATCCTCTTTAATCCAAGACATCCAGCATGGCAGAACGGGGTGTGAGAACACAGGATACGGTATGCAGAAGTCTTATCTGATGCTTATATATAAAAAAAAAAGTTAGCTTTAAACATCGAGACAGAGGATTAAAAATAGAGAATATGAGGCTCAAAAGATGCACAGTTGTCATCGGATGGCGTGAAGGCCTCTTTGAAAGTTGATTATATGCACAGCGTTGGTAAAATCCTCTCCTCCCTTCTTTAATCACATCTTTGCTGTCTACGGAGAGAAATCTGTTTGATATTCAAGGCAGGCGAATGCCTTCTCCCCGTTTATCAATTTTCACTCTGATGAAATGTAGCATCTTCTAACTCCTCGTTCTGTCTCTGTATGGGGTAGTATGATACCAGAGGTTAAAATGTACCTAATTGAACATCATGCCACGATAAGTTTGGACATTCTGTGATTAGTGTGGTAAATGATAAATAATTAGTTTGTGAGTCAAGGGGTTAGTTAATTTAATTTTGTGAAGTTAGATCCTCCTCAAACTTTTGAAACCAGAAGTGTGTATTAAAACCACACACTTCTGTGTATTTTATTGAGCTTTTATGTGATGGATCAACTTGGAAAAGTGCATCGCTGTGTAAAGCCAATACAAATTAATTCATCGAAGGTTGTAAATAATTTTGAACGTGCAGTTTTTTTTTACTAAAATGGAAATAAAACATTTTTTCAAACTCGACTCCTTTGACATCCTTACAGAAAAAAAAAAATCAAATAAAATCTCACAAGTGTGATCCAGTTACGAATCTTGGAGAAGAATGTTGCTGCTAAAAGGCAATATCAGTTAAATATTTGAGCTTCAAATATTTTGCAAAGAAGAAGGAACATAAATTGTAGTCCTCACGTGTGCAAATCTGGTGGAGACATACCCCAAAAGATGATTCTAATACTAAATTTGAATGCATGCCACTTTTTTTCACATTATTAAAGGACAAAAGACATGGATGCATTTAAAAAGCACTATGTAACAAAATGTTGATGTTTCAGACGTGGTCCAGCAGAACCGTTCTGTTCGGGTCAGCGATGACGTGCTGCTGCAGTGCGAGCTCAACTCCAACCTGGCGACTCCATTTTGGACGCTGAACGGCGGCGAGGTGCAGGGCTACGACCTCGGCTCCGGCTTCAGGACGGGAACGGACGGCCTGCTGATCATCAAGGCCCGGCAGGACCAGAGCGGCCTCTACGTCTGCCACGCGGTTGAGAACGATGTTAAGGTTGCCATAGCAACCTATAGTGTAACCGTCAGCCTGGATCTGCCTCCTCCTCCACTCACAGAGCGAACGCAGAACTTTGTTGCCACGGTACCGGGTACTGAGCATCCCTCATCTGATGGGGCACACTCACTCCTCCTGCTGTCTCCCAAGAACATGGAAGCCATGTATCTGTCCCTCATCACCATCCTAGGTGGGCTTTGTGTGGTCCTCACCGTTGTGCTTGCTTATGTGGGCTTCTGCTTGCGGGCAGACCAGAGAGGGAAATACTCTCTGCGCGCCGCAGCCGCAGCGCACCCGAGCAGCAAGAGGAGCAGCAGGTGCAAAAAGCAGCACAGGAACTCCACCCACATGGAGCTGAAGACCGTCTCCAGCCACTGCAACGGCATCTGTAATGGCGTTTCCAAGCTGCACAACGGACACATCCAGGACGGAGGCTTTTTGCAGATCGTTCCCGGTGAGGCTCAGACTTTAGCGAGTAATGATCCTCCACCCCCGGCGCCTCCTCTGCCTCCCACACCGCAGCACACGTCTCCAGAGTGCGACTTCCCCAATGGGCTGTCAGCCACGCTGCCCAGCGTTCTGAGGCGGATGAACGGGAACAGCTACGTGTTGCTGAGGCAGAGCGACTCGGAAAACACTTCTCCGCTCTCCCACTGCTTCTCCGAGGAGCTCAACAGGATCTTGGAGAAGAGGAAGCACACTCAGCTGCTGCCTCGGCCAGATGAGAGTTCAGTGTAGAGACATGTGGCTCTTTTGTTGAGGGGGTCTTGCGTTGATTCCCACTTTCCTATAGCCTAAAGCAATGAAAGAGTCTCATTTCCATAATTTACTTTGTATTATATTTGACAGCTCTGCCTTTTGAGCTAATGAGCCGTTTTTGTCTTCTGAATGACCAAACCTTTTCAGTACACTAGAAATGAAAATGAAACTTCCCAGTGAAGGTCAGAGCAAGAAGAAGGAAATAAAATGCAATCTACCTCACCTTTACACTGCCTGAAGAGACATGTCCCTCAACACCACAGTCGGCTCTGAAAATCAGTGCTGGAATACTATGGATCTGTGAAGAACAAAGCAGGACACACACTGACTAGCCAGAAGTGGAGAAACAAAGAAATCTAAATATAATTGAAGAGGGAAGTTTGACCATAGGGCAGCTAGCAAAGCTTGTTTTTACATGAGCTACTGCACAGATGGGCTATGCATTTTTAAAACCTGACATTCACTAATTAGAAATATGGATGTAAATGGAAATGATAGAATTTCACCATGAGGCTGCCGTTACTGGTGGCCCTTAACGTCTGTCAGCTGCCTCTTGCGTAAGTCTGCTCTGCCGTTGTCAGACTTCACTTTTAACCTCGTGACATTTGCCCTCCTGCACTGCAGCCTTCGTTACTCCAGCTTGTAGCTGATTGCACGGATGGCACAACGACGGGAATTTTCCCATTGGCTAATGTTGTGTCTTGCCTGTCGGGGCCAGAGACCAGCTGGAGAGACGGCTGGAAAACACCGAGGACAGCGGCATCATGGGAAACGAGCACGAAGAGAAGCGCCAGACGAATTCAAACTGTTTTTAATACAACATCCAGTTAGAAACTCTGAGTGAGAAATGGTTGGAATCTTCAAGATTTATTATTAATATTGAAAATTAACCAGTTTTCATTTAGCATCTGTGTTTTGATAACGTTGATAGTGTATTAATGTTTTTGTAATTTATTTATCTGTGAAGGATCAAATCTACATAATGACCTTAAACTTCCCAGTGTCATGGTATTCAAATAAAAAGATTTAAAACAAAAAGTACAACAAGCCAAATGTAAATTTAAAACAGTGTTAACATGAGAAAAGAGCTGCCTGGTTTATACCAGCTGTTTCAGTCCTCCACAGCCTCTCATGTCAGAGGTGCAAGCGATACGCAGGGGGTGTGTAATGTTGTTTTAGCCGCTCGCGCTGATCTCCATTTTTGCAACAGTTTGCACGCATGCGAGTGGTGCTCACCAAACTTGAAGAGCAGGAAAGTAATCTGAAAGCTTTGTTTGTTTTAACACATTCATAGCTGAACATTACCAAGGTTCACTCAAGGTTCAATTTCCCGCTGTTCCAACTGACACAAACAGAAATTTGTCTTCCTTTTAAGAATGACATGACGTAGAAGCCTTCTTTCAGAGAGCTGGGCAGCAGTGCACAGCAGTGGATGGGGGAAAGACACCGATACATGGCTCTCTGTTACATACAGCCGGAAGGAAACACTCATGCACTTTCTCTAGCATAGCGTGAGAGAAAGATTTAGCAGTTCTCTACTTGTTTAAAAACCTTAACAAACCTTGATACTGGTAACCAGCCCTGGTCTGATCTCTTGCATCATTCAAATTACTACAAAACAATGTCATGGTAGAAAAATTGTCCTTACTGCTGGCAGATTTAGGTTTACGTAATGTTTTCATTTTACCTACATGTTTCGTCTGACAGGATGTAATATTAATACCTATTCAGTAACTATAAAAAGGTTTGATGTCGTCAATAAAAATGACTATAGAGAAGGATGTAAATAATTTTGGACATGCCATTTTTTACTAAGATAGAAGTACAACTTTTTTTCAAAACTGATTCGTTCTATCTTCTTTTGCTACCTCTTAAGAGATCCCTCTCATTTGCAATGAAAAACGCATTTCTTGGTTAAATGGAAATTATTATAGAACTAAATCTGCCAAGGTTATGAATACCATTGAGCTCAAATATATTTGCAAACACAGTCAGACATTGTAATTATTGTAATATGTGAAGTTCTTGACATATGATAAAAGGTTTATTCTTAAACCTGCACTCATGTTTTTGCCCCTGTTTTTATAAAATGTTTCACTATCATATACTCTACTAAAGAAAATCACTAATGGTCTGTTGCATTGAGGAAAGCTCAGTTGGCGTGGAGTTAAGTTTTGATGGAAAACCTGACAGCATTATTCTATTGTTCTTGTGCTCTGATGTGAAACACGAGCAGCGGTTGTTTCTACCTTTTCGTTCCTCCCCAGTGCAGCGATGCATGTTGCAGCTGCGTTTGCAGGACGCTGTTTGACACAGCGAACCCAGAGGAAGCCCAGCGACCGAACCGAGCCTGAACGCACCGCCGAGGCGCGCCTGGCATGAGATCGCAGCGCAGAGAGCGACAGACTGCAGAGCACCGAAGCAGCCAAGGTTCATAGTTGTGTTCTCTCACCAGCTCATCTCCCACTCAGGGCGCTCTGCCAGACAAGCACTTAGAAATATGGACTGAGGAATTAAGAGCCGATGACCACAGAAAAACACTGAGAGCAAAATGTTTCTTGAACTGCTCTGTAAAGGTTCTGATATTCTCTAATATTCAACAGCTGCTGATGTCTGCTTCAAACAAACACCTTATCAATCAGGACAAAGTTAAAGCCCAACACTCTTAAGACATAAAATATAATGAACACTGGCGTTTCATTTCTAGAAGCAGATTAAATGTGGTTTAAGTCATGACTCAGATGATGCACCTCAGCTCTGTTGATCAATGGAAAGATTAATACATTGTGGATTGTGACACAGATATGGTCATTATCCCATTCAGCCTCCCCAGTTTTGTTTCCTTGCGTTCTGCGTCTTCTTCTGTCAGAGCGCAGCGATAATTAGACGTTGGTCTTGTGACGAGTCGAGCTCACCAGAGAGCAGGAGCCCTCCCAAGATATTTGCGCTTTGCTCCGCTCTTAAGTTTCCAATTACTTTCTCATCCCCTCGAGCTTACAGTCTGGAGATTTTATTATTCTAAAATGAAAATGTACAAACAAGTACACATGACTCCCCCTCACCCCCACAGATAAGCACGCAGCAGATGAAGATTTTATCAGTTCTTCCTCGTGTTTTTTTGTGTGGTGGATGGAGCTGAAGAAGCCATGGATGAAATTATTTGCACTATCTGCTCTACATGTTGTCCCACCATCTTTCTTCTGATAGGAAAGCACTTAGTGATATCTTGTAACTTTTCACAAAGTTGGAACACAAATCTTTGACCAGTCCTCTCTGCACAATCCCTGCTCACTTGCACTTTCTAACCCCAAATGTTTTCTTAAAATTTAGATAAAGAAACCAAATCATTTCAAATGCAAGTTTCTCTGTAGCTTTGGTTGTTCTGTCGCCTTTCCTTTTACAATTCGTTGCATTGGATAGCTGTGTTATTTTGTCTTTGGGCAAGACTTTGGATGACTTTGCAAAACACAATTCTTGGAGATCTGAGTCTTGATCGGAGTCATAACAGGAGAGACACTCGAATACTGAGAGGCTCACTGACCTTTCCAGAGCACAAAGTGAACACACTGATATGGTTTTGTTTTATTTGTCAGCGCTTGTTAGGCAGGTCTGATGCCAGCTGCATAATTCAGAGAGACCCGACTGACACCAGGAATATTTTTTCTGTTTTGTCTCATTTGCAGATGTGATGAATACAGAGAAGTGTGTCTCCCAGCCCGTGTTAGAGGGCAGCACTGGCCGCATGCATGTTCTTTTGCAACGATCTTCAACACCATGGAACGATGACAGAGTCAGAATCAAGCCTCTGAAAGGGCTACAATATAAGAGTTTAAGCTTTAGCTTCTGAAAATATTTTCCTGCGGCGCATTGTTTGTCCAGGCTGCGGATCTCTGTGTGCAGAGCGTGTCACTGAATCTGTTAGGCGCATACTTATTAAACTAAATGCAAAATGTAATGACCTTTTCTCACCCTTCTCTCACTGCATGAATTATGTTCCAGCAGTGTTGGTTGAAGACGAGCGAGGATGGCTCATGTTAGAATTAGAAAAGTGAAACGGTTCAGGTTTAAATGTGCACTGGGGTCCTATTTTATGATAAAAGCAGGCGGGAAAAGGGGTTTTAAAAATAAGAGCACAATTATTTTGTAGTTTTGCAGATTGTATCTTTTGTCAGAGTTGTTAAAATGTAATGACACACCGTGTTGCGCAAACTGTAATAAATAGAAGCAATTTAACGGAAAGCATGCAAAAATACTTCTAATCTAATAGTAGAAGAACAATAAACAACATTTTATGAATTTGTCACTTTGTTCCTAATGTCATACTAAAGGGTTATTGCAATTTCCTTTTCACTCTGTCTTTTTAATCCCTGTTTGCATGTTACACCATGTGTGTGCGCAGAAACCTCATTTTCTGAACTAACACAAAGAATAATGGGGCAGTGCTCTCCTTCACATTTCATGCACCACAAAATGAAATAAAGATTTGTACTTAAATCTCCTCCTCTCCTCATTTTTATACGTGTGCACTTCTTGCCTTTTGTCTTGCAGAAGTAATAAGACGAAACGAGCCTTTTTCCAGTGAGAGCTTTAGCTGATCGAATGCCCCAAACGAAAAAGCGGAAAGGTGTCGGTGTTGTAGCCGGCCCAAGTTCCCAGCATGGCACACAGACTGGTGCGGAAAATGTTTTTGCTGGGCTCTTCATGTTTCCAAACTGGTTCGGAGCCAACACAACGGCGTTGATAACAAACCCACCCAGGCAGTGGAAAAATCCTCTGAAGGCATTGAAAGCTGAAACTTTTACATCAGCAGCTTTCATGATTCTTCATTCTTCTGTTTTTAGTATTAATTAAAATACTTTTGAACTTCCCTGTCAGAAATGTCACTGAAGACCCCAGACTCTTTCATTATTCATATAACCTTTCCTCACGGTCCTGAGAGGGGAGTTTAGCACCCAGCTTTAACATAACACCTCAGGTGTTTTGTTCACCCGGCAGAATGACAAAACACCCAGAAATAGGAAGGACACGTCATGCACACAAGGCCATTTCCACCAGTGCCAACTCCCTGCAGGGGCTCCAGCTTGACATGTGATTAACAAACTCTCATGGCTGGTCACTTATTTACATAACACTGTCTTGGTTTGTGACAATCTACAGGGGCGAAGCTTATCTTGCTTTGCGTTGTACATTTTGAAATGTGCAGTCTAAATAAAAATGATCTGCTCCTCAGAGTGTTGTGGTTCAGGATGTAACTGTCTTATGGTGCCATTATCTTTATAACAGGAGAGATTCAGTGCAGCTTCTTCAGTCTGAAAGGAAAATAGCTGACAAGTGAAATGCTGGAAAATTTTGCTATTTAATTCAATTCACTTTGTTTATGTTGTGCAAATTCCCAACACATGTCGTCTCAAGGCATGTTACAATTGATTCTGGTTATCGAACACTGCATTAAGCTCAATTTATTGCTATAATTAGTTTGAAAGGTTTTCTAAGGAGAATGAGCAGAGACATTGAGTTGCAGCATTAACTGTGGATTAAGATGTTGCGACAGTGAAAAGATTGATCCTTTGTGTCATTATCTTTATAGTCATGCACGTGGTAACAGTGGTCAGGAAAAACTCCCTTTTAACAGGTAGAAACCTTCAGGAGAACAAGAAACTGACTTGTGTCGTGAATTTGAAATCGCTTGTGAAAATATTAAACAATGGAGCAAATTCACAGAACTACTTGTCTGTGCAAAATGCGTAAAAAAACTGTGTCTCTCTCTGTGTGTCTCTCTCAGATGATTTCTTTTAAATTGGAAATCATGCATTCATTTTGTAGTGAGTGCACAGCCCAATCATATTTATTGAAATTTCCATCCAAGGGAATAGTTTTACATTTTCAAAGACCAGTGATAAAAGTCTGGTGAAACTACTGGAGGTGGTAAGTTCTTCGCAGTGGAAGAGAAATGAAATGAAAGAACTTCATAAATATGAGCTGCGCAATAAAGCACAAAGCAGCAGCAGCTCATGGCAGAAACAAAGGGTATCCGTTCATTTCTAAGGTGAGTTTAACAGAATATTATCCACACAACTTTCCATCTCGTGTTGATACAGTAAAAAGTGACTGCTGCGTATTTGTAGAGTACAGTAATTGTATAACCTCACACAGTTTTCGATGCTTTTTTTTGGTTTGGAAATGAATCATTTAAATGGATACATTGTCTCTTGCAGTGTAAAGCGTCAATTTTTGATTTTGTTTCAATACAATTCCTCCAGTCAGATGTGGTTTTTGAACTTTGGGAGAATGCCTCTTCATGTGATAGCATAAAATCTCTGCTAATTAAAGCAAAGATGAACTTATTAAGGTTTTTTTTTTTTTTTTTAAATCCCCACAGTAACTCCAGCAGCTGGTGTGTTTATGGCTGAAGAGGCTGCAACTTTGACCTGACTTAAAACTTGGTCCCATCTGGTGGAATCGATAGCCGTGTTTGCATCTCCACACGTTTAGCGCAATCTGCATTTTGAATCCATTGCAGAAATAGAGTATATTATACATGCAAAGCAGTCGCAAAAATGGAGAACACCAAAGTCCTTCAGGAATTCGCTTCACTCAGTCAAGTAACACAGAAGCCGAACCCACAAGTTATTTCTGTCGGTATTTATGAGGTGAAAAAAAAAAGGGAATCTTCAAGGAAAATGTACTACCAATTAAAAATCTGACACAATCGCTGCATAATTACACAAAATAAAAATAAGAAAGAATAATCCAAAGTTTTTAGAAGCGTAGACTGAAACAAATTGGGTTTTTGGGCTAGATTAAAATTGTAGTCTCGGTAATTCTGAGTTTTATCTTGTAGTTTTCAGCTGGAAATAGAGGTAACGCAAATGCAAATGAAAACTCTTAGTTGAAATAAAGTTGTTTTTATTTGAAAGACTGTCTTTCAACATTTTTTCAGCTTTTCAACATTTCTTTTTTCTTGAATGAAATGGGGAAAGAAAATCAACAAAATATTGATTGATTTTAGACAATGGACAGTAAACTGGATTTTAAGACTTGGGGTCTGATTGGAAGGTAAAACAATAGATGAGATAAGGAAACAATAAAACACTGCCCAAAGTAAAACTCAAAGTCACACTCTTCACAGTAGACCTGCAGACTGGATCAAAAACAATTAGCGATGGATGATAAACATTTGAATAAAAATAAATAGAAAAGCTTTGCTCATTAATATGCTGGAGATGCAAAGAAGTGGGACAGAGAAGCTGAAGTTGAGCTGTTCAGATGCGCTGGATGTCTTCCTTCATCTGTGTTCTCTGTAAAACATTTATTTCTCACAGCAATAACCCCTCAGGTAATTTAATCTGAGGTTTAAAAAAAACAAAAAACAAAACAAATTCTGCTCCTGGAAATAATTTGCATTTCAGAGACAATGATTTCATTATAAGTATTGCTCTTTCCCGAGCGACCAAGTGGTGAAAGCTTGACAAAATTTGTTTTGTTTTTTTTTTCCAGAAAGAGAGGTGAAAGGGCTTTCCATGAATGAGATGAGTAAAAATAGATTATAGCTGGCAATCATGTATAAAGGTAACCTCCAGAGCAAAAAGTGTACAGAAGTGTAGGAATCATATCAGAGTGGTTGATCATTTCCATTTGACTTGTTCTTCTCCTTTCTTCCTGCAGGCTATTATCTGTGCTCCAAATCTTTCCCTTTTTTTTTTGACATTCGGAGCTCTTCTTCAGTGTTGTTGCCAGACAAAAAGCAAAACCTTTAATCACCCAGTTGTCACTTCAAGACAAACTTAAAAGATAAAAAAAAAAAAAACCCTCAATCAAGTCAATCAAGACCAAGTGTAAGCATCATGCAACAAACAATTCCTGTCATCCTACTTCAATGAAACAAACAGTAGAATAGTGTGATGGAAGTATTAGCTTCAGCCAAATAATCTGGATTTATATTAAATATTCCTAAATAACCCTTCACAGTTCCTTTTTCATGAACTCTCCCCATGCAAACACACCCTGACTCTGCTGGCCCTGTTATTTCATACAGATAAAGAAAGAGTTGGTTAGAATTTGACAGTGGAGGAGAGTGAGGAGGTTCTGTATCCTCAGTACAGTTGATGCTACTGGGGGCAAGCCAGACACAGAGCCTTCACTGTTCATCTCTCACTATAGGCCCACATCCAAAAACAAGAGAGAGAAAAAAAACAAAAGCTGAGTCTATTTATTCTTTGGAGTTTGTTAAAAAAAAAAAAAAACATACACACACACACACACACTGGCGGCACTCATAGTCTCTTGCATTATTGCCCAGCTACTGTTCAGATAACATAATCAGCAGGATAATGAGGGGATGCTGTGGACGTCGCCACTTTAGAGCAGCTTTTCTGCCAAAGTCACGAAGAGAAGCGCGTCACGCTTGCACTTTTCTTTCCTCAAAACAAACAGATACAGTTGCTCCTCAGCCTCCTCCCGGACCGGTTTGACGCCAAAAGCAGCCACTCGACTCCGCTGTCACACATCAATCAGCTCCCTATCAGCTTCCTCCATGCCATCCAGCCGGCTCACCATCCACCTGTCTGTCAAAGACCAAAGACCAAACTGAGATGAAGACCTCCATATGCATTTGATCCCTTTTCTATAGATTAAAAACCCTGGTTTTTTAATTGTCATAGGAAGCCTGTAGCTTCAGTTCCTCATCCAACACAATAGAAGCATCAAAACATGTTTTTACAAAGATGGACTTTGGTTCTGCTGCAGGAGTGGAGGAAGTAGGACACTGACACGCCTCTGTGACTGTATCTTGTAAGTCACCTGTCCTGTTAGTCACCTCATTCATCCACCCACGCTCTGACACACATACACACACACACACACGCACACACACACACACACACGCACACACACACACACACACACACCTACTCGTGTGTTGCAGCTTCTGACCTCAGTCT
>CAKLNU010000915.1:1857500-2185252 GCA_922788865.1 Poeciliopsis turneri
TGTCTGAATGTTTCTGTGTCATTCAGACTAAGACTTTCTGATCAGCTTTGGACCATTGTGCAGACCACTGATTTGCTTAAGCTAATGGTTACAAACTGATGGCTGGACATTCTCATTCTCCCTCAAGATTTTCTGATTGAAAGCATCATCTGTTCTTTTTCATGGAAATGTAGATGTTTTGGAGAAACTGAGTCAAGCCTTTCTGTTCTTCTTGGTCAGCAGTGGTTTTGGGAATGTCCCATAAATGCCATTTTTTCAGTCTTCATCTTATTGTTAAAATGTGCACACTGAGCTTGAGTCAGGCAAATAAGGCAAATAAGTGCTTTATTTGCCTTACAAGGCAAATAATACAACACCAAAAACAATCCTGTGTTGTTTTGTGAGCTCCTGATCAGTCTTCAGAAAGTTCACTACTCTATGTTTTCTCCATTTGTTTAAGGCGGTCCTTATTATGAAGAGTCATAGCAATCTTTTCCAGATCGGTAGATGTGAATGACGTTGTGTCTCATCTGATCTTAAATATCTTTAGGTGTAGGTTTGTATGAGTCACTTTCTAAATAAACTGTCAATTTCGAAAAAACAGTATCAAAGTGTGAAAATGATCCAAAGATAGAACACAGTTCTTATTGACATCCTTTTGACAGCTCAGTCGTGAACTCAAAGAATGAATCAGTTCATTGATCACAGATGACCAAATATAGTCAAGTGTTCTTCATCCTGCAGTCTAAAAACAAACAGTTCTTTCAATTAAAAAATATTTTTTCTGATGGATTTTATCCAATTAACATTATACTGGAAAGTCAGGTTAGCTTCTGAGCTTCACTGTAGAATATGAAATATAATACCATGAAAGCCATTTAAATATTCCTACTGCTGTTAAAATTATATGAGGTATCTTCTACTATATATGTTTTCTAAAAATGTGAATCACAATCTTGCAGGTGGCTGCTTAGGGTTACAATTCAAATGTACAAATGGATATTCAGAAGATATCTGATCTGTTGTTTAATGCCTCATGTTATGTCACCAGAGACACATTTATTTAGATGTGCTTATTTATTTATTTATTTATTTATTTATTTATTTATTTTTTGGGGAGGTCATATTCTAAAGCTGACAAATTTAGATTGCAGCTACAGTTAGTTTGACAGGTTGAGAAAAGATGAGCTAGTAGCTTTAATCTGGTTTTCCAGGTTACAATACATGGTTTGTCTGAATTGACATTTTCCCCAAGTAAAGCGGATGCATTTTCACAGTGTTGGAGAGTAAGGAGGGGGACTTGGATAAGAATCAGCCACACACACACAACAGTAAATTATAGAGCAGTCTTGAGTAATGTTTTGCTAATTCTCACAGAAACAAAAAGGAGCTCCATCAGTGAGGGATCCTGGGAAAAAGCCACAACACACACAGGAGAAGAATGTGAGAAAACAGAGCAACCATTGAAAGTAGAGTTTACTGCGAATGATTCACACTGCTTTCTCAGGGCTGGATTTGATCTAAGATGAGGGGCCGCACCCTCATGTAACTGGGGAAGGGCACGCTGGAAAGCGCCAAGGTTTTTTTTTTTTTTTTCTATCTTATAGGATATGACTTAGGTAAATCCGGGACAAAAGGAAGGAAAGAAAAGTGACAGGTCAGACAGGAAGTTGAAACAACCCCTCACAGCCCCGAGAGAAAAACACAGATACCAAATAAGTAGACCACCCAAATGAATTAGCACAGCCTGTCGGACAAACAAGCAAACAAACCTTCAGTGGAGCAATGAACCAAAAAGGAAATTGATTTATATTTACTTACAGCCTGGATTTCTCTCAGGAAAAATGAAATCGGGGGCAAACAAGACTTAACCACAATCCCTGAGGAAGCAAAGACTTATGATTTGATTGTTATAGGATGCCAGAGATCTCCAGAGGGCCCGAGAGGAAGCCATCACTCATCAGGCTGCTCAAAATACTTGTCTGTTTTATAAAATATATCTATACATGATGAACCACAGTAAAGTGTACTGTGTGCCAGTAAAATTTCAGTGGACGCTAAGTGTACACTAAGATGCAAGTTTTTGATAACATAGCATTGTTTGAGCTTTTATGTGACTTCCATACACGTGACCATAAATGTATATATGGTCATGTGTGTATGTTAGTCGTGTGTGACTATTTCTGTCTACAATGTGGGGTTGTGAGGACCACTGCACATTTTCTTGGTCCCCATGAGGGGAAATGGTTTGTAGCTAGGGGTTATGGCTCTGTGATGGTTAGGTTTAGGGTTAGAGTTAGGGTGTAGAAAATGAATGGGAGTCAATGTAAAGTCCCCACAATGAAAACACGACTGCGTGTGTGTGAAGTTAAATCAAAGAATGATTCAATGGAGCTTTAAGGATGCATATGCAACCTGATCATTGCAGCCTTTTTTTTTTTTTTCCCCCATTTTTCTCTAAATCAGTTTTCTATATCTGTTTTCCAGATAAGTTGTGCAGGGTGTTTGTCACATTCAGAGTAAGGAAAAGTCTCAAAATAGTTATTCTGGTGTCATTTGTTGCATTACATTAACATCCCAATTTGACAGAGGCGTGTAAACCGTTTATGCACACATACACATTTTGCGGTTTTTATATGCATAAACAATATGAGGTCAGTTTTTTTCTCCATGATGCAGCAACAAGCAATAACACTTAGGGATCCTTTATCTTCATGTTTTATTACAGATGAGTAAGAGATTTCTGCCAGTTGGTCTTTATGAAAATTATGGCTAAGCTGTTTTTCTCCCCAGATGCATCTCAAATATACAGATGCTCAAAAGAAAATAACACATAGGCCACACTTTAAAGGATGAGTCAGTTTTTATTTACAGATCCTTAAAACGTGACTGTTGGACACTGTTAATCCTCGTGTTCTTTGCATTTTGTCCTCCACAAATTAGTGGAGACACACTGCTTACCAAGCCAGTATTTGACAGCTTTTTAAGAACTGTGATGTCAGATGCTAATTTATGATCAAACTCATCTTTGGTACTTTACAGATTTAGTTAAATAGGAATGCACTGTGCCTCTGTGAAAGCTTTGAAACAATTTAAAACCAATAACTGGATTCCAAAGATGCTGATGTAGGAAAATGAAACAGGATCAGAAAGGAGCTAATAATCAGCAAACTTTTAAAAAGCTTAAAGAACTAAAGATCTCAAAATGAAGACTATTTAGTGTTTTAAACAGGATTTACTGGCCAATGACATAAACTGAAGCCAGCTAATGTTACAGGATTGGTGACTTATTTTACCATAAAGTCCAGTAAGACAACATGCAGCACTGAGAAATTGGACAAAAAATAAATAAAATAGAATAAATCATGATTTAGTCCATTGGTGCTTCTGCTTTTAAAAGAGGGAATGAAGTTTCAGTGTTTATTTCTCAAATATATTCAACTTCTGGATCCTTTCAAAAATTGCATATATTTTATACACAGTAACCTCAAAGTTGGACTGTTTCTCACCAACTTCCTCTACTTGCTAAATATTTCCTTTTTAAGCAACATGTATTCGGCTGGCTGCCTTTGTTCAGCACACTGTAAACTCACCATCTGCTGGCACTGAGGAGTACTACACACTGACCACTCACCCATCAACCAACCCACACACTCACACATTAAACCACACAGGAGAGGTACCAAAATAGGCTTAATTATTATTTTATTTTTTTATATAAGAACATTGTCAAAACTGGAAAACATGTTTGCATAAAAACCTTTTAAAACCTTTCAATTTCACAGATTGTACAAAATATTTTTTAAAATTTCAGATGTGAATCATACCTTTCCTTTTGCATCAACGTTTGAACCAATCATTTAATTATATCTGAGCAAGCTGTGTAAGGAGAATATCATGTGTTATATTTGTCCGAATTCTTAAAAAAAAAAAAAAACATGCATAGGCCTGTTAATCAAAACCAAACAAGCATTCCAACATCCTGACAAATTCCCCCACCTCTACTGATTGATTTCCTGTTGAGCATCGTAATTTAGTTTTATGAGACAAAAAAGTATGACTTATGTCCCTCCTTCACATTAAATACCAGAAAATCAGCAAACCAACAGATTACAAAAAAAAAGAAACAAAAATCTATAAAAAAAATAAAGCAAACAGCCAACAATCTTATTTATCCACTACTCTGCTCCACAAAGCTTCCAGATCTCTGAGTCAAAGGAAGATTAACAGCTGGGATTATTTTCATTGTGTCTTTAATGTTGAAACATTTGCATTCAACCAGCCGAAGTGCCAAAACTTCACCACGAGCAGCAGGGGACATGAGGTGTTGATCAATTGTTCTCAGGCGTGGATTAAGAGAGGACAGCCAACCACTAACTTGTTAAAAGAAAAACAAATGGCACAGATGACTTTAATTACTTAGAAAATGTCTCCAGCCAACTTAATTAGTGTCACCAGTCAAGTTTCAATGTAGCTAAACCAGAGGTTAGAAAAACAGTAACTCCTGGCGATCACAAATCACAGCTGCTGCACATAAGTAATGAAAACGGCTCCAAAAGCAAAGTTAAACGCTGCAATGATTTAGAAAAAAAAAGCAGGCGTAAGTACTTTCTGTCACCTTCCCAGACGTAAAGACGGCATCGTTCCGTTTCCCAAACTCTCACTTTTCACTTTCTCTCTCTCTCTCTGCCATGTAGATTTAAGACTGAAGTGTGCTGTTCGCCAAAGTAGCGGCAAAGCAACGCATGTTCAGTGACAAGACCGCTTTGCATCAGGTCGTCCTGCCCTGTGCAGAGGCTCAGCTGTGGACTCACTGTGACTTTTACTTCGCTTTACTCAGTTCTGGTTCAGCGATGGGTAAAGAAGGCGAGGGCACGGGTTTAGCAGCGCTGTTCATCCCCTCCACAAACATGTTAGGAATGTCCTGGCCAAAGTAGATCTTACTGTTACCCGCTATGGCCTGGATATAAACCCAATCCAGGTGCTGTAACAACTTGAGAGGGTGGGAGGAGTTAATAACAGGTTCAGGATCTGACTCAGCTGAGGAGGATATTTTTATGGGTCATCAAAACTTTACATTTCCGGAGGATAAAAAAAAAAAAAAAGTCAAAGGGAGGAGGAGGGTTTTTTTTTTGTTTTTTTTTTTTGTTTGTTTTTTTTTTTCTATAAATTGCCATCTGGTCTCATTTATCAAATATAATATGCAGAGTTTAGTCCAGGTGCCATCGCATTAAGATCCTTCTGTAATGCAGTCTTCAGATTCTCATCTATAATATCTGTGAGAGACAAAAAGGCAAATTGTGTCAACATGCAATCAATACCACTTGGAGGGTTTAGGAAGAAAAACAACAACTAAAAACTACATTAAAGCAAAGTTCATTTCTTACCAAACAACTCAATGTAGACCTCCTGCAGAGTGTGCACGCTGCAGAACTGGTTCAGTTCATGATGGATCTTGTTCAAAATTAGAGTTTTGTCATAATCAGCTGTGTAGTTCCTAACAATATCCACCACTGAAAACATAGATTCAGACCATTATAGCTGGTCAAACTGGAAACAAAACCGCTTTTCATTCAGTCACATGAATGTTACGTGGAAATGCTGTCTACATTTCTACAATTTAGAACAGTCAGCTTTTGTTTCTTACCATTTGGAAAGTTATCTGTCTTTTGTAACACCATGGTAAACAAAAAACGAAAACATGGTGAAACATCATGTGGTTTTTGCTGCCTGTCTGAATCCATAATTTAACACAAAATTACTCTTATTTTGCTTTTTCCATTTACATCTGGTTTGTGAAGCTCCTGAAGAATCTTGTTTCTTGACCAGTTTATTTATTAGTTTTTCTTCAAGCATGATTTTCCTTCATTGCGCCAGTCAGGCGTTTTGACTTTACACCACAAGATGGCGACAAAATAACAAGGCATTTCAGGAATGTGACCGTATGAAACGACTGAAAAAACTTTTGTTTCAATCTGGCCGCGAAAATAAAAAAAACTAAAATAAAATAAAAACTCTGAATAATGAAATAACTGAGAGGTCACTTTGACGACAGTATGAATGCTTCGTTTGTTAATGTGACTGCTTTTGCAATGCAACTAAAACATGTTGGTAATTGTGCTTACATTATTGCATCAAAATAATAGATACTTGAGAGAAAAAAAAGAAACATTGCACAATTCTTCTGGCTGAGCTCGGAGGTCAGTTTGAGATGTTAATTTCCAGGATATTACATATCAAATGGGCGGAGAACTGAAGATGTTTCCTCTGGGTTTGGAAGCTGACAATGACAGAGTCCGTCCAACAGAGCAACATGACACATTCTGGCTATTTTATATGGATTTTCATCTCCTCATGGGGTAAGCAAAATGTCTTTCTTTGTTTCTTGTACTCTTTGTGTCTTTTATTCGTTCTTCTTTTATTGGAGAATAACAAGTAAGAATGCTTTAAATCTCTCTAAGTCTATAATTGTTTTGTTGTTGTGGCTGTTCTTCTTCTTCTTCTTCTTCTTAAATCTATTACAATTAATTTTTTATATATTGCCTGCTTTTCAGGGGTCTTGTTGGGAAAAGTTTTACTGTGACCTACAATTCTGTCCAGGGTACCCAGGTTTCAACTACTACATTATTTGCATTTTATTTGGTTAAATGTAAGTAGTCCTATAAGCACTTTATAGAACAAAATGCTTATTTTGGCTTGGCTTAATAAGCAGCAGAAAATTATGAAACACTTTACAGAAAGAAAGAGAAAGAGAGAGAGAGAGAGAGAGAGTTTGGCCTGGCACTGAATTCTGTCACAGCTTGTCTCTGCTACATATCAGAGAAAGACTTTTTATCAAAGGCAGATCCTGTTCTTACAATTCTAGGCCACACTGGTCTGTACATCCCAAACCTTCTACAATCAGTTTTATTATCACAAAGATATCAGATGAGTTATACGTTTCTCATCAACTGACACATTTATACAGAGCCAAGAGGAACCCAATAAGAAAACGAATTGACACATTTGTACATTTCCTGTCTTACCCCAATGCTATGACTCATTTACGTGGAATAAAATCACACTTTCGAGCAGAGTTCATTTTTAAAAATTCAATAATTCTTCAACATTAATAGGAACTCAATTAATTTTTAGGTCCACTGCTACTACCATGGACATGTTGTAGGAGTGGAGGACTCCTCTGCTAGCATTGGGTTGTGCTCAGGAATGAAGTAAGTAGAATGTTGTTCTTAGGTCTTAGCAGCACCAGATGTCTGCTTAAGGAGGGGCAGATTTCACTGAGCAACTGTGGCACATTGGTCAGTGTGTCCAATTCAACGTGAAGAAAGGACTCCCAAGACATCCTGCGACATGAAGATGCTTCATTTTACATGTCTCCATATGAGATTAATTCATTAGTTTGTTTGTTAATACATTAATGTTGTCCCCCCATTATAATTTCTTGTTTTTTCTTTTTATGCAAATGAAAACTAGCTTGGTCAAGACGTTAACCTCCATAGTTAGAGAACAAAAAAATCAAAATACTGTTGCAACCATCTCTGGAGATAATGAGGGATGTTATAAGATTTTTAAGAAAACATACAGGGAAATAAATGATCATTCCTCATGTTTCATGTACATGACTGCGTTTCTGGTACATGATCTAAACTGAGAGGAAATGCTACAAAGAAACTAAACACTCCTCTGGAGTACAAAATTGTTATTTTCTGGTACTTTTATACTTCATTTAAATAATAAATAATTAATAATTAAATAACGGGCTGCACAGTGGCGCAGTGGGTAGCGCTGTTGCCTTGCAGCAAGAAGGTCCTGGGTTAGTTTCCCGGCCCGGGGTCTTTCTGCACGGAGTTTGCATGTTCTCCCTGTGCATGCGTGGGTTCTCTCCGGGTTCTCCGGCTTCCTCCCACAGTCCAAAAACATGACTGTCAGGTTAATTGGCCTTCCCAAATTCTCCCTAGGTGTGAGTGTGTGTGTGCATGGTTGTTTGTCCTGTTTGTCTCTCTGTGTTGCCCTGCGACAGACTGGCGACCTGTCCAGGGTGAACCCCGCCTCTCGCCCGGAACGCAGCTGGAGATAGGCACCAGCAACTCCCGACCCCGTTAGGGAGAAGGGTGACGGAAAATGGATGGATTGATGGATAATAATTAATTAATAATATGAATCACAGAGACTGAGGCTGAAGAGAACAATAAAACCTGTCAAAACTCCTCTGGCAGATTTTACTCTTAGAATTTTTTTTTTTTTTTTTTTTTTTTTTTTTTTGGAATTTTTTTTGGCCCACTGTTAACCAACTTATTGGTAATTTTGTAATCTTTTTGTACGTTTGATCCTGTTTGTGGGCTTTCATGGTTGTTTTATATTTCGAATGGTCACTTTAATGTCTATTTATGTTTTTATTACTGAGAGTGGTTGGCGTGTGGCTGCCCAAGGAATGCTAATTGTTTTTCCTTTTTGTTTTATTTTCATTTGTTGTGTTTTATGATCTTCTTTTGACATTTCATCCTGGTATTTGTGTCTATCATGTGGGCTTTATATTACAGATTCAGTAGCAGAGGCGTTATAACTACACAAGCTGCTCTGTAATGAACCATTCAGCACTATCATTGGCACTTTATCCATTGGATAGCTTTTCATTATAATTTCAGTTTCTCTCTTTTTTATTTATTTATTTTTTTTCCAAATTAACAGATATATCTTGCGTCATGATTGTAATTCTTACATATATTGGCTGCAACCATGGTGATGGAAAGATTGTGCCTTCATTTGTATTCTGTTTAAATAAATCACCCAAACTATTTATTCCTTCGTGTTTTCATTCAGAAGCCATTTGGTTTGGTTCAAAAGTGGTTACCTAGCAACCTCTGAAACAAATAGGATAGCAGAAAGCTATCGAACTAATTGTTTTATGGTCAGAGATGTGTATTGTTCTGGTAATGGAAAGTTTACTTAGTGAGGAGGAAGAGCGGGCAACGCTTGAATGGGTAGATAAAATACCTTTATCCAGGCTCAAAAAACACATCAACAGGGACTTTAGTGATGGAGGTAGATCTTGTCTGTAAATGCTACTCACTGATTGTTTATTCAGTTTGTTCATGTCAGTTTTATTTATTTGGGTACTCTGTGTGTCTACATGCTGGACCCTCCTGCAGTGATGGTTGCAGAGATTGTTAAGCATTACTTCCCAAAGATTGTTGACATTCACAACTATATTACTTCCTGCAATACACAGCAGAAACTCAGCAACTGGAACCTCCTCAACAAGTAAGACGAGCGGCAGCTTTGTGTTTTATTACATCTGATTCCTGGGAATTATTTCTGAATTATGTTCTTCTATCAGGGCCCTGGTGAAGGAATGACTAAAGCAAAATATGTAGTAGTAGAAATGACCTCAGGATTAGAATTGAAAACTGATGTTTGTGTTTATGGTGCTATTCACAGTGACAAGATTCACAGAACTATTAGCCCGCAGCACCATAGATTACCCTCCATTTATTCTTGTTATTATAATTTGATGCTGAAAAGCAAAATCTTCCCATACTAACCAAAGCACACAGTTATAGTTGTCCCATTAGCTTTTAGGAAATCCAGCACCTTCAGGCTTGTCATTTCAGGACAAAAAAGGGTTTTCCAAATAAGTGGTTATTAAAAAAAAAAACAAAAAAAAAAAAAACAAGTCAGTCATGTTTAATTTTTGTTGTTGTTTTTTAAAAATTCTTTACTTTTTTCTCACTGCGCATAGTAGAAATGTGAAGTTGTGAAGTTGTCTTCTTGTTAAGCCTGAGGACTAGTGACTAAAACAAATGGGGCTTTGTCATGTATATGAAGCCCGAATTTATTGATCATCGAATAAATTGCTCATTGCCACTATGATCAAATCCAAAACATTAAGAACGAATATAAAATTTTAAATATGTTTTACAAGAGCTCATAGAAATGTCTTCAAAAGTGAAAAAAAAGTTTATTTTTACAAATTATAAAAAAGACAATGATTGGTCTTCAGTTAGAATATGCATATTAAATATTAAAATATTAATATCCATATTAATATTTTAATATTTGATGTTTTTTTCTGTGTCTTTTCATCAAGTCATCAGAAAACACCAACATTCAACACTCACTAACCCACATCCTGGTAACTGGATTTACACAGAGCCAAGTACAAATTTATGAGACCCAACTGTAAATAGTTGTCCCTGTGGGCTCATTAGTAAATTGCATGCCGTTTGCTTTTTACTTATTTTTTTTTTTGTGTAGTAGAAACTTACGTTTCTCCGTATGGTCAGGAGAGTGTTTTCCAAGCTGGAGTTTTATGTCTCAGAAGAAGCGGTGGAGAAGATTGTTTCAAGCACTCCAGGGGCGATACTGCCAGTGATGTTTTTTCTCAAGGAGAAGTTAGAGAACAAACTGTCATTTTCAGGTACTATCTTAAATCTTCTATTCCATCATTAATATGGTTTTCATGGAGCGATTCATCACGAGACATTGATGAAGAAAAATGACAAAACTATCATAAGGTTGATGACAAAAATTTAATTACACAAGCTAAAGTGCTGATTTCAAGCAAAGTGTGATGACTCTGCTGACTTCCTGAATGCCAGACATGCAGGATTTCAGACTTTAATGGGGTATGTTGTGGAAAATGTTTGATGACATTGCCCAAAATGTTTCTATTTTAGTCTTTTTGATATTTAAAGTATAATTTCAGATTTTCTAAAGTGGTGCTGTACTCAGCTTAACTCAAAGTTTATTTATGGAGCTCTTGTGAAAACATGGAATTTGACCAAACGGCTGAACAAGTCAATGAAAGGAAACATTACAACTGCAAACAAAGCAATGATTGTCACCTGGAATGTTCACTCTTCACAAATGATGAGGCGAAATGGAGTAGAAAAAAACAAAAACAAATTTACTTTTAAAGATATATCAAGTCAAGAATAATATTACTTGGAGTCCAACTCAGGCTTCAAAACTTGTTTTACAAATTTTAAACTAACAAGACATCTTTTAAATATCAATATTCAGAATAATCTATATTTTATATGCTTCTTTAAAACATCAGTAACATCTACTTCACTCTATGTATTCAGGCTTTAAAGATGTAAAAGCATGGCATACTCTCTCCAGATCATTGACAGAGAGAGATATCCTGAGTCTGAGTTGGTAAAAGCTTGACATCATGACAGAGGCCACTTACTTATGAGATTTAAAACCCCTATCAAAACTCATGCTAAGAGCTTTTACATCTGAGAACAGGAAATGATCAATGTACCTGAGAGAGAACGCAGCTGGACTTGAACAAAATTAAAAAATGTTGCTTTTACTTTGACTTAGGAGGTTACTGTTCAATATTTGTTTGGACATTGTCAGAAAAAATTGCTAAAATTGTTAGAATGTTATTTCATAAACGCAAGCAGAAATAAAATATGTAATAAAGACCATATTTTGACCCACAGGGTCATAAAAGAAAAACTCCCAATATAGAAAATAAACACACTATGGATTTGTAGTATCTTTTTTTCCATGACAATTCAAATCCAAGCACTTAACTTAATATTATGATAAAACAAACAGCTCCTCATTAGTCTTTTATACTCTCTCGCTTTCCTCTTTCATCTGCACCCATCCTCTATCAGCAAGGGGGCTCAGGTCTCCTTATCAGCTCCCAACATCCAGATGGTCTTTATCAAGCAGTGAGAGCTCAGCACTGTTGACTGAAAGACAGATTTTCTCTTTCTGTCCTCTTTTCGGACATTGTCTGTCTCATTTTGTATTCCTCATTTATTTGCTAACCTTTCAGTTATTAAGCTCACCAGATTTGTTAGATTGAATCTCTGAAAATTTCTCTGCTTTTGTTGTTTATTTTTTCTTAGATGAAGAAATTCAGCAGGCTGAAGCAAAAATAGTGGCTGAACTGGCAGAGATAAAGATTGCAGAGCCAACAATGTATGGGAAAACCGTTACTTTGAATTGAACCTAAAAATTTCAAAAATCAGTTGCTCTACTTGTGATGACGATTAGAATAAACCAACATTTGACTTGTTCATTTTTAATTCACAAAGGAATCCGCATCAAGTGACATTTTTCACAGACATGAGCCTTTCAGTAACCCGGCAAATCATCATGGAAAAAGAACTTCAGGTCCAGGAACTTCAGGATATTCTGAAGGTAAACTCATGCAAGCTCACTTCAATTCAAACTGCTGACTGGTGAAACATCTGCACAAACATCCATCTTCCTTTATAATGCTCTGTGTGAGGGGAAGCTTGCTCATGTTGCTGCACAAGTGTGTGTGTGTGATGTGTCATACCCTGGGTCAGCAGCAGTCCATGAGTCACCACCGGCTCAGCGGCTATAAATCTTTTTTTTTCTTTCTTTTGCCTCATTTGTTTAAAAAGGGGGGGTGGGGGGGAAGCGTAAAGCTGACCTACATTTCCAACTTCTCTTTCTAGTTCATGTCTCCTTAGTGAAACTACCTCCAGTCTGACATTGTCTCTCTCTCTCTCTGTTTTCTTGTACTTAGAACCTTCAGGTGAAAGTGAGCAAGTTGGAGGAGCTGATTCAATTGAAGGACAAACGCATTGAACATCTGACATGTCTTTCGGGGATGTACAAAACTAAACTACGCCTAGCTAGCCCATAAGTAGCCACCGGCTCAGCAAATAAAAGCCTGTTTCTTTTGCACATCAGTATTTGTTTTAATGATGTAATTATTGAAGAACAATTAAAACTCTGTAAACTCACCATCTGCTGGGAGTGAGGAGTACTACACACTGACCACTCACCCATCAACCAACCCACACACTCACACATTAAACCACACAGGAGAGGTACCAAAATAGGTTTTATTATCTTTTTTTTTTTTTTTTTTTACATAAGAACATTGTCAAAACTGGAAAACATGTTTGCATAAAAACCTTTTAAAACAAGAAGACAATGTTTCAGTTTCACAGATTGTACAAAATATTAACAAAAAATAAATTTCATAAGTGAATCATACCCCTCCTTTTGCATCAACATTTGAACCCATCACCAAAGCAATGCAGAGCGTAGAGGTCAGGTAAACGAGCATTAGTAGTGTCCACTGCAAGCTGCGTTCGTCAACTAGAATCCAGGTGATGCCTTTTTTTTTAGTTAATGGGACTACTAAATGTTTCAGTCAGTGAATGCATCTCTGGGAGTGACCCCCTTGAATAATTAAGGCTTGAATTCTTTATCGCAAAAGATGATTAAAGTTAAAGAAGCCTAAAATTAAAGAAAAGCATTAAAAAACCCAAAAACCCATTAAATTCTAGCACCAACTTGCAATATCAGCCTTTATCTTGAAATGAAGCTGCTTGTTCCTGGGATTAGTTTAAAATGAAATTACAATGAAACTGAACAAACACAGTTGTGTTGAAAATAATAGCAGTGCTAAAAGATCAATCACTGTTCTAGGTGTAAGCCAATAATTTGCTGGCAGGTGTAGTGGAATAATAGAAAACCAACAGAGACAACAGCCATGAATGTTCATGTTACTGAGTCATTAATTAAGAGAGAGGCGAGCTTTCAATTTGTAGGTATTAATGGAACCTGAGTACAACAGAAATATTTTCATGGTATTTTGATTAAAAAGTTGACTTGGAACAAAGGAAACATAGTGTGTCAAATGGTGGCTGCTTTGCTAAAATGATCTTAAAAGCTTTATAATTGAACCCAAAGCCAAAAAGATGTGGACAAGGAGAGAAATTCTGGAGGCTGGAATACGTGATCACAGGAACCAGAAGTAGACTCCATGCTACAGATGTGAAGCACTTAGGAACAGCGATAAACAACTAAATATTATTCCAGCGAGTCAAAGAGCTGAAAGCTCTTCAGCTCATGCATCACATGTTTGAGTTTGAATATTCTAATATTCTCTTAGCCTCATTTTCTGTAGTTATAGCAAGTCTGATTATTTTTGTTCTCAATACTTGACATCAAAAATAATAATTCCGATATGTGGAAAGCAAAATTAAGGTTAAAAACTTTCCTTTTTAAACCCACTGCTGATATTTTGATCACAACTGTATGTTCAACAGCTTATTACTAATCAGCTGTGTGTTGCCGTTAAACCCTGAAAACCCATCAACATTACAGTCATTAGCAAATTATCAGAAGTTTCCAGTCAAATTTTAAGAGTAGAAAAAGTAAACAATGACAAAATTGGAAGATTTACTTCAACCTCAACAAAAGCTTATCCTCACAATATAGACAGATACTGTGAGTTGACTGCATACAAAAAGGTGTTCGGTGCAATCAAACCATCATTCGTTCAGTTTAGGCTTGAAAACAATTTTTTGTTTACTTTTTTTTTTTTTTTGACGTAAAAGCAAAGCGTTGCTCGATAATAAAAACAATAATTAGAATAAAATAAAGCGTCCTGAGAATTTACATTTAATTATATCTGAACAAGCTGTGTAAGGAGACAATCATGGGTTCTATTTATCTGAATTAAAAAACAAACAAAAAAAAAAAACATGCATAGCAATGTTAATCAAAACCAAACCAGCATGCCGACAGCCTGACAAAAGAAATTCCCCCACCTTTACTGATTTACTCCATGTCAAGCATCTTAATTTAGTTTTATCAGACAAAAAATATGAGTTATGTCCCTTTTCCTTCACAGTAAGTCTCACAGAAAGTCAGCAAACCAACAGATTACAAATTAAAATCATCCATAAAAATAAAGCAAACAGCCAACAATCTTATTTATCCACTACTCTGCTCCACAAAGCTTCCAGATCTCTGAGTCAAAGGAAGATTAACAGCTGGGATTATTTTCATTGTGTCTTTAATGTTGAAACATTTGCATTCAACCAGCCGAAGTGCCAAAACTTCACCACGAGCAGCAGGGGACATGAGGTGTTGATCAATTGTTCTCAGGCGTGGATTAAGAGAGGACAGCCAACCACTAACTTGTTAAAAGAAAAACAAATGGCACAGATGACTTTAATTACTTAGAAAATGTCTCCAGCCAACTTAATTAGTGTCACCAGTCAAGTTTCAATGTAGCTAAACCAGAGGTTAGAAAAACAGTAACTCCTGGCGATCACAAATCACAGCTGCTGCACATAAGTAATGAAAACGGCTCCAAAAGCAAAGTTAAACGCTGCAATGATTTAAAAAAAAAAAAGAAAAAAAAGCAGGCGTAAGTACTTTCTGTCACCTTCCCAGACGTAAAGACGGCATCGTTCCGTTTCCCAAACTCTCACTTTTCACTTTCTCTCTCTCTCTCTGCCATGTAGATTTAAGACTGAAGTGTGCTGTTCGCCAAACTAGCGGCAAAGCAACGCATGTTCAGTGACAAGACCGCTTTGCATCAGGTCGTCCTGCCCTGTGCAGAGGCTCAGCTGTGGATTCACTGTGACTTTTACTTCGCTTTACTCAGTTCTGGTTCAGCGATGGGTAAAGAAGGCGAGGGCACGGGTTTAGCAGCGCTGTTCATCCCCTCCACAAACATGTTAGGAATGTCCTGGCCAAAGTAGATCTTACTGTTACCCGCTATGGCCTGGTACTTCATGAGCTCCAGGTATTCCGGTGTCAATTTCAGCTGCAAAGATTTAGAAGAAAAACAGCTTATTATTAATGCATATCATCTCACGAAAATACTAGCGTGTCTCTTAGCACGACAATCCAGGCTGAAAATAAACCCAATCCAGGTGTTGGAACAACTTGAGAGGGTAGGAGGAGTTAATAACATGTTCATGATCTGACTCAGCTGAGGAGGATATTTTTATGATCAAAACGTGACATTTCTGGAGGATAAAAAAAGCCAAAGGTAGGAGGAGTATGTGAAGTATAAATTGCCATCTGGCCTCATTTATCAAATATAATATGCAGACTTTAAATATTCTGACAGTCAGAGAGACTAAACTGAATCCTGTCTGCAGCTTTGTGCTTATTGGCAAATAAAATAAGTCTTTCATTAATTAACTGAATTAAAAATTTAACTTAATTTGAAAAAAGAAATAGAAAATATACATTTTCTTTACACATCATGATATATTTAAAGGATATGTTCTTTTTTTATGATTCTGGCTCACGACTAGTAAAACAAAATTCAATCTCAGGAGCATAATACTTGAGATCAATAAAAATGTATTATTTATTTCACAGGAATGTGAAGGCCTGACCCTGACTGTATGCAGGAAAAAGTAGAAAAAGGTGCAAAAACATCAGGAACGATCAGTCTTAAGATGATTGTGAAACAAAGCCCATCAATTGGAATATATGATCGAATCAGTTTTTGTAAAGTTTATTTACAAGAAAATGAACTGGATAGAACCTAAGAGTTTTAGGGAGGTAATAAATAAATATTTCACTGAACCTACATTATCCGTAGTTATAAATTTTTTAGTTTTATTAGTGACAAAAATGAACTATTCAATGATATTGGGATCCATTGGGATCCCACTGTAGAAGTGATTTATTCGTCTTCTTACCCTGTTTGCTTCTGCAGATTTGGCATCAGTGTAGTATTCTGCATCAGCCTTTGCCTTCTCCCTTGCCAGGAAAGCAGCGTCTAAAACAGAGAAACAGTTTCAAAACCACCGAGGACGTCACAGAAACTTCTGAGAATCTCAACACGCGATGCTAACCTTCTATTTCAGAAATCTTCTTCTCCGTCTCTTTCTCCATGACTTTCTGCTTGTACTGGATCTCTGCTACTTGAGCAACCTTTTGAGCCTCTGTTGGGTTAAACAGGGAAGGAAACAGTTAACTGTGCTCCAAGACATTAGCAGATTCACAGACAGTGAAACAACATTTACCAATAATGGCTTTCTTCCTTTCAGTCTCTGCTTCTTTTTCTACCACTTTCTGAGTCTGCGCCGTTATTAAAAGGCGAGTCTTTTCAGCCTCCCTGTACATACACACAAAACAAAAGAAAAAAAAGTTTTGGAAAGTGTTTTGCCATTTTTCATCCGAAAGGATGGATTAAAAATAAATAAAAAAAAATGTGTACTAAAGGATTATAAACTCACATGAGTTCAAAGTTCCTCCTGATAGATTCTGGAATCTTTGGCTTGGTAACACGGACTGCCTTTAACCAACAAATAGGAAAGAAAAACAATAAGCTTTGATATAAAATTGATTAATTTTATAGTATAGTCAAAGTTCAATGATTAATCATTTACCAACTTTGTGACATGAAGTAGAGAAATGAAGAAATCACACTTCAAAATTTTGGTTTTAAATACCTGAATTGTTAGTCCAGGTGCCATCGCATTGAGATCCTTCTGTAATGCAGTCTTCAGATTCTCATCTATAATATCTGTGAGACACAAAAAGGCAAATTGTGTCAACATGCAATCAATACCACTTGAAGGGTTTAGGAAGAAAAACAACAACAACTAAAAACTACATTAAAGCAAAGTTAATTTCTTACCAAACAACTCAATGTAGACCTCCTGCAGAGTGTGCACGCTGCAGAACTGGTTCAGTTCATGATGGATCTTGTTGAAAATTAGAGTTTTGTCATAATCAGCTGTGTAGTTCCTAACAATATCCACCACTGAAAACACAGATTCAGACCATTATAGCAAAAACTATGCAGACTAAGGATAGTCAAGTGAATGTCCATGTTAAAAGAAATTTTAACATGTTTTACCTGCTGAAGGGACCAACATGTTAACCACTTCTATCCTGTCAAAATAAATCATCACACCTCCACTGCATAGAGAAAGAGGACAGAAAAAAAATATATACATTTTTAATAAAATGTATATATTCTGGATGTGGGTCTGTGTCCAAAAAAAGATATTGTATCAGTAGGTGTGGGCATACCTTGTTCCACAAGGCACATTCTTGATCTCATCGGTCTGAAGCGTGGTCTGAAACAGAGACCCAATAATACACATTTTTATAATAGCTTAATAAAAGCCCAAATTATTTTAAAGTCACACTAGTGTTGAAACATGTTAACTAAAACAACCATGTAATGTTGTTAAATATGTAAAATGCATGAGTTCATTAATGTCCTTGGAATTATGATTTGTCAGAAATATAATATTTTATCTTGTGGCTCTGTGATGAGAACATAAATCATAATCATCGCTGAAGGACGCAAGACCTTCTCAACCCCTCCATTTAAATGAAGAAATGCAGAAATTACCTGCACTGATCTATATGTGGTGATGAAAGGCAGCATAATGTGATATCCTGGGCCATTGGGAGAGGTCAGCAATGCGCCACCCCTGAAACAAATATAAACAAATGCTTTGGTCAGAATAAATTAAGAACGACATTCACACAAACACACAGATACAAAGTGTGTGTAACTGGAGTTTTGACTTAAATTTTGGAGGCAGTTTGGTCTAAACTAACAGGGAGACACTATGTTAACGCTTTTTCTTAGTACCAGAAAGATACTGTGGTTTTTATTTGCAGGGTAAGATGTTCAACCCCTTTAAACCCTCGATTATTCCTGCTTGCAATCATCAGGAAATCTCTTAATTACAGTAAAGATCAACAGGGAACAGACACAGATATTGGTGAATGGCACCAATCACCAGCAGAAGATGTTATCACTAATTAATCAGTCCTGAAATAACAGTTAAATCTTGATCAAGAGTTGTGTACGAAGTGTTCTCCCCCACACACACACACACAGCCTCCCAAAACAAATGATTGTAAATGATTGAAAAAGTTGAATTTTTTACAGTTACACACAATTACTGATCTAATAATCCAACAGCAAATCAGCGCTTTCTTCCCTCTTAAATATGACAACTTATTTATTCTAAATAATCTTGTAGAACTAGAAATGCAACGTCTTGTGATATTATATACTTTAACATTTTAAAGTCTCAAATAAGGCCATATTATTACATACAACAATACCTGTAGTAAACAGCAAGGTGTCCTTCCTCTATCTTGTGAATAGAGGAGTGCAGAAGGATGGCCATCATCCCTGCCATTGTTGCAAATACTGCCCCTACATGCGGCATCGTCATCCTCACTTGCTGTCACCTTCAGGAAAAGAAAGAAGCATACCCAGTTAACTGTTTGTGCATCACTTAACAATCAAACCATAAATAATACACAGAAACTGTCTGCAGACAAGCTTCCAGCCACTTCCCATTTCTTGGTCAACTATTGCTGAAAGCAACACTGAACGTCTGATTTTAAAAGGTGTTGATGCAGTTTAAGACCTGTAAGCAACACATTGTCCCGTCCAACTTGTTTAATACAAAAGGCAACAAAAAGCTGCAGAAGAAATATTTGCGCCATGAGACCTTGATGATAAAGAAAACGGTAAAACATAGATGTTATTTGTAGATGAAGGCCACAGTTTAATATAAAAAGACGTAAAAACGGGCCTACAATGTCCTTCATTTGCAATTTTGAGATCCCCACTGCACAATTATTCACCCAGCAAGTGTAATGTGTCCTATAGTTACATCAGGTGAGTTTAGGTAAGGCTAGGCTAACGCTAACAAGAAATGATTAGCTTGCAGAATGAGTACAACAGTGAAATTGTTAAATATAATTTGAAATAACAGGATAGCACATTTTTGCTACACCTATGTATCAGTCAGAATAGTCACCACAGCCGATCAGAGGCGCTGACTGAGCATTAGTTTGATCAGGCTAGCCTGGTAGGCAGACTCAGCTAGCTAGCTTTCATTATCTCTTCGGAAGACAGCAACTGTCAGCATATAGAGCTTAACGCTAACTTTAGCAGAAAGCTAACAAACTACCTCACCTTCTACATTGCTGGAACATAAACATAATCATGTAAGCGACAAAAGTAAATGGCTGGCTATTGACATAAATTTACCACAATATCTCACCGTCCACACCTCTGGTTTTATCTTTCAGCGACCCATCCCCCCCTCACACCGCCTCCTCCTCCTGCAGCTTTCTGTCAGCGCTCTTGGGCTGGGCTGGGAATTCCGAATCCCTTCTGAGATCCGGATCTGTGGGCGCAAATCACTTTAAAGAACCAGGTCTTTTGGCTCCGAACTGGACATTCTTGATATTGGGTAAAACTAAACGTTAATAGTTAATCTTTTAGCTCCAGAAAGAGTGTTATGTTTTTCCATCCTCGGGAATGTTTTCCTTTTTGTTTTTCAGTGGAGATAAGAGTAATCATTGATGATGCATTGCAGATGTATAGTTATCAGGACCAGCCAATTTTGTGCTAAACAGCAAGTGAAAAAGTTAAAATCAGGAATTGTTAGTGACAATTTAAAGGACTAATGAGGATAATCTTTTCTTGCCTTTATTTTCTGCCTGATTCCAAACAATTTAATTAACATGTGGAACCTTTTTTTATGCATAATAATCAGCTGGGTGCCATATTTTTTATTTTTGTACATAGTTCATTCTTTAAATTACTCTGCACATTTCTTTTAGTCAGACTATGTTGTTTCTAATAATTGCACAGTAATATTTTTCTTATATTGTAAATTTGTCCACACTGTACAGTCTCTTACTCTTGATTTTATATTGTTTGTCTTTGTGAATATGAATGCTCCCATTTACCTTAGTCTGCTGCTTGTACACTTGAATTTCCCCACTGTGGGACGATAAAGAATATTTCCATTCTATTGTAGTCTATAAATGTTTGGTGCACCTCACACTCGTTCCGCAATCTCAACCCTTTACAGCTCAGAAAGGTATTTCACATGATTTCTCATGAGATGGTTATGTCTCTGATATTATACTCTTTCTTTTAATATAGCATCTAGAATTTTCTAGCTCTGTTCTTTCATCTCCTTTTAGTATATGAATAACTTTCTGAAAATATTGTCAGCAGCTTTTAATTGGTTTGTATATATAGTTAAAAAGAGAGATAAGCAATAAAGAAAACAGAGGAGAAAAATTGCATGTTTTCAACATTTATAAAACTTTCTTCACATTTCACCGTGCACAGTTTTATCGAAAACAGTGTCTAACTCCAATTAATTTCGGAAAAAATAAATACGTTCTACGTTTGTTAACATTCTGTAATATATTAACCTAAAACA
This sequence comes from Poeciliopsis turneri, assembly GCA_922788865.1. Lineage (NCBI taxonomy): Eukaryota > Metazoa > Chordata > Actinopteri > Cyprinodontiformes > Poeciliidae > Poeciliopsis > Poeciliopsis turneri. Next base: position 1,878,470 of record CAKLNU010000915.1, read on the forward strand.
TGCATAGCTTACTTTGTCATGATGTTTCATATATTATTGTCTTATAGGATCCATGGTAATTACACAATTCAAAACAGAAAGATGTCAGGAAAGGCATATCAAAGCATGCATTCTCTGAAAGCTCTTAGAGCTACTGAGAATCCACTTTGTTTGCTCCAAGCTCAACCCAGCTCCAGTCCTGATCCTGTGGAGAAAGAAAAGCAGGTGTCTTCTTGCATTGAGAAGTAAAAGTATAATAAACAAAAAGAAAAGGAATCCGTTCAATCCCAGCAATTAAAAAAAAAAATCTAGGCTCAGACATCCTATTTTTTGAGTGAAAAATGAACTCAGACAGAAATTAGGAGTTGTGTGCCTAACTTACTTAATCGACCCACTTCCCTACCTGCACTACTTTTACACATCAGTTAGCATAAAGATTAGCTACTTCGTACTGACCATAACACTTTGCTCCAATTCTTGGGTAGCATCTTGCATCAGGGATGTAAGATGACTTAAATAGCGCTGATTTTCATCCAGAAGTTGTTGAACCGTTTCACTGAAAAAGACATGAGACTATTTCTACAGGACGCTCTCTTTTTCCAACAATATAACAATTATAAGGCCAGATCCCCTGGTGTGTTTATAATGATATTAGAGAAAGAAGAAAAGCGAGACAAAGAAAAAGAAAGAAAAAAACACAACAGCACATCAAAGATTTAGTTTTTTCACAGGATGCAATATTCCACACTTATTAAACAAATAATTTGCTATGGTATCATATCATTACTAATACATTCTAAAAATCAAACAAATACATTTATTTATAGAAATAGAAATATCCTTTATTGTCCCTCAATGTGGAAATTCAGATGCACCAATAGCAAAGTGAAAGACAAGGGAAGCATGTAAATTCACACAAATGTAAAAAAAAAAAATAAGAAAAGAAATAATATTAATAGCAGCACAATAGCATGAGCATTCAATAGATCTTACCCGTCACTTGGCTGTTTTTGTTTAAGTGACGACAGCTGAGAGTTGCTCTGAGCCTGCAGACAAAATCACGCACTTTGTAAGTTACAAAGCTGCATGATTGTATGATGACTAGATTTCATATCACAGAGCTTTAGCAATATTTATTGAGCACTTATGACATACTTACACAGGCAATCTTGAGAAGGAACCAGAACTCTTTCTGTCTCTTTGTTTGCATTTGCATCACTTCAGTTTCTGCAGCTTTGATGTTCACAACGGCCTTTTCTAGTTTAGGGAACAAATCCACGATGCGCTGCTTACACATCAGGATCGCACTACAAAAATCAAGCGACCCCAAACAGACAAAAACGCAATAAAATGCATATTCAGCTGCACTGAGATTTACTAGTTTGTATGTGTACCTGAAGTAATGAGTAAATTACCTTAGATGAGTGTAGAGGTCTTTTAAAACTCTGTCCTGATTCTGAACCGTTTGAAGTATCGTCCGCACCATGTCTGAGCTATCACTGTAGCCATGAGGAGGGTCGTTACCTGCAGGAAACATGTTAGTTATTTCAGTAATTCAGTTCAAAAAGTCAGATACGTTATAAAAAGGAATTACTCACAGTTGGAGTGTAAATTTAAAGTGTAAATTTGAGGTTAATCACTTAAATATAATTAAAAACCAAAATTACATAAAACCGATGGAAAAAAGATTAAAAACTCTTATGTCATTGCCATGTTATTGCCAACACAATCATAGGGAAAACAGCTATCCATCAGCAAGTAATGGACACCATCCACAAGAAAATTTACACATTAATAGAAAGTTGAATGGAAGGAAAAACTGTGGCAGAAAAAGTTGGGATAACACTTCAGTGGATATTCTTTAACCACTGAAGCTGAATTAAAAAGACCTTTCATCAAGTACAGAATATATATTTTGTATACATGGACACGCTTTAAGTAAGTTGACAATTTTGATTTAAAAATTCTCTTTTCTTTAGTCTTAACGTAATTTTGGTTTTTAGTAATCCATAAAACATAATGTTGAAAATAAAGTGAAATAACTACTATGTCGATTTATGTCTAGTAAATATATCACGATGAAGCATTATTTCATTCAATTCTATTCTATTATTTTCAATTCCAGGTGGCTGAAATTTTACGTTTTGAATCTGTAATTTATGTACTAACTTTTGCATTTAGTTTTCAATTGCTTGTAGAGTTCAACAGCCTTTTCTTCACTGGAAAAGAGACAAACAGTAAACAAGTGAGCACCACCTTTATAATTTTTGTGTTAGGGTTGACATTTGTCTAACATTTTTGTAGCTTTCAAAGTTTTTATTTGGAATAATTACTGTATTAAACAATTAAAGTCAACTGATAGAGAAGACAGAAACTATTTCAGAAATAGATGGACACTTGTAAAAAATGACTTAAAAGAAAGCTACTGACAACTTCTCCATCACATCTCCTTGTCTCCTGGCAAACGGACTCCGCTGCAACTCCACAATTTCAGAATGTAGCGCCAATATCTCTTCGTCAAGACCCGACACATTTGCAACCTACAGCACAAAATATCCCTTAGCACTGATTTTTGTTTTCTTCAGAGCACTGTGTTGTGTTTACAGATTCCATACCTGTGTAAACCCATCAGCCTTCTGTTCATTTTCTTGCCATGCCCGCTGCATCTTCTCCGAGGCTGAATGTAAACACACAGAAGCAGGAAGTTTTCTTAAGTTTTCAGAAAAACAACTATGCGTATCACAGGAATAAATGAATCACGACTGACAGATGCCGCTGTTGCTCTGCTTGGTGTATTGTTCGAGATCCTGCTGGATGCTGGTCTTAAAGATAGCTAGCTTAGCGTGGAGCTGCTGTGAGTAGGAGAAGAGGCGGTGCTTGTACTGCGTCAAGGTGGAATTGTAACGCAGAAGACTTAGCCTGCAGACATATAAATAATACAGTAAGTAAGTTTGAATGAGTTAGTGGGTGTATGGCATTTTGAGGCACTTACATTGCAGCTCTCTGGCCCTGGTACAGCCGCAGATAGTCCTCCTTAAGACCACATATGTAACTGAGGGCTTCCCCCCACACCTTTCTAAGAGGAGACAGGGGCAGCTGTGTCTTTGTTTCCCTGACTGAGCATAAAACAGAAGGCATAAAAAAGTAAATAACACCTAATTATTATGAACGTGGCATTTAAAGAATGTATTATAAATGAACAAAAGGAACCAGAGCAGTATTCACAGATCTGATTCAAACATAGTACTACCGTCCTGGGTAATCCAATTGAATCCATCAAGAACTAAACCAAAGTGTGAAAGCACTCTAAACATTTTATCTGACTGACAGACATCAAATCAGATAAAATACTTCCCACTTTCTGATTTGCACATATTTCTTTCATATTTCTTGCAAATATGCAAGAAATATTTGCATTTTCTAAATCACACATTGCTTGTCTTATTCTTTGAATTTTGTCATTGAAAAAAACTCTACAAAATCACAGCATGACTTGTTGGAGAAGAATTAGGAGGAAACTATATAAGGTCCGGGCATTGCTTGTGTTTTTGTTGGCCATATCAGAGAAATAAAACTACCTTACTCTTTTTAACTCTAGATTATAGTAGACATAAAAAACATTGTTATAAAAATGTCATAACGCCATTGGTCAAAGGTAACTGCCTAGAAGTGAAAGAAGAAGTAAATCAACAGATGAAGAGAAAAGTGATACAAGACATACAATTCTTTGAATGATTTCGGTTTCTTTAAGAGCTCAATAATCCACAGTTATACGTCATCAAGGCTTTCATTTCCATTAAACTTTCTTGTATTTTAACCAGTGAATAATAAATATCTAGAGCAGCTGGCAGCAGTCTGATGTTTCACTGAAATGCAAACGTGAAATGCAAATGCAATGTTGTCGTTACTGCGCCACTGTATGGAGTGACTGTGTGTTTATTTGCAAGTAAAGCAGGAAACATGGATCTGATCATTCAGGTCAGATTATAATAATGTGTGTGACAAGGGAGGCTTGACTACAGTCATCTAAATTAGTCAAAACATGTGTGTGCCATGTCTGAAGAGCACCTTATAAAAGATCAAAATCTTGCAGATTTTACACAATGAAATATAAACTATTTCTAAAATTTAACTGTCAAAATTTTCCAGAAGTAAAAAAAAAAGAAAAAGAAATCCCGTTGAATAGAGTAAAATGTCTTACCGATAAAGTTAACACTGTCTGGCAAGGGTCTGGCAGTCAGGGGTCCTGAGTACTTGGTTAGGCTCTTATCAAACAGGAACACTATGGAGGCGTCCCAGCCGCGCTAAAAGTGCCAAGAAAAAGTATTTTTTTAAAAAGAAAAAAAAAAACTAAATAAAGACGCTGAGTAGGCCTGTCGCGATAAACGATAAGTCAATTAATCGAACGATAAATTAAAACTATCGACCTCATTTTAATTATCGGCTATATCGTTTCTTCCTGCCTTTTTCTCTTACTGTTGATGACACTGAATGAAAAAAGGCTCAACTCCGCTGCTCTCCATTAACTCTCCCTTCCTTACTTCCTTAGTGTAATGCCCAGCGCGCGCTGCACGATCTTATGTCGCGGATTGTCGGCCCATTATCAAAACCTTAGACACATTAGCCGACAGAAATCCTCGCTATAACGGTTCGATCTAAACCGTGTTGTGTCCAACAATGGACACAAAATAATGAGTCCAGTTCACTAATTTTGAAACCAGGCATTAATCAATTCCTTACTACAATCTACCTGCAATGCATGTGGCGAGTGTCAGTGTGACTGAATGAAAATCATTATAACTATTTATGTCACGTTAACGAAGAACAGCTGAAAAGTTACCGGGTTTTCTGGTAGAAATTTCGCTCCAACTCCTCCCCTAGTTATTTATATTTTCTTTGAACAAACTGTTGAATAAACATTCATGTTGTTTCCGATGTCTGCTGGACTTCGGGTTGCACCGTGTCAGCTGTTCGGGATTCCCTCCGTGTTTCCCCTCAGAAAGCAGGAGGAGAATCCGCGCTTTCTGATTGGCTACCGGTCACATTCAACAGGCTGCGTTCAGCTCCCAGTCTGGGCAAATCCTTGATTTAGATCGGAGCGGCACAACGATCTACAGTAACACACAACACAAGTGACGATCTCAGAACGAAGAACGTTCTAAGATTGTCATTCGGGGTAAAAAATCCTGTAGTTTGAACTATTGCATCAGGCAGTCGGATGTCTTCTCTATTTAAATCTAATGATTACTGAAGGGCAATATACTATACAGTCTTCATAATCTGCACTCTTTCGGTTTAATGCAGTATTTATTTCCACTTCGGTTTTATGTTGTTTAGTTTTTATTCAAGTACATTTATTGTTAATGGAGACTAAGAATCTATTTTATTTTTGGTTTTGGTTGTTTTATTTATTTTGTGTATCAGTCCCAGTGTTAAGTGTCTTTTGAAAGTAAAGTGTATCTATCTTTGGCAGGAAATCGCATGTATTATTACGTAATTTCCATTAAATCACTGTAAAAAGGTCTTCAAACAATATTATCGTTTATCGCAATAATTTTTTGAGACAATTTATCGCCTAGCAAAATCTGTTATCGTGACAGGCCTAACACTGAGGTGCATGTTTATTCTTAGTTTTTGAGAAACTAATAGAATTTAAAAGTACATTGCCCACATAACGTGGAGGGCATTTATTTTTCAAAAAATTACACTGGCCAGATAGTATGCAGGAAAACAAATTGTAGTCTATAGTTTCCATCAGGGTTGTAATGGTACACAAAAAAAAATAAACAAACAAGAACAACAAAATCAGTTTGGTATTTACTTTAGTTTGATTCAACCAAGATAGACAAATAAAAAGTGGCTATTATAGAATTAAACAGAAGGAGGGAAAAATGGATGGAATTTTGAAGTTAGACTATGCGAAGTTAGATATTTGAGAATAAAATCACCTTGGAGTTGATTTTATTCTCAAATCAAGCTCCTCTGGTCAGAGAAAGTGGTCATGATTGAATCTGATATGCTGTGTAGCATTTTGGACTGGTTCAATGCTGCAAACAGCTGGATTTGGACTCTAGCTGATACCAGGAATGCTAACATTCAGGATGACATTCCTTGAAGTTAGCCAAGTGCAGAACAAGCTGCTGAGGCCAATTGAGTGTCTCCTTCAGATGTTATACAATTATTTTTTAACAGTTATTGCTGTTAAGAGATTTTTTTTATGAATGAATGGGAAACCTTAATGTTCCCAAACAATAGAGTTGAGGAACAGTCCTGTCTGGTATGTGTTGATGTCACTTTTTAAAGTTAGTAGAAACAATCTGCATAAAGGTATAAAACAACACTGCAGTTATTTGGTACATGTGGGTACCATTACACCATGATTTCCATGCTTACTTCATATACACTGCTTTGTTTGTTGTTGCAAACTAATCACACACTTTGTTCCTTTTCAGAAACACAAAGTTCCACATAAACAAATATAAATTCACTGCTTCAAATCAAAGACAAAGAACAGGACAATTTTAACAACAAACATGTGCCTGAAGAGAGTAGACATTGTTTGCCACGCAGCATAAGCAACTACTGTATATGTCTGACTTATTTGGGTCACATACCAAACCGTCTGGCAGACACTGCATGGGCGCCCACCGTGGGTCCAGGGTGTTTCCCGTCTCCAGCAGCAGCTCCTGACTCTCAGGAGAGATGTGTGCCTGAGTCTGAGCCTCTAGACGACGCTGCAGGCAGAGAAAACTCTCCTCCACACCCAAAACCATCGAGTGCAGCTGGGCTGATGTCATGTCCAAGACGTGCATAATCTGAAACAGCACAGGCAGAATGTTAATAGCTAGAGATTTGCTTGGCTGTAGTTTAGATGAAAGCTTTCAGGCAAAAATACAATGAATGTTTTCAACCTTCATGTTGAGAATATTGTCCAGTAAGGTGAAACATCGTGGCTTGTTTGTTTTTGGATCCGGACCTCCACCACGGAAAGCAGGATCCCAGAGTAGGAGCATCTGAAGAAGACACTCAATTGGCTCCAGTAGCGGCCTGGTAACACCGACAAAACACACACACGACATATTCGGGACACTAGTTTCTCACAATGAGGTAATCTTCACTGGTCGATCGGAAAAAAGTTAATTTCTGTCTTTACTTGCTGAGGTTGTTGGGATATGACAGATGTGCTGAGAAGCGAATTTCTCCATTCATGTCCTCTACCGCCATAATGTCTTTAGGACCTTTGTTCTTGACTTTGTTTATCCTAAAAAAAAATAATAAAAAAAAATTAAAAAAAAGAAAATATGCAAATAAAAAAAAAGATCCTAAATTCCTCAAAATGTTCAAAAGGAGCCTTTCTATGATTCATATGCAGTGCTGACTCCCTTATCTTCAATCACTTTATCCTCTTTCTGGAAGCTTCAATTTGTCACAAGCTCTAAAAGTCGTCTCAGCTGCCACACGGCTTTGTCACCATTACCAACTACTACTACTACTATTATTTGGGTTTCTTAGTTTATCAACTCTTGAGTACTGCGATGTTCCTGCTGAATAATTATCAGATCTGTTTCATTCATCTCAAGAAAGACGTCAAAACTCATCATTTGGAAATTTTCAACCCTCTAATTTGCATGTTATTTGATGCCACAAACCATTCAGTTCTCCAACAAAAACATCATTGTGAAACATGCATTTGGCTGGAGATAGTGTCACTTCTGGCAGCAGGAGGAGACCATAAACAGGTTGTACAGGTAGTTCAAAATTGTTACAAATTATATGTAACAACCTGAAGGTTTGTCGTGTTTCTCAGCAGAGTCTAAACAGCTTGGAGATTATTCCACTCAACTTCCCAATCATTTGAACAGGCAGCTTTGACCTTTGGTTGGTTACACAGGATAATACGGTGGACATTACATTTTTACCAAAATTGATGAGTTGCTGGAAATCAACAATTCTACCTAACCTGGAAGACTCTTAAGATCCCGAGTATATAACGATTATGTATTATTGACTTACCACTGTACTGGCTGCATGTTGTGCAGAAAGGGTCGAAAACCGCAAATGCATTCAAAAATAACCGTCCCAAAGCTCCAGTAATCCACCGTCACAGTGTATGGCTTACTCTCAAACAACTCTGGAGCCTGCCACACATACACAAGAGGCTAAGCTTAAGATTTCTATTATCTGAGAAGACATCAGTCACTGATGCAACACTTACTTACCAGGTACTGAAGAGTCCCAACAAAGGATGTACAAAGACTTCCTTGATCCAGATCTTTTGCATATCCCAGGTCTATTATTTTATGGACAAGCTTCAGAGCAGAAAGCCACATTTATAGAGTTAAACACTGAACAAAGGAGTAACATTACACTACACTGGCAAAATGCATGTAAAAAAATAGAAATTACAGACCTTTCCATCAATCTCTTGCAGAACAATGTTCTCTGGTTTTAGGTCTCTGTGAATAATCTTATTTTCATGGAGATACTGGATACCAGAGCCTGTATTCACAAAATAAAGTCAGTTTACATATATATGTAATTTAAGTGAGCTTTTAATCAAAGTGAAGGCAGATGAAAACTTTACCAATGTCACTGAGAAGAGACAGGACTTCACTCTCCTTCAGTCCACAACAATTTTCTGGTTTATTCAGCACCTAAAAAAAAAAATCACTTGATCTGTTAAGCTCCAAAGTTCAAAAATACTTATTTAGATTAATTTTAAAACAAGCCTTTGGTACCTTGCGTAGATCTCCTTTAGCACAGTACTCCATGGCGAGCAGAGGTAGGTCATTGAGAGCGATGGAGGTCACATCTTCTGGAACTTCTCTGGCCTGAACAATATTCACATGGTTCAGCCTGTAAAACAAAAATTACAACAAATATGTTGTTTTTTATTTTTGGCAAGTTTGTGAAGTTGGGAGTAAATTGTTAACAGACTATATGATCAATGCAATCACCCAATAAAACCCTTACTTCGTCATGATTTGAATCTCCCTGCTCCAGCGTTCTTTATTCTTCACACTCAGGTCCAGGCGGCAAAGTTTCACAGCTATCTTCTCTCCCGACTCCTGCTCCGAGAATAGATGAGGAGTAAAGTTTGAGAAGGATCAGCCTGGACTTTATTTTCTTCGGGACAGCAGATGTATTGTTTAAAACTTACATTGTGTTGGTACAGGTAGACATGCCCAAAGCCTCCCACCCCGAGTCTTTCTTTATTTGTCCAATTGATGCATGTTGGGCTCTTTTTCAGGGTAGGATGCTCCATGGTGTGCAAACAATTCAACTGTAAATATTAAAAACCAGATAAGGTATTGCAAGCCCTGACACTGTGGGACTATAGTGTGAAGCTGTTTCAGTGTTTAAGTTAAATCATTCAAATGTTCATGGTGATTTGGTGATCAGATTTGTTGCAGCTGCGCCTAAATGCTGTAACAACTTTCCTCTTCACATTATGTCTAAAAATAACTTTTATTTTATTCAAGTGACCTGGGCAGGTGTGTCTTCTTCATGCCACGCCCCTTGGTTTAAGTGTGTTATGCAAAAGGAACACCAACGAGGTGTATTTACTATATTTGGACATACAAAGGCCAGCATTTTAGTTTAAAAAATATTCTAATTTTCTGAGAAACAGCTGTGAGCCATAATAATTTAAACCAACAGTTTGTTTGTAAATAAACTAAGAAATCTGAGTTTCCTTTATCTTGTCAAACTATTGAAATAAATTCACTTTTCAATGACGTTTAATTTATTGTAATTTACTGAAGTGTGAAACAAATTTTGTATGAGACAACAATCTTCAAGATGTTGTCTCATACAGCATATATTACTTGTCAAACCTAAAAAAAAAAAAAAAAAAAAAAAATTTGTACAAAGACAACTCCACCATATTCCCCATGAAAATAACGACATAATAAGGATTTTACGCTTAATAAAAGGATGCCACCTCAGACTTGGTGTTTCTGGGGCTAAAAGCTATTTTGGTCAGCTGTTATTGTAGCACTCCATCTCAACACTGCGAAAGTTTAAAAACCTTAAAACACCTTCATTATATCAAACAACAGGCCTTTTAAAGGTGACCGTGGCGCCACAAACCTTGTGAACTCACCTTTCCTTGCAGTCACAGTCGCCAGTCGCCGAAAACAGTTTGTTGTTTCTGTCAGAACATTGTCTCGTCAGTTAGCTAACCATGTTGTTTACGGTTCTGCTCATTTCAGCGTCTGTGTAAGAAGACGGTGCCCCGGCCCAATGACAACTTCACCAGATTACCATGACTTTAAAGGTGAGGTTTGCGTAAGTAGTTTGTTGTTGTTGTTGTTGGGAATTCACAGAGAGTGACTTCACTGACTCCAACGTCAGCGATAAAGTGAAAGTAAGGAGTGGAGCTCTGCGCATGCGTGTTTCACACCGCTGAAAAAACGTGACATTTTAATGGCGCGCCATTTGACACGCGTGATTTTTATGTTAATTGTTGAGGTTTCTTATTCTCTTTTGTCTCACATTCAAGTTAGAACCAAGACTACATCAACTACAAGAGAGGTAACTTTTTGTTGCTACTTTTGAACAAACTTTTATTGTTACCACCAAAAGTTAGGAAATTCCCCAGCAATTACAAAGACGAAGAAGTTTGCCACCGCCACTAGATGACGCCAAATTACACGTTTTGGGTCATTACAAACCCCAAATTTTTGCTCAACTTTTTAGTCACTTAAAAGCAAAAAGTGGCCATCCGAGAAATTAATCACGTAACAGTATAAAAATATTTGGTAAAAAGGCAATTACTTGAGTACTGACCATTAACGTCTAGTCAGATATTAAAATTGTATTTTAAAATTTCATATAAAAAAATATGTGATCAGAAAGACAAATCTGTGAAACTATGTAAAGATTTAGGAACTTTAGAGACATTAAAAAAAAAATTAAAAAAAATGATTTCAGAATAAATTTAAGTAGATATAAAACTTTATTTTGTTAACTTATCAAACCAATACTTAGAGATTAAAGCACTTTCAGTGACAACATATAATCTTTAATGTATGTCCACTTGACTGTTAAATGGTTAACAGACAATGACATTGCAACATAGAAGCTTGTGTAAAGAAATAGTTTCACTTTAGCACAAATTGTAGGTGAGTTTTTTTGTCTGGTGCATTTTTGGCTTTTCATTCAGTAAAGTGGTCAGACATTTAACTCAAAGTACAAGTATTGATACTTTATAATACTATTACTCAATCAAAAGTCAAAATTATGGTGCAGTAAAACTACTCATTTTTTTCCCCCTAAAAAGTTACTCAAGTAAATGTAACAATAAATATAGCAAGTCTACTGGTGGTTCATTGACTTCTGGTGGTAGTCATGAGAAATCTTGGTCTATACAATTTAATAAATACCTGCAGCAGAAAAGATTAATATTGTTAGGATAATTTTTAAAAAGTTGCCTGTGAAAAGGGAAAAAAAAAAACATTCCAAGTTTTTTGACATATTGGCATGAAACATATAGCTGATTTAACTTTAGTGAGAAAAAGAGGTGTTGATTTTCAGTATATGTAAATGTCCAGTTTCAACTGGAAAGGCAGTTAAAACATCAACTAACAGAGTATAAGGCGGATTTTAAAAATATAGGTTACTCATATAACGGTATATTTAAAAACAGTTTTGTCAGACCTTTCAAATAAGCCCCAGCCATGTCACTGACGGGAAAATTCTCAAGAAAACAAACCACGATAGGAAATAAAAGTGGCTTTTGTGGGTAATGCAATAACAGATCCAGAAACTGAAAACAAAATAGAAACTGTTCATTTACTGACAGTAACATACCTATAATCAGCTTTACTTCATTGGAAATTTCTCAAAAGGCAAATGTGAGTGAGAAAGATTTGCAAGTGTTAAGGATGAATCAGAGACAAGTGCTTTTAGCCACATGCATTCATGGCTGCAAGTACTCAGGTAAATATTTTATTGCACAGTATGGATTTGAGTCTAATTAAAAGCAGCCATAGCATCCCGAAGGAAAAAAGGTTCAGTTTGTGAGTGTTTGTAGCATCAGCCTGACAATACCTCAAACGAATAACAATTTGGGTGCTTAGTAGGTCTTCACAGATAAATACATACTTTATACATGTGTTATTGTTAAACGGCAAAAAAGAACATCAAAAATAGAAGAAAATGGGGCGTGCTGTAGTGGCCCAAAAAAAATACTGAAATGTATACCCCTAAAAAGATTGCCTGGATCATCCACTCAATGCTTTAAGATTGATAGCAAAATAGTTTCCAACACTGGAGAAGAAATAGCTGCATATATAAACTTTAAGTAAGTCTTATTATAAGACGCCCCACGTTTGGAGGCCTCAGTCCTCGACGCAGACATCGTGGGTTCGACTCCTGGGCCCGGCGACCTTTGCCGTATGTCTTCCCTCCTCTCCTTGCCCTCTTTCCTGTCAGTCTTGTGTGTGTGATGGCGATGGCAATATAGCAGATTAATTTATTTCTAGCTTAGAAGTGGACAAAAAGAAACTTCTATTTCCAGCTTCTAGATGTTTTGTTCCAGTATTGCTTAAGGAAATTCAGAACATAATAGGTTTTTTTTATTTTTTTATTTTTAAAAAGACAAATTTGCAGCACTCAGCAGTGAAAAGGTGAAATACGAGTACTATTGCATGTGTGGGAACAAGAAATTGACATTCCCTGTTAAAAAAGAAACAACTTTTTTAATCACCATATGGCATTAAATCAGACTATTGTGTCAAATCAGTTAGTAAAACCAAAATTATTGATATTTGCTAAGTGCAAGAACAACATACATTTTTGTGGTATTTAGTGGAATTTATTTTCAAACCACATTGCCTTTTTTCTGCAGATGAGGGAGGTGAGAGAGCTTGCTGTTGATAGCTGTTTCTCTACGACACATTCAGCATACCCTTCGAAACCAACAGTGTTCACAACTGGAAAATGTAGTTGTTGCTGTGGTCAAAATTTGTCTTGAGTGGGTGCTGAACCATTTCTCATAAAGTCTCAATAGTTTTTTTCTCATAAACTATATTCACAGCTCACTGATAAACTGAAACATCAAAGATACTGATCAACTTATAAAAGTCTAAAAATCCATCTTTGTAATGCTGTATGAAAATCTGAGTCGTAATGTAACATTTGTCTGGTTACTTGCTTTGCAAATGTTGGTAATCTGCTGGATCTCTACCGCCTTGTTCTCCTCGCTGACTAGAGTAATGCAACATAGGCAAAAAGTGTTTTTCATAGCTTTTTATGAAGATTCTTTGGTGAACCTCAATTAGACAAACTATGTTTGATGAACTGGCCTTTCTGCCTGTATAGTCCAGTTCTTTCACCTACTTGTTTACAGGATGTGAAACGAGGTCATGGGTTGTTCATCATTTCCCATTGTCTTTGTTTTTATGTTGTTAACTATTGCTGTTAGCTATATTCACAATAGAATGTTCACTAGGGATCATTTTTGCGTTTAGGTAAAATATAATCAAAATCATCCATCCATCCATCCATTTTCCGTCACCCTTCTCCCTAACGGGGTCGGGAGTTGCTGGTGCCTATCTCCAGCTGCGTTCCGGGCGAGAGGCGGGGTTCACCCTGGACAGGTCGCCAGTCTGTCGCAGGGCAACACAGAGAGACAAACAACCACGCACACACACTCACACCTAGGGAGAATTTGGGAAGGCCAATCAACCTGACAGTCATGTTTTTGGACTGTGGGAGGAAGCCGGAGAACCCGGAGAGAACCCACGCACGCACAGGGAGAACATGCAAACTCCGTGCAGAAAGACCCCGGGCCGGGAATCGAACCCAGGACCTTCTTGCTGCAAGGCAACAGCGCTACCCACTGCGCCACTGTGCAGCCCTAATCAAAATCAGATTTGGTCAAATATTTTATCGCATAAAAAAAATTAATCTGGTGGGAGCTATGGCAACCCACTTGCGCTCTGTGTGACCTAGCTTAAACACTGAGTATCTGTGCACTAGCCACTGACAGTAGTCTGCTGGTATTTTCGTCCATTCCTCCTGCCAGGAATGGTGTAACTAGGTTTGCAGGATGCCTTTAAGCCATTTTTAATATTTTGGTGGCATTAATTGCCTTTTTCAATAGTAGCTCTATGCTCTTTTCAGTAGAGCATAGAGAGAAGAAGAAGACATGCAGAAAGTGACAGAGCTGGGAATTGAACCTGTGACCACTGCATTGAGAACTGCAGCATTCCCAGGTGGTGTGCCAGCTCTACCACTGATCCAAAAAGCACCCAATTTTCTCAGTATTTCATTTTCCTGAAAAGGAGAAGCAGCTAGATCTCTCTCGTGGGCAAACAGCAGCTGAATCATGTGAACTTATTTATAATGTGACTCAGAATAAAATTACTTGTTATAAGTAGTTCACTGACCTGCTCTAATAACAGTTTCTAAAGCGATGGGTGTAGTCATCAGCACCTTTTAAAAAGTGTGAAAATGATGTTTGCAGATGATAGGTGACAACTATTTATAAATAGGATTACTCTCTTTTGAGTAAGAACGGTTAACTAAAGAAGTTGCAGTCACACTTTTTCCCAGAATAGTTTGCAGTTTTCTGTAAGTATCCTATTTCTGTTAATTTTTTTTCCCCCTTAGCGTCATTAGACGCTTTTTTCCTTTTTGCTAGTCTATCAACGCATGAGTATGCATCCTGAAAAATATCTAGAAGGGCAAGGTTCAATTACACCTCCTCTCACAGCTGCAATAAAGGCTGAAATGTTGAAAATCTGGGGGAATATATCAGTGATTCAAGCAGTCTGGAGCTTTAATTTCAAGTGTAACATGTCTGCAGGTGTGTGGAGTTTCAAAAATGATTTATCAAACAAGCTTGGCTGCAGCTGTGTTGACCTAAAATATTCTGGGTTTTCCTGGATGAAGCAACTTTACCATTTAGTTCCTTTTTTCACAAAACACACGTGAGAGACAGATTTTACTGTCTGAAATAATTAACATAGGGTATATTACTCAACTTTTTTATGGCTCTCAAGGTAACTCATTTGTTTTTTGTTTGTTGGTTTGTTTGTTTTTATTTAGCCTTTATTTTACAAGGATAAAAATCCATTGATTTTCAAAGCTTATTTTTTCAGAGCAATAACGTTAACAACATCCTCGCACAAAGATATTATCAGAATCAAAGTGGAGGAAATGTGAGTAACACAGGCAGCAGTCATTAATGAAGTCAGGCGAGGGAGATTTCTACTCAAAAATTCCCCTACAAAATGTAAGACAATGCCCATTGTTTTAGAGGAAGTTGTTCTGCATTGCATTGGAAAGAATTGGCAAACTAAGATTTAGGTCTACCAGAGGACCAATACGGATAGCACGGATGTAAGACTACAGGACCAGCTTGTCTGAAGCTACGTTGATTTGTTTCTGAGCCATTTCATCAAAAAGCATTCCAACATTTCTGTACGTACTAAATTTTTGAATGTGAGATTAATTCTAAAACAAATGGATCATCAGTATCTTCCATTTAGCGCCACAAACATAGAAAGTAGGAGACCCAAACACGCAGACCCAAATTTAGCTGAGAGTTATTATGTAGCCATACTTAATGAGCTCACTACTGTGCTGAGGAAGCTGGAGTGCCTAAAAAAATATATATTTATGTAAAGAAATATGTTGCAATCAGCAACATTTATCTATGTTGCTGATTGCAACATGGAAATACCCCGTACCTTTTTACTCCAAGATAAAGCACTTCAGCCAACACTGTCATGCCAATTTCAAAGAATCATTGATTATTGATGTGGTTTTATTTGTAAGAGCATTTGAATAAACATTATAAATATGTACCCCTCTTACACAGGAATTATACAGTTATTTTAGACTTTGGGTAGGTATTAGCTGACTGTAAAAGAAATAACACACGTTCACAAGTTTCAATCAAGTTAAAAAAAATAAACATGCATGCACAAGTTCACGCTCCTATTTATATTTGAATATATAGTCATTATGACTTGTAGAGAAATCTTCCACTTTTTGTAGCCATCAACAAGCTTCTTGCATAATTCTGGCAGGATATTGCCAGAATTATGTAATAACAATAAACAATAAACAGACAATTTCAGTTTATTGTCTGAAATGGTATATTGATGTGTTTTGGTCAATTCTCTGCCATGGACTCCACACATTTTCAATAAGAGTAAAGTTTGCCACCACTGTTACCCTGTTTTGCAGTTCAAAACCAGGATTTACTTTTTTATTGTTCCCTCTACTTTGTGCAATATGTCAGTGATGCCTGATAATTGGTGTAGATCTCTATTTTGAAATCCTGAATTTGGCAACCCAAATATTCATCTTATTCCTGATCCCAAACATCAAATTTAAACTTTGATTATTTATTCTGAAATAAATCTGAATCCAGAGTTCTTCCACAATGATGAATGCCTCCAGTCTAGAGGAATATTAAAATGTCAACTGTACAATTGAGCACTTTGTAAGATGCCTGGCTATGACTTCCTAACTGTCACTTCTTGTCACATATTTCCATCAGTAGTCCTGCATGTTACTCTGTCAGATGCTTTCTTTATCACATTGCCTATTTTGGATATGTTTTTTGAAGTGCTGCTCTTAAGTGGAAGGGGGTGTTCCAGTATGTGTCACAGGACATGACAAATAATCTGATTTGCTCAGTTTCTGCATGTATGTAATGTTTTAAGTCGTCTTAGCACCTCCTCCTTTAAAATCTTTAAAAAAGAAGAAGCAGAGGGAGGATCAGCACTGCAACAACACCACGAAAACAAGTGTGTGTTTAGTTTAGCCACAACTCTCTATCACGTCAGCGAAAGCAGAAAGAAGTCGAACAGAGGCGTCCAAAAGGTGAGCAGAAAACCACTTTAAGATTTGCATGAAATAATGCAAGATTTTCCAGCAATCTTGCATTATTTCACTGCGTAAAAATATATATGTTTTTATCATGTCAATAATGTTTATCTGGTAGATCAAGGAGAAAAATGTTTGATATGAGCATATTCCTGAACTAATTTGATGTAAAGTGTGCCAGCTGTCATAATCTACTAACCTAAATTGATATGAATTCATTGTACTGATAGAAACTCGTTTACATAACAGAACAAATGCAGTAACCATCCTCTGGGAGATGTTTGCATTAAGTTTACTAAATAAGTTTGAAACAAATAAATATGTGTGCTATAGATAACTTGCAATACTTACAAAATTTAACTTGCTAATCATACTTTACTGTCTCGTGCAGAATGAGACAGTGGCTCAGTGGTCTGAGTTTTGTTTGGAAGTTTGAAACCAAGAAATAAGAAAGGTCATGTTGAGAATCTGTTTCTAAGAGTTGTTAGTTCAAAATACCACTTGTGTCATCATGTGTTTTATGATAATCTCCTTATTAGGACCACAGGAAGTTTACTTTCGACCAATTCAGCCTGTTACAATATTTCCTTTCTGTATTTTTCCTCTTCACAGACAAAAATATCCCCAATAAGCAGAAGTAAAAACCGGACTTTATGATGAACCTGTTACTCATCTTCTCCATCCTTGCAGCGCTCAATGTCAACATGGTGAGAAGCAAGTGAAAAAAACAAACAAACTTTAACTTTATAGGAAAACAGAACCATTTTTTAATCTATTGTACCACATCTCTCCTTTTAGGCGTTATCTCGACGCTATTCTACAAACAGACAGGGTAAGTTACAAATGATTTTCTTTTCCATCTCTGACTGAAAACCATCTTACGTTCTGCTCCTTATTTTCAAAGGGATAACTCCTGGAAATGGGATTCAGCCTAATGCTCCTTGATTTCACTCCATGTATTAAATCTTTTTCTTGTGTGCTTCGGTTTTAGCATCAGCAGAGTGTCAGTTTGGGAAAGGGACAAGCTACAGGGGAAGGGTCTCTGTATCATCAAGTGGTCACAATTGTCTCAATTGGAGCAAGATTCGACACTTTCGGGGTGATTCAAATGGAGTTGGCGACCATAATTACTGCAGGTACTCCATGTTTTACATGTAATGTTTCTACACTTTTGAAAGAAACGACAGACTTTTAACATTTGGCCTTCAATTCTAGGAATCCCAACAACTGGTGGAGGCCGTGGTGCTATGTTCAAAAAAGAAAACAGGTCAAGAGGGAGTACTGTGATATTCCCAAATGTAAGATTAGAAACTCCTCTAAGCCACATTTCTCTGTATTTGATTTAAATTTCTCTAATCGTGCCTGTTTTTTTGCCCTAACGCAGGTCCTACGGTTACTGCAAAAGCAACAAGAACACCTCCCAGAGCTGTGGATACAGGTTTGTTTCTAAAATCCTCTGATGTCTCAGTGGCATCAGGTGAGTTCATGCATCAGCATCAGGTATTCACACACTTTCATCCCTCCAGAGAGAACGTGTGGCGAGCGTTCTGAGCGGAGGACGAATAAGATCGTGGGGGGTTCTTTCGTACCAGTGGAGTCACAACCGTGGATCGCTGCTATCTTTCAAAGGAGGTTCCTCTGCGGTGGCTCTCTCATCGCGCCCGGCTGGGTTCTCACAGCTGCACATTGCTTCACCGATGGGTGAGAAAGCGTGATTCCTACCACTTCCTTTGCTAATTATTGCACGAGAACAATGTTCACATGAGATGTTTCGTGAGTGTTTGAGCCACTTTACATGTGTGTCCATTTAGAAACCAAACCCTTCTCCATCGTCTGAAGGTGTATCTGGGAAAGTCTGACATCAAGAACCAAGATCCTGATAGCGAGCAGCTTTTCTCTGTGGAGAAACTCATCATCCACCAGAACTACAACCCGTCCACCTATGATAATGACATCGGTGTGTATGAGCATGTTTTGCTTACAATAGTATTCATACATACCTTTTGAACTTTATTATATATTATAACTAAAACTTCAGTGTATTTCATTGGGATTTTATGCGACAGACCAACAGAATATCCACTTCATTCTGTGGTGGAAGGAAGGCTCTGTGGCTTTCAGTTTTTTTAGAGACAGTTTTCAGAAAACTGTGGTGTGCATTTGTAGTCACCCTGCCTGACTCAACACTCTTTGTTTTAGTGCATTTACAACTGCATGTGGTTTGGCTCACAGAATGACAGTTTTGCACATTTTTCTTTTAAAATTTGTGGAAACTCAGTTAGATGTGTTAGTTTTTCACCTCACCAAGCATTTTACATTTGTATATGTGAAAAAGTTTGTGTTTGCTATCTTTTGATGAGAACGCCACACGTTCGCTGTGTCTCCTGCATGGCTTGTGGGGTTAGCCTAAGAAAGATGCAAAAAAAAATATCCTTGCAGTTCATGTGGAGAGCAATATCTCAGAAAATATAAGTTATCTTTATATTTTCAGATCATTCAGTGTGTGTTGTAAGATGTTCAAAGTTTGAGATGTGATTCTTTCTGTACCGAGATCAAATTACACACAAAGAGATTCTAGACACTAATTATGTTATTTCTGCACAGAATTTGATTTGGGTGAATTTTGCCATTTGTTTCTCATCTTTATTTGTAAGAAATATCCTTCTTTTTCCACTGGACAGTTATTCTCAAGTTTATGTCAGTAAAGTACATACAATCCCAATAATATACCTGAATGTTTGTTCTTTAATAGGTGGCAAAATGTGAAAAATAAATTGGTGTAAAAAATCCATAAAGATGTTGCAAGACACTGCAGATGTGACATTAATAAGAAAGCTCTCTATGTGCAGAATTTAAATTAAAATGTACATTACAGCTCTACTGAAGATCTCAAACACAAAAGGACAAGGTGCATTGAAGACAGATTCTGTTCGGACAGTTTGCCTTCCTCCGCTCAACACTTACCTCCCTGTTGGATTCACATGCAGCATTGCAGGATTTGGGCAGGAAGCCTACAGTAAGTACAGTAATATGAATATCCTGAGTCATTAGTGAATCATCCATTTCAGCGTCGCTTACACCTCACGCTGTGTCGTCTGCAGATTCGTTGTCTTACGCCAATCAGCTGAAACAGGCTAATGTGAGGCTGCTCTCCTCCACCAACTGCAAAGCCGAAGAGTCCTATAAAACTTTACTCACTGACAACATGATTTGCGCTGCGACCCCTGATTGGAGCACCGACTCCTGCAAAGTAAGCATATGATGAAGTGTATAAATATCTCTGGATATCTAGAGAAATCATGTACATAATTCTTTCCAGACTGTAACGTTTAATAAGTAAATAATGTTATTTTTCTCTATACTTGATTTATCCAAACATAGAAATATTCCTTAAATGACAAATTTTTATTTATTAATGATAAATTGTCATTGATTCGCCAATCTTCTTTTCGCAGGGAGACTCTGGGGGTCCAATGGTGTGTGAAGTGTCAGGACGTATGTTTCTCTTTGGGGTGGTGAGCTGGGGCGACGGATGTGCTAGTGTGAACAAGCCAGGTGTTTACACAAAGGTGACCCACTACAACAACTGGATCGCAGACAAAACCGGGCTTTCTGAATACACGAAAGGATCGATGTATCCTCAAAAATGAAACTCCAGCGCATGTTAAGTAGTCTTTTGGCCAGTGCATTTTTATAAAAGCAAAATCTGGCATCCATTTTAAAATGGCATATGCTGATGCAGCAGGTTTGGCTGCACAATAACGGTGTCAGCCTAAAAGGAACATCGGCAGAAAGTTAAAATTTACTTGAGCTTAGTCAAGATTGCTTCTTGGTTGTTTTACTTGGCTGGGAAAGTAGGACAATGTTTGCTGTAAGGTTTTCTGCAGTCAAACTGCATTTTCAACATTAATTTGTCTTATAACATTTTCCCCCACTGACACATTACAACTATGAAAACCTAATAATTTGACCGTGTGATTACAGTTGTCACCTGATGGTTATGTACCACCACTGACTGAGCTAAAACCAGCGAAAGCTGAAAACATTGACAAATAAATAATTATTTATATCGCCCTTATTTCGACGGCAGCTCATAAGCTTTGATGTGTATTTAAAATTATTTTTGCATAATTGCTTAATGTTTTTTTATAGAGTTTTAAAAAATTTATTTTGGAAATATACAGTGATGTGTTTTTATATATGTAAGAACTATGCATAAAAATAATATGTATTGTTTTCAGCATTTTACTTATTTAACTTGAAAAAAAACATTTGCTGATTCTGAAGGCTGGTCCTGCTAGTTTCTTTGTTGTTGTTATATAAAATATGAAATAAACATTTTGAATCATATTGTGAGGTCTCTAAATCTTTCTCTCTTTTATTTTTTATATAATACTACTACTACTACTACTACTACTACTACTACTACTAATAATAATAATATTATAATTATAATAATAATTATAATAGCAATTATAATTGCTATTATAATTGCTAATAATAGCAATTATTATTATTATTATTATTATTATCATTATTATTACTATAAAATTTTTTTAAAAGTAATAAGCTGTTATTAATAATAATATTACAACTATTATTATTATTATTATTATTATTATTATTATTATTATTATTATTATTATTATTATTATTATCCTTTTAAAACTCTGTGAAGACAGTACATTAAAGAAGTTTAATGTACATATTTCTTTTTTTGGTACTTAATATCTATCTTATGATCTGAAAGATTTTGCTCTGAATGCACAATACATTGCTCTATCAGAATAGTTGGTTCTGATAGAGCAGAACCATTTGAAACCCTAATTTCAAATGGTTGAAATGAGTGTTTTAACATGAACATCGAAACCTTTGGAAACACAAATCCGAAACAGAGGGAGAGGATGTGTTTTGGTCATTTCGATGTCTGACTGGCTGCAATCAGCAGAGGGCGCTGTTGTGCTGAGGTGAAATGCTGACACTTAATAGTAGATGGCCACAATATTGAAACTGAATGAGTTCAAAGTGCAAAAGCTTCAAACTGCAAATGGCATAAACTGTATGTTTGAAATCGTTTTAAAAAGTGAGATTTAAGAAAAATAACATTTCTCTGGGAGCTCAAGAGTCATAGTAAAATCTTAAACAATTGTTAATTAGTAACCTAATTGTTAATTAATTACCTATTAATTAAAACAAGATTACCCGACCATTACCTGCTCTGATAGTGAGTCAAAGCCAGACATTTTCTGGTCTCTGACCCAAAAGGAGAACAAAGCAGATAGGTGTTAAAATTTATTTAGTGTTATGGAGAAGAGAACGAATAAGTGCACATGTTTTAGACAGGCCCTAATAAACATCCATTCAGAAAGATAACTGACAACTTTTGAAGAATTAAAATCAGGTAGGAGAACAGTTTTTATTTTCTGCAGCGCTTCAAGATTCCTGGAGAAGCTCAAGAATCAGGACTTCACTTCACATTTGCTAACATTTTCTTATGGGATGTGGGGGGAGCTAATGTCTGAATATGTAGTACTCACGCATATTTGTCTTTTTTATTCCTTTCAAAAAATATTTCTATTCTACTCATAACTGTGGTACTGACTGAACAACTGACACACAAATGCTATCTGCAATACTTTCAGTATGCAGTGAAATTAACGCTTATCTTGCCCATCACTGATCAACACAGGTATAGTTTGCTTTCGTTTTTCTTTTTTTTTAAATCTCACTTGCTGCCGCTTTCCATTTTACTTTGCACAGGACGGGCACAGCAGCTTCTACCCGAGAGAAACAGACTGCTTGAGTCTGTTTCAGGAATTGTAATCACTTGCCTCGTCCCACCAAAAGAGTCCCTGAATGGACTTGAAACATGAATGAAGTTGCTGTCCTGCAGTCATTAAGCCCTTGTTGCTGCTTGTCTTTTCAGATTTCTGTCCACCCTCTGGGAGGCACAGCCACACTCACTCCGCTGTGATTTACACCCCTTCCCTCCTGTCTTCACCACTTGATTTTCCGTTTAATCATATGTTCCTTTTAACCTCTTCGCTTTCCCTTCACCCAAACCTTTATTCAACCTTCAAGTTCCTGATTCCAAAAACATTCTCATCCACCTCATGAAACGCTTTTTCATATGAACTTTCCTGACACCTGCACTTTTCTGAATTACCACAAAAGGTGAAGAGGCTGAAGTTTAAATCCCTTGTGTAACTAGCAGCTGTATTTTAATATATATATATTTAGATGATTCAGTGAGGCTTTTGGGAATTTAATACTTAGTTTGATCAAGCAAACAAACAGACAAAATATGGATCAAAAATATTATCAGGGTGTCCCAAATGTTCTTCAGCCAAAAACACATTTGTGTTGATGTCTTTTTTTGTAATGAGTAAAATCAGATTCATTTTTGGTGCTAATGTGCAAATAAATAACAAATTAAAAAATGAGACATTTATATGTAAACACAGTGGTCTGCTATTTTTTACGATTGTATATAACACACAATCCCCTTATTTTATCTATTCTAATTTGACTATACCTGATCAATTAGTCAATCACTCAATCATGAGACAAAGGATCCTTTAACGAGATTATAAAGATAAGGCTAAATGACAGACTGCAAATTTAAAACAGTGATAAATTAATCAGTTGTAGGGGATGGGGAACAGTGCAAGCACGTCTAGATTAGTTGAGAAAACTTTAATATGTGTATTTTTTGATAACCGAAGTTGAAAAAAAACAGCTATCAGCTTGGATTAGTTGAGAGACAGGAAAGAGTCATCTTTATTTTGCTTTCAAAAACATCCAGGCTTTCAACAACGCTGTTTCACAGCTCAGAGCCATAAAAGGGGAAAAATGCTTCCCTGTGTGTTTTAGTTCCCACTCTAAGTACCAGCAGAAGACCCTTACTGAAGGGTCTGATGGTTTCTGGGAAGGGGTGTGGGTTAGGACCACTAAGAGTCAAAATTACAACATAAACACCTAAAAATCTCTTCTAAAATTTGCAGCTAGCCAATGCAGAGGCTTAAAAAATGCACTTTGTTTTTAGCAAATATTTTGATATTTAAGAAATTACAACTGCAATAAAAGCCATGACATAGATAAATTACACACAGACTGATGTTTTCAAGCCCTTATTTCTGTTAGCCATGATGTTTTTCTGCTTATGGTTAATGAAAGCACAATATTTGACACGAGAATATTACACCAGACCAATAAAGACATTATTAAAACAGAAGTGTGGGTTTTACTTCTCTTTATAACGAGTGTTTAGAGAAAAGGATCACATAAGTCACAACGGTATTCATTGTGCAGCATTCTGCAGACAAAGCAGATCAGCTCAGTGGAGCAGGTGTAACGTCACATTTTGTCACACTGCCTATGACTCACACCTCTCCGTCTCGAGACCCCATACCTGCGACTCTGTAAAAGGAACACTTCACAGGAAAGCTATATCACTTCTGCAGCAATGAAAACAAATCATTAGTGGGCTTCCAAGCATCCCAGCACATTTTGTGGTGAGCAATCACATTCCAGCTGGTTGCTGCTGAAAGCGTACTTGAAAACCTTCACAAGAGACCTAAAGAGAGCAGTTTGCTTTCTATCAAACTGTGTTTAGACAAGCGCACATATACAGATTGCTAACAGTAGGACTTCTGGGACCAATCGCAGCCTGCCTTACTCCTCCTCATCAGTTACTCGCTAGTTTATATTACTGCTTCTTTTACTCGGGCTAAATCCATATATGGTTTTGAGATGCAGCGAGTGCAACACTTTACTCCTGTTTAAGGGCAATTCCTCCGGAGAGGAGCTGAGATGGCAGATAAAAGACTGCAGGAGTACCACAAAAGTCCAGTCTGTCCTGTTTGGATAGCAGCTTCTCACCAGGACACACTGCATACATAAACACAGCAAGGGTCACTTGGCCCCAGGCCCTTTGGTCAGTATGGGGTGTCGGGGGTATAAATACAGCTCGTTTTGCTGTTGGGGTCTCCAGTTTCCCCCAACACAGGATCAGATTTCAGAAACAGAGGAACCCCACCAACAACCATATACACTCACACTCAGAAAGACCAAGCCAGATTGCCAAAAGCAAGATATGAGGCATTATAACATGGGGTTTTACAGTTTCACGTTGGACTTGTCGGGTGGTGGTTGCAATACTCGAATATCCAGCTTTATCTTTGTTTTTAACGCAGTAGGTTAGTAACGCGCTGGGGCCATGTGGTGATCTTTGAGACTCCTTTCAGCTCCAGGCTGCAGCAAGCTGAATCCTTGGTCTTTATTTAGACCTGGACATTGAGGCCTGGAGACATGAACTCCTGACCTACCTTTTGGTGAACAGGGCTCAAATGTCAGATCGAGATTTAAAGCTTCATGAAAAAGATCGAACCCCCCCCCCCCCCTCCGTTTAGGTTCACAACATTATGACTACCGGCGCTGATTTGGCTCCCCACCATGAGAGGCTGAGCTTTTGGAGGGGGCTGCACGGTGCGAAACCTCCTGGCTTGGAGATGTTTGACCTGCAACCAGATCTCCCCTTATATCTCAGAAATTACAATCTCTTCCCACCAAGACTCGTTCACTTACCCCCAACACTTTCCTTTTAGGGTGCACTGGCACGCATGACGTAATTTAGGAAGAGCTCTCGTTTGCGGAGTGTGTGCGTACAGCGGGGAGAGCGTCAGTGCGCACCGAGCCGCCTGGCAGCTGTATTCCTTGGCTCTGATTGGGCGGAGGGCGGTGATTCCTTCTGTCACGATTTGGGTCGCTCCCACCGGAGGACACCGTCCGCTCGAGTCCAGCTTTCGCCGAGGTATCAGGAGGGGGAGGCAGGATTCCTCTGAAAGGGCTGGGCTGCCAGCTCGGTGTCTGCGTCCGAGGAGGAGAGGAGCAGCAGAGAGAGAGAGAGACAGAGAGAGAGAGAGAGGGGGAATAAAAGATCACCAGCGCTGGAGCTACCAGCTGCCTTTTATTTTATTTTATTTTTTCCTCCGTCGGAGCTGTGTTGAAAGTCGTTCACGATGCCGGTGTTTCACACCAAGACCATTGAGAGCATCCTGGAGCCGGTGGCCCAGCAGATCTCCCACCTGGTCATCATGCATGAGGAGGGGGAGGTGGATGGGAAAGCCATCCCGGACCTGTCGGTGCCGGTGGCCGCGGTGCAGGCGGCTGTGAGCAACCTTGTGCGGGTGAGTGAGTCCCGAGCCTCACATTTCTGTCCCAAACTTCCAGCGGTTCTTGGGAGCCGCCGAGATCGATGAGGGGGTGCAGGCAGCCGCCGGCTTCACGGTTTATTCTTTCAGTTTTGCGAGTCACGAGGAGAAGAGACCATAAAACTGTCCTGGAGCTGCAGCTGATTATTTTCTGTGGCTTCCAGAAATATGGCTTGGAAAATCCCAACTTGCTCCTCTCTCACCTTTAAAAAGACGTAAAGCTGTCGTGCACCAGCTGAGGTTCATGCTTGCATGTGTGTTTGTTTGTGTGACAGGCTCCTGCTTTGGTTCTTGAGTTTCTGTCAGGGCGCAACATGAAATGTCAAACTTTGCACAGACTGGAAGGGAGACCTGCCAACTTTTCAGTGGAGCTTGGAGTTGGAAGGGGGTGCGGTCAGTATTAAAAATAAAATGAAAAAATAAAAACAGTGGGATGTGCTGATGCCCAGTGGTCATGAATGGTCCCCTGGGCCAGCCCCTCCTTCTGACCCCTGACCTCTGTTCAGTATTGAACTGTAAAGTTCAGGATTGTCCAGTCCGTTTTTACTGTTTTTTACGTAATTTGGATGATTAATACTGATTGAAAAAATATATATATAATAATAAGTATGGATTGCCATTATGATACCAGTAAGTAGCCCAGAGAATGGGACTTGAGTTTTCATCCTCAACAACTGAGTCACAAAAACAAAGACCTTGACTTAGACTCGCCCTCTGAAAACCTGAGATATGGAACTTGTCATGATCAATCTTTATCTTCATGTAAGTGAGCCAGTGAGTGGAGATATTTTTAGTAATTAATTAGTAATTAGTTGTCCCCTCAGAGTTACTACCTTATTTGCTGTGGTCACTTTGTGCAGTGTTGTGTTTTGACAACTTCTGCTTATTAAAAAAATGTTCAAGAAGTCTTTCAAGTTTGTCTGTGTTTTACATCAGAGCTGAATTAACCGTGAGTAATCCAGCGACCACAGCCTTGACACAAATGCGTATTCTGGTGCTCAGTTGTGTTGAATGTTCTTATGTTAACTTAGGCTGTACAGGCTTGAGCCTTGACTTGGACTTGCAAAAAATGACATTTCATGGTACTCCAGTAGAGAGAGATTTGGCAACCCTGATGGCAGCTAAGCCGTAGGAGATTTGTGGGGTGGAAGAAATGAGGGTCGATTGAATTCAGAGGATGCTCCTCTGCACGGGAGACCAGTGACAGGAGAAATGTCACTTGGAGACATGTTGTGCTTTTTTTTAGCTTCAACAAACTGAGTCAAACTACCAGGAGCTTTGAAGTTTCATGAAGAAACTCAGCATTAAGATTTTCCTCATCTCGTTGTCTTCCATCCATCCATCCATCCATTTTCCGTCACCCTTCTCCCTAACGGGGTCGGGAGTTGCCGGTGCCTATCTCCAGCTGCGTTCCGGGCGAGAGGCGGGGTACACCCTGGACAGGTCGCCAGTCTGTCGCAGGGCAACACAGAGACAAACAGGACAAACAACCATACACACTCACACTCACACCTAGGGAGAATCTGGAAAGCCCAATCAGCCTGACAGTCATGTCTTTGGACTGTGGGAGGAAGCCGGAGAACCCGGAGAGAACCCACGCACGCACAGGGAGAACATGCAAACTCCGTGCAGAAAGATCCCGGGCCGGGAATCGAACCCAGGACCTTCTTGCTGCAAGGCAACAGCGCTACCCACTGCGCCACTGTGCAGCCCTCTCGTTGTCTTGAGTTTTATTTTTTAATTCCTTTTTTTTTGTCTTCACTTTCTCCTTTATTTCATCTGTGACACAACTGAGTTGGTTGTTTTGAGTAAGAGCCCAGTTTCAGTCAGATATTGATGCTTCCTGTGTATGCTTTGGCTGGAAGGAGAAAAAAAAAATCAGCTTAGGGCTACATCATTTATGCTAATCTAGGTCGTTATCGATGCGAGCTTCACTCAGGAGAATTCAACAGCAGACAGAAGTAAACATGCTATCCCTTACATTAAAAAAAAAAAAAAAAAAAAAAAAGACAGGAAACAATGCAGTCAATAGAAATGTTTTGATGTGACATTTGATTATTCAGACCCTGATTTTATGTATTTCTTGTTTGTGATTTGCAATTTAAAGAACTTGCTCTTCGAGTTTACTCTGAACAAGAAAATTGTTGCATCAACTCCATTTAGGATTGGAGTTGAAGTACTAATTTGATGAATGGGTAATTTGCGGTCTGCATTAGAGATAAGAAAGTCAATCTCCTCTGATGCAATGCTATTCATCTTGATTGGGCCCTCGATGTCCGCTGGCCATCAGACACTTTCTCTCTTTCTCTCTCTGTTCTTGTGGCTCTGCTTCATTCAGACAGCGAGCAGAAGGAGGCTAAAAGCCGCCTCCGGCTTGTCGCTGGGTATCACATCATGGATATGAGAGTCCGGGAGGAGGGATCAGGGAGTTTCACAGGAAGCTATTGAACAAGGAACAAGCTCTCAGGATGGAGATTTACAGTAAAAAGCAGAATGATGAGAAAGCTATCGCGATAGAGGCGAAGAAGGATCCACTTAAAAGTCTCAGCGTTGAGAATCGCTGGTGTATTTTTAGGAAAAGGAACAGAAAAGCTTTCAGACTACTTACTCTAGGCAGAAGAGAAAAAGATGCATTTGCTGACAGATTTGCAAGTCTAAAGAAGTGGGTGATAAGAGCGCACCAACGCTGCTTGAGAATGCCGCTTGTGAAATATCCACCACTCTGTTGCTGGGTAGATCAAGTTAACTGGATGTAAAGAACACCCAAAACCTAAAAGTGAAGCTGTTTGGAGCACACAGACTTTATTTTAGATGGATGACTCATATCTAGCCTTGTGCAGACCGAGTTAACGCAGTACGCTATACAGCAAGAGGCCAACATCACCACAAGGGTCCCAATGCACACTGATACGGTTACAGTTAACTCCATCCAGGGTGGGCTGAAGAAGGGAGGGGTGTTTGCAAGCACTTAAGATCTTGGACCACGAAGACTCTTAAAATCGCTCAAGGCAGTGTCACTCTTGATCCGCCCCGAGGTTGAGCGTGGGCTGATGCAGATTCAGCTAAAGATGGGGGACATACTGCTGCTTCTGGTGCATCTGGTTGGAAGTGCAAGCGTTCGTAGCGTTCTGCTGATTGAAGAGCTGGCTCAGGGATAGAAGCGTCTGCTTCTCAAGGAGTCAACATGGACTCCTTCAGGAGTGCATCTTTGGGGGGGAGGGGAAAGGAGGAATAAATAGATTTAGCACTGAGTAAAGAAAGTGCACACTTTACTGAACAGAGAGGGAGAGGAGGTATGTGAGAAGTAGGCCTGTCAACTGAAATACAGTGATGATATGATGCATAACGAGCTGAAGATAATACAGTGGAAGAAATGCCAACATTTTTTTTTTTTTAATGAAAAAAAAAAGGTGGCATTAAAGTAAGTCAAGCCCAAAAAATATTATTAGGCTAATCCTAGATCTTCAGTATCCCTAAATCCACCAATGTCAAGTTGATGAATTGAAGCAAATGATTTAAAGACAAAATTAATGTTGCAGTAAGATATCATATTTCAAATTTAGCATTTCAGAACAAGTTGATATTAAGTTTACTTTCAAGAATTAGATTCCACTGTTCCAAGTATTTTATCACTACTTTGGAGCATTTAGAACATCATCTAGCAGAATGGGGTGAGATGCCTTGCTCAATGGGGGTATTGTAGGGTGGTGCTGGAAGAATCTGGAATTAAACCCACAACTTTTGAGTTGTAGGACAAACCCTCCTTCTATTAAGCAACAGTTGTCCTAGGCCCAGTTTGGAGACTGTTCTTGTCAATGGTCAGCTATGTTCAGACTTTCAGGTTTAAAGTTGTCAATGACTTTAAGAGGAAGAGAATGCGCCACTCGGTCACTCAGGGAGTGGCCGATGTGTGCAGAGGTGGTTTAAGGTCGGACATGAACAATTATTCATTTTCTTCAAACATCTAAAATGTTGTGCAGGGATGAGTTTTGTTACAGTCACTCAACAGAAGCATTTTTGTGTAGTTCAAGATCTGAAGAAACTGTTTTAAGTTGTGAGTCTTATAGGTGAGACAAAGCGCAGTTTTGATATCTGTGATCAATAGCGGTCAGTTTCCTGCTGGAGCAATGACTTCTTTTAAAGATGTACAAACCTCATACAGCCCGCTTCAATGTCCTCTGCAAACCACTTTACTCTGCATTATTAATGCATTGCACAATCAATAGCAAGTGTTGCTGCTTACAGGAAACAGAGTTTCTGAACCCTTCCAGATCGCAACACTTGTAGAACTGCATTCCTTAGGAGTATTTTTTTTTTAACAAAGAAAGTTTTCAAGACAGGTCAGTTTCATCAGGTCATTTTGACATTTTCAGTTTCACCTTTTTTGCAACTATATAGTAGGGTTTTATAATAAAATGCACCATTACTTCATTCATTTTTATGTGTGTTTTGTTCACACAAAAGTGTAAGCTGAATTGAAAGTTCCTCCAAATTAATTTGCATCCTGCAAATTAAACTCTTGTTCATTTCCTACATCATGTTGTTTTTGTATTCAATCCATAGTTTCTGGAAAATGAGTTGTAAGTAATTCAAATGCAGACAGACATTCTGTGAAACTCCTTATGCTTTTCCCAATGCCTGTTATGCAACTGAATATTACAATTGTCTTACAAAATGTTATATGCAGTATTTGATTTAAAAGGCTCACTCTTTCCTCCAATTAGACGAAAAGGTTTTAAAATTTTCTTTATTGAAACAATTTACCCTCTGGGATTTTATGTGATAGACGAACACAGATTAGAACATGATTAGCAGGCTAAGCAAGAGCCGCTAAGATCCTGTTAGTAACTCTGGAGGAGATGCAGAGATCCACAGCTCAGGTGACACAGCAATCCATGTTTCCTTTTGTTGCACCATTCACACACATGGCAATCCATAGCACTTTACAGGATGCCACTTGGAAAGGCAAAAAGAAAACAATAAAGTTTAAGAGCATTGCATAAAAGAAAGAAATGTTAAAATACAGATATTGACGGCAATGTTAAATCTGACTTTGGAGTGAAGTTAAATTTTGGCTCATATGGTGTCCACATTTGGTTTGTACTTAACAATTATTTTATTTATATGAATTTATATAGGTTTATATAAATTTACATTTTTAAAGCTGGCCAGATTATGTAAGAGGCGCATAAAAAATATGGAGAAAAACACGCTCTGGCCTGATGAGAACAAAATTTAGCTTTCTGGCATACATGCAAAATGCTCTGTGGGATGGAAACCTAACACTGCACGCTAAATATACCACCCCCAGGGAGAAACATGGTAATGGCAGCATCATTCTGTGGGAATATTTTTCTTTGACAGGGAGCTGGAAGATAGATGGATCTAAATACAGAGCAATTCAGTAAGATAAACTGTTAGATGCTGCAAAGGACGCAAGTCTTCAGTGCCAGGACATCTAGAGCTATTATGGAGTAATTTGGTTGGCTCTGCCAAGGTCAACGCCTAAATCTAATTGAGAATCTCTGGCTGTCTCTTAGGTATTCTCTCTACCTCATCTGACTGAACTGTTGCAAAGAGGAATTCAGGTTGAACAAAAATACATGCAAGCTATTCAGATCTTAATTTGTCAAAAATGCAAAAAAATCAAAGCAAGTATCATTTTCCTTCCACTTTACAATTATGCACTTCTGCTTTTGGTCTATTGCATAAAATACCAGTAAAACCAATTAGTGGTTGTAATGTGGGAAAATATGAGAAAGGTTCGACAGTATTGTTCAATTTTTTCAATTTTTACTGCGAGAACAATAAGCATTATGGAGCTTTATTCTGTTTGCAAAATCAACTAACACTGAACAGAATGATTTCTTGTTAGATTGCTAAGACTAACCAATAAACCATATCTCTGAGTAAAATTTTTGTGGTCAAAATAAGGAAACGCTCCAGCCGTTTCCTGAATCTCTGGAGCCAAAAAGTCTATTAACAAAATTTCACTGAAGCAGCAGGAAGAAACTGATGTCATCATTTTGCTGTAATTGCATCTCAAACGTGTGAATGCTCAGGCATATATGTGTGTGTCTGCGCACGCGCGTGTGTGTGTGTGTGTATGAGAGAGAGAGTTTATTTTATAGTTTTGAAAGCTTTCAACCAAGAATCTGTTGGGATTCAGAATCTATGTGGAGACTGAAATACCAGACCACACGCATTTATCTGACTATTTGTGGGCTGTAAGTTAATTTAAAATAATTAAAGCTGTGATTATAAAGTTTAGTACAAAAAGGTGTGCTTGCCCGTATGAGGCTGTACACGGTTGTGTGTGAAGGATGTAGTTTAGTAGCACTGAGAATCTTCAGAAAAATCATGCAGCGAGTTACTCTCTCCGGCTGTAGTAATGTGACAAGTTTTGAAATTAAATAAAACTAAATTTTTCAAATGTTTTTCATCTGTTTTAATATTAAACACAGTTTTGCTTGCAGAGTAACAGACAGGAGAAATGAACTGGACCCCAAGCTGCTTTTCCCAGCTCATGAGAAATGACATGCATGCATGGTTGGAATAGGCGTGAATTGATACACACTCATTCACCCTTTCAGTCTATTAATAGTGCCCTTTAAAAAACATTTCCTGTCTTGCTGCAGCTAATGATAATAGAATAAATATGTGTGTGTTTCAGGTGGGGAAGGAAACCGTTCAAACCACAGAGGACCAGGTGATGAAGAGAGACATGCCTCCTGCTTTTATTAAGTAAGCCTATCGCTGAACCATAGCGCATGTTGTGGAAAAATAAATGACTGCCACTGTATCTCTGTCTGACAGGGTCAAAATGCTGGAAATAATGGACTTTATCTCAGCACACAGAGAACTTGTTGAAAAGAGGATTCCAGGCGTTTTAATGTCAGGAAACCTGGCTCCGTTCCAAGCTACAACAAAAAGCTACTTCTGAGGCCGAGCCCGGGTGCTTGTCCGGCTCCAGCATCCAGACCGCTGAGAGGCTGTTAGCTGTTTTCCAGCTCGCATCCAAAGAGCTGACATAAAAGCTCAGGGTGCTCACCGAGAGCATTTATGCAAATGTTAATGCCCCAGCTCTGTGGTTCTCAAACTGTGGTGCAAGTGCCTTTCATGGTACTTAGATTGTACTGATATCAGCCATTTACAAGGTGAATGCAAAAGTAACCAATAGCCAGAAGAATGAGTTGTTCAAGGACACTGAAATTTGCATCAAACAAAAACTACTACTTCTTCTTTTTCTTTTCTTCCCTTAATTTTCTTCTTCATAAAACTTTTTGCGAATTGCTTTGGGTTCATTTCATATGCAGTGGACTTTGACAGCATTACAGCTGTAATGCTCCACTTATGATATGATAAGTATGATCTGGAGTGAGCAACAGTGTGTGCGGCCACTGTTTGCCTCTAAAGTCTGGACATGGATTTGTGAAGGTCACCAAAATAAAGTTAAACATACACAGTTTGAAGTCAGAAAACCACTAACCTAAGCTAACTGCTATTAGCAATACAAGCTAGTAATTCTCTTCGTGTTTTAGATTTGTAAATTCTGCAGCACCATCTTAACTGACAAGAGGTTGAATAGTATATATATATGAAAAAAAACAAAAAACTATCAGCAGTGCAAATAAAAGGCTTCTTACCACTGCCATCACTATGCTTCAGATACCTAGCAATGTTAAATTTTGAGGTCAGGGTCAAGACTTGAACTTTCCACTTTAACATTTCAACATGAAAATTTTGACTTTTGAGAAGAAACCTCCAGAATCAAACGATACGAATAGTTTTGATATTTTCCTTTCCTTTTCTTTTTCTAGTCCTTTTGTATGAACACGTGAGAATTTTAAAATATTTTGCAGGTTCACAGAAATTATTCACATCTCCAGCAGGTCAAATCTGCTGATCTTCTCTCACGAATGCACGGGCTACTACACAGTAAATCTCGCTTGTGGGGCGTAGGAGCATGTGGGAATGTGAACCTGCCTAAATATAGACGAGCCATCGGGCATTGATACCCTGACCAATGGGGTCAGAATGAGGGGGGATTTAGCTTTATTTGAATACTCATAAAATGCATCCCCTCTGGGTCAATCACTGACTGAAGATTAAAATTTATGTTTAGAATTCGAGCCCACGTTTTTTCCTAAAAGTTTTACAAACTGAAGAGAACAAAGTTGATCATGTTGTCACTTGAATTGATTTGAAATTGTATGTCTCTCATAAACAAAGCAGTCACACTCTGAAGTACGTTCTCAATTTATAAAAAGTATTATAATGGGCATTTATATAATCTTATTTAAGCCTCTCTTTTGTCCTCATAATCAACTTGTGTTTAATATGATATCTTTTATTTTTGTATAGCAATATATCTGTCAAACATATTGTCTGCCTAACCAGTCAAATTCTATGAGCACATCTATCATTCATTTTCTCACAGAAACACATAATTTGGCTCTGAAATACCACACAATCAGGAGGCACTTGCAGTCAAAACCTCTGTCCTTATTGTGCTTCAAAAACTGTGCAGCTAATTATCTTTTAAAAGAAAGCATTTTCTGGATTGACAAACTTTGTGGTCACTAACAACGCCAAGTTGGTGGTCTGGCTGTTGACTCCCTGTTCAAACTATCTGCTATCGCTGTGGGATGAGACTGTCTTTGTTGTTCCTTTGTCCCTTTTCTCTCCAATTAAAGGACACACATTCATTAACCAGACTAAAAAAGGTGGGGTGTTTTGGGGTGGGGTGGTTTGCCAAGACGGCAATCCATTCTGGTCAATAAATACTAAATGTTACGCCAGCGCTCACATGTGGAAGTGCTTACCTGGTTTTGAGTTAGTAACTTCACAACTCAGTTTCTAAAGAGTGTATTTTAAAATTATTTTTATCAACTTCATAGAACCACAGATTGTGATTTTTATTGTTTCATGCTTTTTTTTTTTTGTATTTACAACTTTTTTCTCTACAATATGTAGACTGTGACGCAAAATAAATATTACTTATTTACCATCGCAAATCACTTTACTTAGTGATGAACTGTAGGTGCTTGTCAATGCTTTTGTTGTAAAAGGATGTTCTAAGCCAGCTGCATGTTTTTAGGGTGGAGAACTCGTGCTCGAAGCTCGTTCAGGCGGCTCAGATGCTTAAGGCAGATCCATACTCTGTCCCTGCGAGGGATTACCTGATCGATGGATCCAGAGGGATTCTGTCTGGAACGAGTGACCTACTCCTTACCTTTGATGAAGCAGAGGTGTGTGTTTTCTTACTTACACCAACAGAAATATACGTTAGTGTCTTAATGCTCGCCATCCCTTCAGAGCATGCATTGGTTCAGGGAATTAAAGCTTTATTTAGCAGCTGCACAGAGGAAGGAGGAACTCTTGGAGCCGTAATGGAGGCTCAAATGCAGCTAGATCTAATCACAGAGATCAAATGACCTCCCTGTGTCATAATTCAGGATGTCTGTGTGTTTGCGCGTGCATGTGTGTGTGTTGAGGGTGGGGGCGTGGGAGGGACTGGGGGGAGAGTGTGTGTGATTGCATGAAGGTTTGATGGCTGCTCCATAAGTGAAATCACATTGGGCACGTGATTAAGCTCACCATGTCTAATCACCAGCCTCATTTTCAGAAGAGCAGCTTTTAAAAGTCACAAGATGAACATCACAAGATTGTCGACGCACACACAGACACCGCAGAAACAACGAGGGGCGAGAAAAGCTCTCAGAATGAATATATTTGTTCTTGTTATGAAAAGAAGCGCTTTCACTCCACAAGATCTCACCTGTCATTACTTTATGCTTGCAGGTGCGTAAGATAATCCGCGTGTGTAAAGGTATCCTCGAGTATCTGACAGTAGCTGAAGTGGTGGAGACCATGGAAGACCTCATCACTTACACCAAAAATCTCGGACCAGGTCAGTAAAACACAAAGCAAGTTATTGAACAGCATGACTACTGGGAGAAGATCTTGCTAAAGCCGACCAATGCAACATAATCAAAAAACACAATATTTATAGTGCCTTGCAAACATGTTCATGTGACTTGAAACTTTTCACGTTATCTATGTAAAAACCACAAACTTCAATGCATTTAACCACTTAAGCAGTAGATGTGAAAAGCTTATAGATATACTCCCAAAACCTGCAACTTTAACTGCAACATATCTATTGTTGTTCAAAAAGATCATTTACTCAGGGGGCGCTGAATACAAACATAAGCCTCACTGTAGATTTCCATTTGTTTAAAATGTATTAAAATCATTCATCTTTAACCTTCAATCCACAATTATCCACATTTTTTTCTTTTTCTTTCAATTTATCCACATTTCTTTGGTTTGTCACATGAAATCCCAACCTTAGAATATAATCATTCAAGAGAATTGAATACTTTTGCAAGCATGGTACTCTTGTAAGCATTTTGTTCATTCACTCTTTAGAGCAAAATGCAAACAGTTGTCTTGAGTCTTAATTTGGTCTAACAGGGAATCATAAATATTGTAACTTTAGGCCTAAAGTCAGAAAATACAGTCATAAAACCAACTATTGTTCGTAATTTATGAACACTGATGATATTTTGATAAAGACATATCAATAGGTGTGTGAACTTTTATTTAAAATATTCTTAGTAATTTACTAATCACATTAAGGACTTACCTACTTAAAGGTACAATACTGAGTTGGATGTGTTGATAGGAGGTTTCTAAATGAAACAATTAACCTTCATTTTTTGTTTGGGTCAAAGATCCATCTATTAAGATAGGAAAAAAATGAATTAACCATTGACTCCTCTGACATCAAGACACTCTTAGCGAGTCTTTCCACTGGCAGGAGGATCATAAACAGACCATTTATCATCAGAGCTTCGGGTTAATTACATTTTCAAAACACTGTGACTTAATATGCTGGGGGAAGTCTGATGCCACGGCTTCCTCACACACCACTGGTTCAGACGTTGTTCGAGCTCGGTGGTTCGTGAAGGAACGACATTTGAATGTGTCTGTTAATCACTGTACCAGCTGGGTCAAATTCAAAGTCGTGAAACATTTTCTGCCACCTGCCCAGAGGTAGAAAATCATTTCGCCGTGCTTTTTGTCTCTGTTTTCCACCAGGCATGACGAAGATGTCAAAGATGATTGAGGAGCGGCAGCAGGAGCTGACTCACCAAGAGCACCGACAGATGCTTGTCAGCTCCATGAACACCATCAAGGAGCTGCTGCCCGTTCTCATCTCAGGTGCACACGGGTGAACTTGTGTGGGCAAACGACAGTGCAGGTCGCAGAGCATCCAGCCGTTGTTATAGTAACACTGGTAATTACAGTCATTAGGTGCTCGGGATGTGAGACTGACAATGCATCGCCCACTAGCACCTCATCTACAGCCTGATGTACTGAATATACATTGAAAAGATGAAACATTTCAGCTATTACTGTAGCTGCAAAAGTAAAGTAGGTTGGGATACGGGCACTAATTAATATCTTTATACTGATAAGTCTGAAGAGTTTTTGCTAAATTTCAGAATCAGCTGGAACTCACAGGTTTGCTCCAATCAGGTTTACAGAGGCTTTTTGTATCGTTTTAGTTGGTTTGTGTTGATTTGTTCCACATCCCAACAGTGTTATTCACTTATGCTGCCTGGTCAGAAGTTTACATACACCCATCATCCATGTGATTTTAATTTTGTGCTGGTAGATGATTTAGCCAAGTAACGTTTTTGTCTCCAGAGTCAAATTTTCACACTACACACATTCAATAGGCTTTGAAAAAACAAAAGTACAACTTTGAATTCTGATTTTTTTTAAACCGCACGCGCTCAAAATTGTACATACACCTCCACTAATATTTGATTACATGTTCAATTTAATTACATGTGTGATTGGGATGACTTGCTTCATCCCAATCACACAGATGTCAAAGATCTTAACTTCTTCTGGCATGGATAAAGCGGTTCCGGCAGAATGGCTTTTTGGTCAAATATTACCACGTGAAATGGAGACCAAAAATGTCTAATGTTAAACTTGATTTAAATCTCAAATTTTTAAGGTCAAATCAAATCTGCTTTCCATTGCGTGAGGCTGAAATGCTTCTGCATCAGCACTAACCTAATGTCTGGGAATAAGTGAGGGATTTCGATAGAAATAGCAGACTGTCTGCTAAATTAGCAGACATTCTTCTAAAACATTCATCTGGCAATTTCTGTAATTCGGTCAAATTTGTGTCTTCAGCTATAAAGATTTTTGTGGCAACCAAAAGCAGCCGAGGAGCCGGCATTGAGGAGGCAGAGAAGAACCGAAGGTTTACGTTTGAGAAGATGAGCGCCGAAATCAACGAGATCATCAGAGTCTTACAGCTCACCACGTGGGATGAAGACGCCTGGGCAAACAAGGTAAAATCTGTTTGGCACATAAGCAAAAGGACTTTCGTCATTTTTTTGCCCACAAACATTTGACACAAAGTCGAACTTAAGACAAACACTCTCCCACGGAGGGGCATCTCTGAAAAATTCACTCTTACTTTCTGTCTCCATTTTTGTTTTTGCTCGCTAGTGTAACTCTTGGTTTTTCTTTTTCCCTTCCCTTTCTTTCTTTACCTTCTTCCTTCATTATTTTCCTTCCTGTAGAAGGTAAGCCTGTCTCTTTCCCCCTCTGCAGTCTCCAGCATGCAAGCTTGTGGGTGTGTGAGTTTCTCTGTGTCTGATCGACACAGGAATGTGTCCTCACGCTTACATTCTGCATATCTGTCACTCGGGTATCCAAAAACAAGTGTGTCTAGTGTTTGTGTCAACCTATAAGCAGACGTGGTGATGTGAGGTGCTTCATCACTACAATAAATGGTTCTATGTGCATCTGTTTGTCAGTAGATGTCCGACGGCCGAAAATGAGTTTTTTAAAACTCATTTAGCAGCAGCTGATTGTCGTTTGATAGAGAATCAAAAACTACGCAGAAGTGATGTCCAGAGCATCAGCTGAACGAGTTTCCAGCAGAAGTGAAATTTGTTTCCCTCGTCCGACCTCTAACCCCTGCATGTTTCTCACACAGTGTCCTCAGACAATGATCTGTCGTCTGTCTGTACGTTTGCTGTGGGGACACTGCGTACGTAGCGTGTGGGCTGTGACAAGCACTTTACTGTCAGTTCGCGAGGGGAAAGTGCTGGCATACGATGACTGCCATCCTCACGCCGGGTCATGAATTATAGAAATAAGCTGGTTGCTGTCCAGACACATTCATAATAGATGGCTTGTATTGAGCTGTTCCACTTGAGCGTTTCATTCTCCTCCCAGCTGGAAAAAGCTTTTTGTTTTTCTGGTAGGAAGCAGTCAAAAGTGTTTCTTTGAATATGCGAGGAGGCTGAACTTCATTATCACTGTCTCATTTGAAAGTTGAACATCAATTCATATCCCCACAGGTTATTCTAATATTAGTAGCAGTAGCAGTAGTGGTAGTAGTACAGTATTTATAAAAGTAATGTTCTCTTATTAACCCTTTCAAGAAAATGTCCCTATTTTACAGAATGTTACCATTCTCCTCTTCACAGAGTAAACAAGTCTAACAAGCTTGTTAATTAAACAGGATACCTGCTGCAGGCTGGGTAACTGCAGCCTGCAGATGACTGCTTAACAGAGTTGCTGCTTATGGCATGCCAACTATGTTTATATGATCGATGGGTGGGTGGGTCTCTTTAGTTTCCCAAATCATGGCTCTTTGTGATTTCCAAGACTGGATTTATTTTTGAATATATTTCAAAATATATTTTTTTGTAAGTGAGGGAAAGTGTCATATCCCTGTTTCAGCCGTCTGACCATGCACAGCAGCAGGTGGGGGAGGGCCAATGCTGCAGTAGTCTAGTAGTTGTAGTGTAAAATTAATTAGTTTTGAAACAATATGAGTCCTAAATCTTAAGCCATTTGTACCCAGTTTCCAAAAACGCAATTACAGAATTTTTCCTTACAAGTCCAAAACTCAACAGGCCGTACCGTAACTGTAGAAATAGCTGCAGTTATATTATCGTATATATCATCCTGCATCAAAAAGCTAAACTCTAATACACAGCATTGTTTTCTCTCTTTTCTTCAGGACATGGAGGCCCTGAAAAGATCTCTGGCTTTGATCGAATCAAAGATGGCGCAGGCTAAAAGCTGGCTTAAAGACCCACAAGCACAGCCAGGTGGCCCTGGATTGACATCTACAAAACCTTCAGCTGAAACACATTCATTTTATTCAACATGTCCATCTCTGTGATTCCGCCACTCTGTCCTCCTCAGGAGACCCGGGCGAGGTGGCGCTGCGTATCATTCTGGACGAAGCTGGCAAGGTGGGAGAGCTGTGCACTGGGAGGGAGAGGAAGGACATACTGGCGACCACCAGGGCTCTGGGGCAGATGACTGATCAGATTGGAGATCTGCGTGTCAGGTAGTGTGTTTGTGTGTACTTCCTCCTTCTGGGTGTTTCAGTCGCATATTCTGATCTCATACTTCGATTGACTGTATTTCTGGGTTTTGACAGAGGCCAGGGCCAGACTCCAGGGTGCATGCAGCGCGCAGGCCAGTGCTTACAGGGCTTAGATCTGCTCTTTGGCAAAGTGGACAGTGCTGCTCGGAGACTGGAGGCTCTAATCAATGCAAAGCAGGCCATTGCCAGGAGGCTGGATGCTGCCCAAGTCAGACAAACAAATATTCAACTTCCTGCAGTTTTTTCAAATTCGGTTTATTTTGAAGAAAAGTTTGTACTATTTTTAGTGTTGTTCATCAGATGTAAATGCTGCTGCATCCTGCTTTTTCAGGCATGGTTGGCCGATCCTAATGGTGGTCCTGAGGGAGAGGAGAACATCCGAGCGCTTCTAGCGGAGGCCAAACGCATCGCAGACCTCTGTGAAGACCCCAAGGAGAGGGACGACATCCTGCGCTCCATAAACGAGATAGCAGGACTCACTGCCCGGCTCATGGAGCTGCGCAAACAGTACGATTTCCTCTGACTCAACCATAAACAATAATTAAGGTTAAATATTTAATTCATAAATGCTTCCAAAAGATATTTCCCTTTTAAGATGCCGTCTAACATGTTAATAGCAAGACCTTAAGAAGGTGATGGGTGTGAAGGCCAGATTTAAAAATGTTTTTTTCCTCTATGTATTGTAAATTTCCTTTTTCCTCCAATGAAGTCATTTACTGTATGTGCTACCATGACAGGGGTAAAGGTGACAGCCCAGAGGCCCGAGCTCTGGCAAAGCAGATTGGAGCTGCTCTGCTAAACCTGCAGTCCAAGACCAACCGGGCGGTGGCCAACATGAGACCAGCAAAGCCTGCTGTCACACTGGAGGGTAAAATGGAGCAGGCTCTGCGCTGGGTGAATAATCCCGGGGTGGATGACAGAGGCGTAGGTGCGTTCACATGCATTGTGGCTGAAAGGACGTAATGGTGTTCTGCCTTTTTGTGTTTTTGGTGTTGCCAAAAATGATGGTGATGGATTCTGTGCAGAAGTAGTGGATGGTTTGCACCAATAACTGAACGTGGTGATGAAAGATGTGGGATGCTGATTGTCCATGCTGTAATGACAGCAAGTGTCTTGCTCAGGAAACTGACATTCACAATGTGATTCAACTAATGCATGATTCAATAAATGACTCGGTTTACTCAGTCAGTGTTGTTTCCTAATCCTTTGTTACACTGTCTTCCTGTCTTGTCTTTTGATCATTTCCTCTCTTTCCCATGCTTCCCTCTGGGAGCAGAGTGTGAGAGGATAGAGTGGAACACAGGTACCTGCTCACTGTCAGCCATGTTGAAAGATCAAATGAAACACTATAACATGCATGGGCTGCTTTGAAATTATCACAGTATGATAAAAAAGTAATAAAATTGGTGGAATATGCATGTGCTAAAATTAGTAGCAGTTTTGAACTGTTGAAGGTTTTCCATTTCTGCCAAATATAACATGCTATTATTTTCTCATTAAGCTAGTAGATTAGCTTAGGTAACCTACAGTGATCTACTTAACAACGATTGTAGC
The DNA here is from genome assembly GCA_922788865.1 of Poeciliopsis turneri. Lineage (NCBI taxonomy): Eukaryota > Metazoa > Chordata > Actinopteri > Cyprinodontiformes > Poeciliidae > Poeciliopsis > Poeciliopsis turneri. Next base: position 1,920,506 of record CAKLNU010000915.1, read on the forward strand.
TTTTTAATTGTAGTTTAAATAATGTCACTGTAAAAAAGAGTGTCTGAATGTTTCCGAGCCACTGCTGTCTGAAGCTTTAGAAATAGTCATCTTTGTTACCTGTGAGAGCAAAGCACAGGAGCATCGCTAAACCTCGATGAGATGACAGAAACCAGCCCAAGCAGTGCCTTGAAAGAGTATTTTCTTCTCCAGAAGAAATGTCTTCTGTCTCTTCTGTGCTCTTAAGTGTTTCAGATTCTCATTTGAAACATTTTAAAATCGGACAGAGGGAACCTGAGTAACTGCACGGCAACAAAGCTTGAAGATTTGATTTAAGCAATCGAAGCCATCCTGTACCCGATCTGGAAATATTATTGCCCCTCTTTTTTAAATCATGAATTAATTCTGATTCCTCTTTGATCAGATCAACAAATCGCTTAAAGAGAATCTATTTGACAATATGAGGTGAGATGAAATATTTCTATCAATCTAGAGAAATTCAAGGCCATTGATATGTATTGTTTGAGAAGGGTTGCAAAGACTCTTTGGGACTCCAGTGAACCACAGCAACTGTTATTTTTGACAACCGAGAAGAAACAGAACAATGAAAATTGTTTATTTATTTACTCAGGTCGTCAGGCTAACAAAATAATTAAAGTGGCAAAGAATTTCACAACACTGTTGATTTTTCTGCAACAAAATACAGAATCAGCTTCTCCCTTTTAAGAAGAAAAAATCTGCAGTCAACACACACACACAACACTTGATACTGTCGCCCTAATATTCACTTGTCACTGTTCTGACTGGACACCAATAAGGTATTCTTCTCCTTAGATATTTTTCTCATGACTCCACAGGCCAGGCAGCAATCAGGGGAATGGTTGGAGAAGGGAAGCGGCTGGCGGGAGGTCTGCTGGGTCCGTACCGACAGGACATGGTCGGGCGCTGCGACCGGACAGAGGGGCTGATGACAGCTTTGGCAGACATGGCGAGCAGGGGAGAGGCTGAGGCTCCTCATGCACGAGCCACAGCGGCACAGCTGCAGGACACCCTCAAGGTATCGCTGCATTTAAAAAATATATAAATTAAAAGCCGGGTTATATTTAAATAAAGCTTTTCTTGGGCTTTTTGTTCAACATAACTGAACTTCAGCTAAGACCATAAACTTGCCTGGCAAACGCTGTGGAGAAAATAATCCTGTAAAAAAGACAGATAAGACTCAGTTGAGGATGATGTAACATTCTTAGTGCAGAGCTCCATCTTGTGGATAGATGCAGCATTCTCTGCTTCTACCAGGACCTGAGGCAGCATATGCAGGAGGTGATGACCCAGGAGGTATCCGATGTGTTCAGCGACACCACCACCCCCGTCAAGCTGCTGGCGGTGGCTGCAACTGCTCCTCCTGATGCGCCCAACAGGCAGGAGGTCAGTAAACAAACGAAACAGCAGCAACAAAAGAAAACATGGTCTCAGCTCCGAAACAATTGCTTTCTTGTCAAACCAGGCATGTTTGGTGTTATTGCTTAAAAAGGATTGCTGTGTTTAGACCAAAACAAGTGTTTCTCAAAGGTCTTTGAAGAACGTGCAGGAAACTTTGAAACTCATGCGGGACGACTGGGAGCAACAGCAGAGAAGGCCGCCGCTGTGGGAACGGCGAATAAGAGCACAGTGGAGGGAATTCATGCGGCCGTGAAACACGCCAGGGAGCTGACGCCACAGGTGTGCATGTTCATTTTAGTTTTCCCTGCATAATGATGCAGACTGATGAGGCACATGGTTATCAAAGTCAATACGACTGCGTCATGTTTGTTTATTTTCAGGTGACCTCCGCTGCTCGGATCTTGCTAAAAAATCCAGGGAACAAAGCAGCCTATGAGCACTTTGACACCATGAAGAACCAGTGGATCGACAACGTGGAGAGACTGACCAGTGAGGGATTTCTTGACCCACTTTAAATGTTAATCTTCTCTGTAATTTCAGCAACTGCATGTTCAGTTGATGTGCATTTTCGTCCATGTGTGCCGTAGGTCTGGTCGATGAGGCCATAGACACCAAGTCCTTGTTGGATGCTTCTGAGGAAGCCATTAAAAAAGACATTGACAAGTGCCGAGTTGCCATGGCAAATGTTCAGCCCCAAATGCTCGTTGCCGGGGCAACAAGCATAGCGAGACGAGCCAACCGGGTCTTGTTGGTGGCCAAGAGGGAAGTGGAGAACTCTGAAGATCCCCGGTTTAGAGATACTGTAAAACATGCGTCTGACATCCTCTCACACACCATCTCACCCATGGTGATGGACGCCAAGGCCGTGGCCGGCAACATACAAGACAAAGGTTACTGCTCCAAATGCAGCCATGCAGGAAGCTGCAATACTGAGTTACTGTGATTTTCTCTCTCACCTCTGTCTCTTCTGAATGATTTTGGTCACAGGTTTACAGAAAGCATATTTGGACTCTTGTCAAAGGATCTTGGCTGCAGTGGGAAAAGTCAGAGAAGCCTTCCAGCCTCAGGAACCAGACTTCCCGCCTCCACCGCCTGACCTGGACCAACTCCATGTATGACATACGAATTACTCAAACCATCTGCCTTCCTCTAGTTTTACTTGTTATATTTGAGACACTACTTCTCCAGATTGTAAGGATTATACAGCAAACAACCAGCATAATTTTTAGAAATAAGATATGAGTGGAGTTTGAAATTATAATGGAGTTGCTGTCATCCACACAGTATCAACATATTTAGAGGCTCGAGTAAATATGTTTGGGTAATTTGGAGCACAATTGTAGAACAATTCAAACAAAAAGTACATTAAGCAAAAGCCACTCTAAATAAAAATTCATTTTAAACCAAAGTTCAAAGATTTTTGCAATGTTCAAGGTTTGTCCAGGGAGCCCATTTAATATTAGCCTGCTGTTTCTTCTACAGAAACAGAATAGATGTATCTGAGGTCCTCATGATCAAATTTTATTCTTTCCCACTCGGGTCAACCATCTTCGAGTTCAAATTTGAGAATTCAGAGACACTGCAACTGTTTGGAAATTACTCCCATCATCACTGAGTCCTCTGGGCTTTCTAATTTTAAACTTGTAGGTCTCCTTCTTGCCAAGGAAAAAATACATTTTTTGAAATAGAAAAGTAAGAAATTCATGCTCATTATGGGGGTAAACAGTAGGAAGATGAGTGTAAAGTTCTGTTCTTCCAGGTTAGCGATGAACAGGCTCCACCTAAACCCCCGCTGCCGGAGGGTGAGGTGCCTCCACCCCGTCCTCCTCCCCCGGAGGAGAAAGACGAGGAGTTCCCGGAGCAGAAGGTCGGCGAGGTGCTCAGCGAACCCATGATGGTGGCGGCCAGGCAGCTGCATGACGAAGCGCGCAAGTGGTCAAGCAAAGTCAGTTCAAACAAACACACTCATAAATACTACTTTGCAGAAAAAAAATCCATGCCAAGTGTCTGTCTTAGTGAAAATGTTTATACTGCTGTTGCAGAGCGTGCCATTTCTCTCCATTTGCACCAAGATGCTTTTCCTGTGATTTTGTTTGAGAAAATTTGATTTTTTCTTTTATTATCCTGAAATGTGGAGATCAGTGGTCCGACTCCACTTTCAGAGGAAAACTGGAAACTGTCATCTGTTTAGTTTGAAGGCATGCACACTTACATGGAGAAATGTAAGAAAAGGGCATAACATAAGGATAAAACAAGGAGCCTGTACTGCATGTACTGTATTAAGGTGCTTCTTAACATAGGACCTCATGTTGCATTGATTGGTTTATTAGCATTAGCACTTCTTGACCAAGTTTTGTCACTGAGGATAAAAACAAGGATAATCAAGGATGCTCTCATCATCTCTTTGTGTCTCATAACTTTTCTCCTTTTCAGTTCCTCTGAAACTTTTTTTTTTTTTGTTGAAAAAGCTGACTTTGTTCTTTTGTACGTATGAGAAATTTGTTTGAAAACGGGTGCAAAAAAAAAAAAGTTAATTCGTTAAGGTGTTCTGTCACGCTCACTGTTCAGCTCTTTAGCCTTCAGTAATAAGCCAGACAGTGACTTTGGGTGCAGTTAGATCCTGTTTGACGGCAGATCATGAACTGTCCACTCAGCCATCCCCTCCGGCACGTCATGCACTTGCAGCCCTCTTTGCAGATCTCTTCTGTCCTCTTTTCTTTTCGTCTCCCATCATAGCTGTTTTTTGCCCTCTGGCGTCCCGTTTCACCACCCTATCCCTGTTCTTTTACCATGCTTCTGTTAAACTACCTGTCCTCTGTTCTTTCATTCAGTGCTGCTCATACTGTACTAAATGCCTCCCTCTCCACCTGCTTTCCCTTGCTTCCCCGTACCCTTCCTCCTCCTTTATTTCTCCTCCTTCCTCCCCCTTTTGTTCTCCTTCCCTCCCCGTTTCCTGTCAATCCTCCGACCACCACAAAAAATCCCCCGCCCCTCCACTCGTCTTACTCCCCGCCTGACCCAGCCTGAGGATGAGGAGGCAGTAGAGGAGAGGGAGGTAGATGATGAAGATGAGTTTACTGATGGTGAGGATGACTATGAGCCAGAGCTGCTGATGATGCCGTCCAACCAGCCTGTCAATCAGCCCATTCTGGCAGCTGCCCAGTCTCTCCACCAGGAGGCCCGCAAGTGGTCCAGCAAGGTCTGCGCACGTACATGCACATGAGCGTACACACACGGTTGAGACTGGTGGGAGAATCTACTAGCCCTGTTTGAGCCCACTCACACACCCACCCACACACACACCTTGAAATACACTGCATTGCAAAAGTATTCAAACCCGTTTAAAATGTTTAAATTGGGCGCTAGCAAAGACTTTATACAGATATATGTGAAGTACTTCATAATTCTGAAGGGAAAGGGAAAGGATGTGTGGTTTTCAGATTTCTTTTTATTGAAAATAAAAATACAAAAAGTGTGATATGCATTTGTATTCAACACCCCTCAGTCGTTACTCAGGATTACCCCGTATTTAACTCTGTCTCTCTTTACATCACCTTTGCGTGTTTCTGCTGAAGAAAAGGATCGCCACAGCATGCTTCAATTCGCAGACATTGTGTCCAGGGAGGTGGCCAATATTCATTTTCTACCACATATGGTTTCACAGGTTGGCTTAAAAAAATATTGTTTTTCTCAACTGTCCAGAACTTGTCCTTCCATTATTACTGTTACCCCTACATGACTCAAAGCAACTTTTTGGGGCTTTTCGTATGATAATGCCTGTCTCAATTTTAAAGAAAAGCCATTGTCTTTAGCACGTCTCGATTTTGAAAACCACATATAATTTCCTTTTGCTTCAGAAGTATGCACTAGTTGGTCTATTGGCGATTGTTGGTCTATTCCATAAAATATACATAAATGCATTCAGATTTTTTGCTGCAAGGTGGCAAAATGTTGAAATCTTTTGAGAGGCATGAATACTGTTGCGAGGCACAGCACACCAAAGCATGCGGACCACGGCCATGCAGGACGAGAAACGTTTCCAGGAGTTTTAGCAGACGGTGACTGTGGCTGTGTGAACCATCAGCTGTGCATCTCCCACCATGGACACGCCCCACCAGCTGCAGCCGCTGTTTCACCGCTGCTGTGTTTTTTTTTTTACTCAGAGATGACTGACACACACAGGTATGCTGATCCCATTGCTAAAGTTTCACAGTGGGTCAACGACTGTCCTCTCCACGTGTTCATGAATAAAATGGTTCAGTGGAGGAGCTTCAGTCTCACTCTTGTTGTTACGGCCAGCCGACCAGTAAGGCCAAGGATGACAGTTTCCTAATGACTCCAGGGTGATGCAGCTTTGACATCTAACCACCTGCTCACTCAGTATGACAACCTGCTTCAGCTTCCTATCGTTTCAAGTTTGCACTAATCATCTCAGCACCACGGCATTACCTCACAGGAACTAATCTCAGTTTGACTGTGATGTCAGGATGATCGTTTAAAACGTGATAAACTGCTGGGACACTGCATGCAGTGGGCTGTTAGACAACCTTACATTTGATGCTTGTCTTGGTCATTTCATTCATTACCTCACAGCACTATTTTGTTGTTCTACATTACATTAACAGAGTACTTTGCAAAGACACGGCTCAGTGTCAGTGAATGCTTTGCAACGCCCTGCTCCTCTGATTACAGCTGCTTTGACTTCTCGCCACCCCCTTTTTCTCTGCACAGGGTAATGACATCATCGCAGCAGCCAAGCGAATGGCTCTGCTGATGGCTGAAATGTCTCGGCTGGTGCGCGGCGGGAGCGGAAACAAGCGAGCGCTGATTCAATGCGCAAAAGACATCGCCAAGGCCTCGGATGAGGTGACGAGACTGGCTAAAGAAGTGGCCAAGCAGTGCACAGACAGGCGCATCAGGACGAACCTGCTGCAGGTAGAACACGCAGCTACGCCCAAAATTATTCATACACAAGTGCAGATTTGACTTGGGTTTAAAGTAATTTTTGAAATATTTACTTTCTTGAGAGGAGCAGCCAGAATCCAGACTTGAATTTACTGGAAGATTTGTGTTGGAAGCTAAAGATTAGGGTTATGGTTAAGGAGTGCTTCAAACCAAAATACATCAGCAAAATACATGGTGAAACATGCAAAAAGCTGCACAGGTGTTTGAGTGCTGTAATGGCAATAAGAGTTTTCTTTTGACTTTTGAGAAGAATATGAATAATTTTCAAAATTCAGATTTGAACTAAAATATAAATAAATGTTTTCTGATACTCTTTTGACCAGACTCCCAAATTGATCTTAATCTGAAACGTTGATTGCTGTGGTTTTTAAATTATCTCCCCTTGTGCAGGTTTGTGAACGAATTCCCACCATCAGCACTCAGCTGAAGATCCTTTCCACCGTCAAAGCTACCATGCTGGGACGAACAAACATTAGTGAAGAGGAATCAGAGCAGGTAACACAGGATAACACATCTGCACTTCAGGAAGACAATATTATCCTGTTACATATTCACTAACAGCTCCTCGTTCGTTTAATTCCCATTCCAGGCTACAGAGATGTTGGTTCACAACGCCCAGAATTTGATGCAGTCTGTAAAGGAGACAGTGCGAGAAGCAGAAGCTGCCTCCATTAAAATCCGCACAGATGCAGGATTCACCCTCCGCTGGGTGCGCAAGACGCCCTGGTACCAATGAACTTGCCTGCTCTCGCTGAGTGGAAGTAGCAACACGCGCTCTCATTCTGAGCAGGCGTATCAAGAGGAAACTGCAGGATTTTGAGCCATTTGGTTTTCGGTGGGAATCTTTGATTTGTTATAGGTCAGAATTTAGCTTGGCTCACTTTTGTCCTCAACTGTGGAAACACACAAGTTTATCAGGAGACTTTTTAATATATATTTTTGGTATTTTGGGTTATTAGACTTTATCTAAATCCTTGGTATATATTTTTTGCATGACTCATTTTCTATTTTCTTAAAGCAGATTCTGACGTGGAGGCTCTTAACGCTTAGAGGATGTTTGAAATTTGCATTGTTTTTTCAGTCCTGGTTTTGTAATGTATGTTGTATATACAATAATTGTCTGCTTCATGGATGATTCACCAAGTTTGACACTAATGTGTAGAGTTTTGAGTGAGCTTCATGTATACTTTCAGTCATCTGAAAATCTATGAAATCAACAGAGGTGCATCATGACTGCTGCCTCTGGTGACGTTTATATTTCAGTAACGAAAAAATATTGTGGGTTTAAAAATGAAAAAAAAAAAAAAAAAAAGGTTATTAAAAGTTAGTAATATCTAAAAAGGTGACAGTATTGATTTGTGAGACAGTGAAGTTTAGCTGATTAACATGTGTTTACTTTTATGAACTTTTACATTTAATGATGCCAAAGGATTTGTTTTACATTATTTACAAGCCTCTTTGAATTGTTTGAACACTCAAAATTCAGGTTATTATAAAAAAATAATGCAGATCAGTTTCATTTAAGATGCTGTAGTAATGGTTGATGTTTGTTAATAGCAAAAAAAAAAAAAAACTAAGGTTTGTGAATGTTTTCTCTGCTTTGCATTTTTTTTAATCTAATTGTAGTTCTTCAGTAGCTGCATTCTGCAACAGTTGAATTGTTTGGGATTTACAGTATTAGCGCAAACGTAGCTTTTCGCCGTCCCAATCTGAGTTCTCTGATGCAACTTCTATTTTTACTTCTTTTTTTTTTTTTTTTTTTTTTTTTTTTTAGATGACCCCGGTGGTTTGAGAAGTAGTTCTGTAATAACCAGAGCAACAAACTATATTTTTTAAAGATCTAAACATTTAAATAATTGTTAGTGGTTTTAGTTAGTAAATTAAAAGAAACTGAAAGAAAAACTGATGTCACATACAGATCCAGTCAGAAGTTTACTTGCACTCATCAGCATCAATGTCACTCTTGCTCCAATTTATCCATCCACCCATCCATTTTCTGACCCTTCTCCCTAACGGGGTTGGAAGTTGCTGGTGCCTATCTCCAGCTGCGTTCCGGGCGAGAGGCGGGGTTCACCCTGGACAGGTCGCCAGTCTGTCGCAGGGCAACAGAGAGACAAACAGGAAAAACAACCATGCACACACACACTCACACCTAGGGAGAATTTGGAAAGACCAATTAACCTAACAGTCATGTTTTTGGACTGTGGGAGGAAGCCGGAGAACCCGGAGAGAACCCACGCACGCACAGGGAGAACATGCAAACTCCGTGCAGAAAGACCCCGGGCCGGGAATCGAACCCAGGACCTTCTTGCTGCAAGGCAACAGCGCTACCCACTGCGCCACTGTGCAGCCCTGCTCCAATTTATTTGATCTGTATTTTTTTTTTCTTTTTTTTTTCAGAGAACTTTAATGGCTTTTAAGTTAAGAATCAACTGCACAAGCTTGAGTCTATCTTGCGTTCTTTTTCTTTTTAAAAGCCTCACCTTAAATCCTCCAAACATTCTTCTTTTGTGTCAAAACAGCTCAGCATTTGTCTCCCTAGATTTATTTTTTTCAGAAATCACAAGGCTTGAAGTCGATTTCTTTCCTCTGAGCCGATGTAAACCTACGCTGATGTTAGAAGATGTTTTTAGCTTGAGGGTTCCTGAAAATAATTATGTATTTATTAATCATTTAAAAAAAAAAAAAAACATGGCATTTATGCCCAGGATGAGTGTATGGAAATTTCCAACCAGAACTGTACTTACAACTAAAGGAGTAAATGCATATTTTCATTCCATTAACAAATTCTTAAAAAAAAAAAAAAAAAAAAAGTGGGTGGGTGGGTAAATGTAAATGTCTCATTGAGACTGGGTGTGTGTGTGTAGTCTCATTTTAACACTATTACTGAGCCGTCCCTGGTATGACGAGGGATGAAGTTCTGAATTGCAGCACAGACTGTTATCTGTTTTCTTTCTTTTTGGGGCGAAGAGGCGTACGTCACAGATCGTAGATGTTAATCCACACGCTGAATGTACTCCGATAGCCTCTAGCCCTGCCAACATCTGCTGTGCCTTGAAAGAATAAAGACTATAATAAAAACTAGAATCTGCATGTTTTTTGTGCATAAAGGAACTGAGGTCAGAAAAGCGAAGCATCATCAGCTGCATTTCAGGAAATGCATTCAAAATATAACAGATGAGTCAAGTTAAAAAAATCTAGTCTTGTGGCACATGATTGGAAGGTAATTTATTACATTTTCTTCATCATATTTAACATTTGAGCTTTGGACAAATGTCTCATTTAGATTTTGGGATAAAAGTTGACACAAAAATAGGAGAAAATTCAGCATGTAAAAAGGCACCGCAGAAAGGATCTTCAAACACAAAGCTAATCTGGCAGCTTGGATACAAAGGCAACAAAAAACACAAGGAGGAGTATAAAGATTTTACAATAAGGCATCTGGTTTACAGGTTCTTTTCTTAAATAGAATATTTTTCTAATAGTGACTAAAAATTCTCTGCTCAGAAAAAAACAGCTGTATCCAACAGTTGATACAGTTACTCTCAAAAAACACCTGAATAACTAAATTGGACCCACACCATTCCAATGTCACACGTTTACTGTATTCTTTAAATAATACAGTTTTCAACATACTTCCCTCAAGTCTCCCAAGCTTGCGACTTGTGCTGTAGTGTGTGTTTACTGAGGTCTTTGGACTCCTCGTACAAGGCCACTGAATTAAACACTGAATGCGTGCAGAAATATCTGCATTGCAAACATTCCGAATGTAGGCAGTACATACATTTTTCCCAAAGTTTCATCTGAAATAAACCAATAAAATGGGCCGCCTAGTATCATGTAAAACCTTCTCAAAGGTATTCCTTCAAACTCTTAAGGCAGCTCTGCAGATTGTACTGTTCAGTTTCAGAGATGTCACGTAAAGCAAGGCAGGGAGCTTGTTTTTAAAGCAAAAATATTCCCCTTCTGCAACATTTTGAGCATATTACATAAAGAAATACACATGCATACATATCAACTGATGCAGCATTTGGAAAAGTCTCCATATGATGCATTAAATCACATTGATTTTAAGGCTTCCCTTTGCAGGCCAAAGTTATTCAGTCATGAAAATTTAAAATACAACACCAAGCTTGGTTAAGTGGTGTAATAAATAGCTGTTAGAATGCAGAGTTTTTCATTATTGACCGTGCAGATGTAGATAAGTGAGTCGCTGACTCGGCAGTGTGGTGACGCTCGCTCCCTGCTCGGTACATCAGAATGCTGAGCTTTCCTCCCTCGCTCAGGTCCGGACCTGGAACTTTCCCGCTTTAGTCACATATTTAACCCCTTTAAATGGTTTGTACTTCTCTCCATACATGTCCAGACGACTCACTTTGAGACCTGAAAAAAAAAATGAGAGTGGGAAGCCAAATTAGCAATTTACTGCTTCTTCAACCTTTAAAATCCTAAAATTAGTTCCATGGAATATTGAGTATTTGCTTATTATAACATTTAGGCCCCTAATAGTGCCTAAATTAGGGCACTATTTTAGGCACTAAAAAATGACTGACACCAACACTTATTTTGATGCATCATTTACTTTCTACAATGAAAGAAAAAAATATTTAAAAAAAAAGATTCACTTCTGAGGCCCGAAAGGCAACCTAAAATCTCCTGCAAAAATATTGCATGGTAATATATATATTTTTTTTTTTACTGAACTTTAAATATTCATATTTATAATGGTTATTATTATTTCCATAGCTCCACTGTTTAATATAGTAACAAACAAGTAATTGTCCTAAGTCCAAAATTAAATCTTAAGGGACTATGACAGTTTATGCTACATTACTCACAAAAAGTTGGAGATATTTGGCTTTTCTGTGAAATTTCAAGATGAACCTAAACGTCATTAAAATGTTTTCAGGTTCACTTAATGTCAGCTTCTGTAAATATTTGAATGCACTTCTAACTTTTCAATGTTTCACTTCTTTTTGCACAACTTGCTGTTCTTTAATAGGGAGCTGAACAACAAAATTCACAACAGGATTTAAACACCCCTCTTCACCATGATGCTCACATTCTGACATCATGAATAGTGAAAATTGTCACCATTTCGACGCCTAAAAATGTCAAACTTCAGTAAAAGCTCAATTTTAGTTCCTGCTGATCTTTGATAATTGATTTTTGACCTTTACCTGATATGGCCAGTTGTTGTATCTTCAGATCAATGTTGATTGACGGGTTCTCTTCAGGCTTCGGGGCGCCCGTCTGAATGCTGATGCTCCCTCGCAGGTTGGGGAGCTTCTGGGGGTTCAGTTTCCCGACGTCCCAAAGGACCTCCTACCACAGAACGAGTGCTTGAGGTCAGGTTCATACAACAAAACGCCGCTTTTATTCTTACCGTCAGGTTCTAACATCTGCACTGACCAGCCGGTGATGTATATAAAAATGCTTCACTGCCCTCCGTAAATACTGGCATCCCTGGCAAAGACTTGTCAAATGTCTTTTGATATATTCCTATTTTACTGCTACAGGATAATTATTTTCTGAATATGGCTTTATGTAGGAGTACATTTATTTATGCACTGAGGAAAAATTATCATTTTCAATAAAAAATAAACGGTGCCAACAACGTTTCCTCTAAAGTGGGACCCTCGTTCCTTTTTAACAGTAGGTACATGGGGACTTGTCTACATACTGACCCTTTGTTTCACACCTAACCCATTTTCAGCATTTGTTGTTAAAAAGCTTAATCTAGTTTCAACTCATAGCGCATAAAAATCTCAACAGAATTTTGAATCTCTGTGTTTATAATAAGACAGGGATGCGTTTGAGTTCCAACCAGTTTTTACTTAAAGTAATAGCATCTATTGCTGGCATAATAAATAATAATAGTAATAATAATAATAAAGTCAGCTACCCTTCATCATGTATCACTGGTGAGGAAGGCCATGCTGGCTGATTACCTTGGTTGTTAAGTCAAAGGTGTAGGTTCCCTGAGTGGCTGTGAGATTGACACTGAGCACAGATTTAGGCATTGGAATAGTGACCATCAAGCTCTCCACCGTCTTCCCCATGGTCTGCTTGGGCCCAATTGTGATGTCCAGACGACCACAAGAACCCGTCTCTAAGAAGCTGATGTTCTGCTTTACATACACCGGAATGGCTACAAGACTGGGACAGGAAACACACACAGAGCAGGTCTCCGTCAGTAACGAGTGGACTCTGATTGTTGACTGAGCTCTCTACTGGATGCTAGAGGTATATCCTCGATCTCTGGAAGAGATAGAGGATTGGATGATGGACGATGAGGCTAAATACAAGACGTTTTAAAATTGGTGATTATACATTCTCCGTCCAACCTGACTGACCTTGAGAAGACTGGACAAAAAATAAATAAATAAAAATTATTAAAATCTTGGAGTTTGAGACAAAACATAGAAAACTCAAGATGGTTTTATAAGTCAATGTACAACACAGAGACATCTGTGCTTACTTTTGAGAGCTGACATGATACGACATGAGCCTGAAGTTTCCATCTGGCGGGATGAAAGACAAGACGCGCTCCGACTCCCAGCGTTTAAAACGCACGCACGGGTGGAAACTCACGTCATCAAGGAGTCGTGGATTCTTAAAAGATTAGAAAAACCTGGTTAATGGCATACCACCGAGTCAAATATAGCAGCTACCGTATGCTGAAATAAAACGGACCCACCATGAAGGACAGGGTGAGATCAGGCATCCCAGTGAGCTTCACACAGGCCTCAATCACACCCTGAATCTCTGCAAAGACAGTCGTACCTGGAGAAGACACGATTCTAGTTATATTCTGAAATACATAAAAGCCTTTAGCAAATATATTCAATGATATTATTGAATAAGTTGATTTGTTTTACCTGATTTGTCCAGAATGGCATCGATTTCCTCTATCACATCAAAATAAGCCTCATTATTGGTGTATTTAACACCTGCCCTCCTCCAGGGAACATTAGACAACTGGCCTGTAGGCAATGTTCCCCCGACGTTGCTACCCCCTGGAAAACACAGGACGCAATTAGGAATACAGACTTTACATATAGTTTGGCTACTTCAGCCTTAGCTGACCTCTGATTACCTGTGAGCGTATTTACCACCGACCGCAGGATGGTTGGAGGCCTTATCATCTCCTTGAGGACGTTGGACTCTGTTGCCAGAGGAAACCCGTTGTCCAGCATCTCCTCCAGAAGCTCGTAAACAGTCACTGTGTTCTCCTTGATCATAACCTCTGAGCAGTCACCAAAGTAATCCTGTGGAGGAAGAAGAAAAATGTCTCACTGAGGTCAGAACAGCCTTCTCGGCTCCAGAGGCCAACATGTGGAATTTCTTACTGGCAAAACAGAAAATGAACTCTGACTGGTGTCTCTTTAGATTCAAACTGAAGCAGGTTTTTCAGTTTTTAAATTGTGAGACTTAATGGACTTTATTGCATATCCTTGTCTAACTATTTTATTCTGAAAGAAACTGAGGTTTAAGTTTTCATTAAACCTCAGGAATAATCATTAAAATTGACAGAATTAAATCACACAAAGCTGACAATGATAGTGGTACGTTTACAGAACAATTCCTGTTTTCTACACCAAAACAGTGCCTCGTTTAAAAAAGGAGAAGCACAACAAAACAATTTGATGCATCATGTATAAAACCACATGATTCCAATCAGTTCTCTGCATGCAGTACAATGACTTGGCCCTTGTCGTCTGGAAAAATGCAATGTTCTCTCTGGCAGATATCCCTTATGCATAGAGAAGTGAAGGCGTGAGGAGTTAGTGGTATCGAGGTATAACATTGTTTTAAAACCGTATGGTTCTAAAATGTTCTGTAACATTGTTCCTATGTTGGCGAGTCCTCTCCCTTCCGTCACCTGTTGCTGTGTACTACTTGGATCACAACCTCCAAGTTTTCTGTTAATGCTTAAAATGAGACATAAAACTCACAGTGAGACATATTTATTTATATTAGCCGTCATCTTTGGAACATTCTTCTTAAAGATCACGTTTCATATTTATGTTTTTTTTTTATTATTTTGCAATCTTTGCACATTTCAGCATTTACTTCATGTGGTGTCCAATTGGACCAAATTTTTTAATTATCCTTAATAATTATTTGATTTGTCTTCCTATTTATTTTTTATCTACTGGATTTCATCATAGATAATGTGTTATTTACAGTATGCTAGTCCATCTGTTTGAAAATGTCTTGAATACAGTTGTGAACATGAAAAATGCTCTATAATAGGACTGATTATGTAAATAAACAAATACATGTTTTAATTTAGCATCAAGAATAATCTCTGCTTTTCCAATAAAAGTAATTAGCTCATGTTATACATTTTTGTGGAAACTCAGTTAAACTATAGTATTTACTCCTCACAATCAATACACATTAGAATCTAATGCCAGTCCATTGCAAATGTGTTTGTAGTTGTAATGTGTGTAAATATTTTTAATAAATACACAGCTAATCCCAGGCAAAAGATGTTTTTCAAATGCAACACAGGAAACAAAGAGTGCAGGGAAAAAGACTCCAGGTAAATATTTGCATAACAATCCCCAGTATAAAACCACCATGTAACACTTAGCTAACATCTGTTGTCATCTGTTTGTTAAGGTTATAAAAAGGTGTGGGTTAATTGTTGTTATGCTTCTCCTTCTTTTCAAAGAATAAAAATCTTAAGACAAAAATACTACAGCTTCTTGGCATGACCACAAAAAACTAGATAACTGACCTATATGTTTTAATTTAAAAAAATAGAAAAATACCAACTATCCATTCTGCCACAAAAAAAATACAAATAAAAATTTTTATAATTACAGGTATAATCAATTTTAAAAAATAGAAAAACATCAACTATCCATTCTGCTGCAAAAAAATATACAAATAATAATAATTACAGGTATAATCAACTCAAATAGTTTAAATTCCAACCTGAAAAGTATCTGCCACCCTGTGCAGGAACTCAATGACAAAGAGTGGGGGAACTTCAGTCTGGGTAACTGAAAGGAAGAAGAGTTTGCCCCTGTAGATAGAGATGAGATAGTGGTGTGGGGTCTGCAGCACAGGGGCCACATTCTCTGGGTCCCCTGCCTTCTCTTTGGCCTCCAAAAAGTAGTCACACACACTCCTGCTAATGACACTCTTCCAGTGCTTTTCCAGGAAGATGTCTCCAGAGTGGCTGATCAGAAACAGGCTGTTGATCATCTCAGCTGGAACAGTGATGAGGATTGTTGTTGGTTTGCTACTGAAAGAAATCCCATAGACCAACACAGCATCAGCAGACTGAAGAACATAACTTATTCGCACGTGTTTTATAGTAACGTACTCTAATTAACACACGCAAAATGTTCTTATTTCAAGTTGTTAGCCAGCTTTACTTCCTGTTAAGTCTGTGAAATTAACTTTCGCATCAGTTGACTTCTCGGTCTGCTTAGCAGTCGGACTTCGTACATATTTACTTTTCAAAATAAATCAATCGGACACTTACAAGTGTCATGAGTTGTAAAGTTTTAGACATGACATGTTAAAATGAAAGTTGTAAGATTGTACAAAGTTTACCTGCTAACTGCAGCTGTTAGAGATGGCAAGATTTCTTCTTCTTCTTCTTCTTCTTCTATAGCGTTTCTGGCAGTTTACAAACTTTGTGTATTACCGCCATCAACTGGAAGAAGATGTAATTCATAAAATAATTTTTCCTATATTCCTTCAAATCTTAAAATAACTAAATTATATACATGCTTATACACTCACACGTACATACATACTAAATCCTCTCAGCTAATTTTGTATCGCTGGCAAGATTTGATGGAGACGCCTGCAGATGTTTGCCCACGTAAACGTAACTGGGTCACGTGTAAAAAAAAAAAAAAGTTAAAGTCACAAAATAAAGCCTTCTTAATTTTTTTTGAAGTGTTCAAATTAGGAGTCTGACTCCCTTAAAGATTCTTTCCACCTCTTTTATGATCAGGCACAATTTGTGGTCTGCTATAAACCGGCGCCTTGCGTTTAGCTGTGGAGATATTATTCCCTGAGTAAAGTCTTGCAGGTACTAGTTGCGGTTCCAATAGTCGTAAACAATTTACTTTCAAGGAAATTCACAGATTTTGTACCGTATTATCTTTTTAAGGCTATTTTTAAGTTCAATGATTTTGGTGTGACCCCTTCACATAAATTAAAATTCCCTTGTCACTGAAGAAAACAATTGTAAAGGAAACAAAACACATGTACGAATGAGCAAACACGCACACATCTGAAAATAATAAATTATTTAATAAATAATAAAATATACAATTTTTTACGTAGACAAATACATATTATTTAACAACAAACCTGATATTGTCAGTTGGCGGAGATGTTATAAATGACTGTGGATGTGACACAAAGATTAAAGCATACGAAGACCTAGTAAAATAAATTCTTAACCTTTGTATAAACATTAACTAAAATCATGTGTTACTTTGAAACAGCGCGACTTTTAGTCATCGATGCCTGCGAGTCTCTACTCGGGGTTAAATGTCAAGACGTAAATTGGGATGACCGCTTTTCATAAGGTGATTGCAACGTGCTCAGTCTGAACAGCCATGGCTTCAGATGAACCCAAAGCAAAGAAACTCAAACTTTCCGAGGATGAAAAGACAGAGTCCCCGAGCAAAGAGGCTGCTGCCGAACTAAGGTGACTAAAATGCGCTGTGACTGCTCCTCTGTTTTCAACAACAGGGGACGAAACGGCGTTTACCCGAGACGTTGATTTGTTCGCCAAATTAATTGCTGTGTAAAGTGCTACCCCGGGAGCAATAGTTTAGCCACTTATATAACGACTTTGCACATTTGTGCAGTGGTGTCTCGAGTCTGTTTGTGTTCCTCAACCAACGCTGTGGAAAAATCCTGCTGCAAAGTTGTCTTCATGGTGTTATTCTTTAACACCGACAGCTAGCACAGTGAGGGCTGTGCTAGCTGGGAAAATATTTAACCTTAGTTCAGCATGACCAGCTGCAGAAATAAATGCCCGGGCCGGTGTCCTGGAGACTGTCCTTTGTTGTCTTTGGAGGCTGGCGCAGGATGGACCCTGCGTGGACAGTCTCCAGGACCACGTGGTCCGCATTGGACAATGTTATCATTCTTCTTTCTTCCCCCCGTTTCACTGTGAAGAAATCAGATCAGAGCCTAGTTCATGTAAGCAGTCGATATCGGGACACTTCTCACGAGTGGAGAAGTCAGTAGACTATAGCAGGAGTGTGAGAAGCAAGCCAATCATCGGGCAGAGGCAGGTTGCAGTGGCCCTTCCTCCTTCAGATGCCTCCAATCAGTCAGTCCCCAGTAGGAGGAGCTGGAGATGCAGGGAAAGAAAATCGATTCGCCCGCACGCTGAAGTGAGCTCAAATTGTTTCTTTTCCCCCCCAAAGCTTAGCCTTTCCAGAACCGGTGTTTTTTTTTGAGGTTGCTCAACAGGTCTGTCAGTGTCTTGCTGGTGCACACATACCGGAAGAGAAGAACACCATGTCTGCTGTGAGGTAAGAGCATACTGATGGAGGTACAACCAGCAGAGCAGGTCTGGAGGTAGGCATGGGGCTCTGGGTTAGTGTAATTGACTGCACAAGCCCATTAATCATCAGTCTGCATACAACCAGATGGCTGGGTTAAGGGAGATGATAGGAAGGGTGTGGTATCCTGTGGCTAGATGTCATTTTCAGATTTTGGTGCGCTTCTCTGTGGCTCTGGTGACCGGTTTCTGCATTTGGTTTCTGAAAAGCTTCCATGTTCATCAAAAAGGCTTCCTGGGAAATATGGCATCACATATTCATATGGAGCGAGCATCTGTCAATGACACTTGCCATCTGCAGCATTCTCACAAACACTGACAAGTTTATGGAAACGGCGCGTGCGCTCAGGCTTGCAGGAACGAAACAAGCGCCATTACTAATCTGACTTTTTGTATTACTCATATCCCTATTCCCCCTGGTCTGCTTACTCATAATAAATCCAGGGGCTGTAACTTAGTTCTGTCTGTTCTCAGAGAGCAGAAGTTACACTATAACCTTTCTGTCTGAAATAGATTACCGAATTGCCTAACAGGTTTTTGGTGCTCGTGTTATTACATGACACAAAGTGCAGACGTGTAGCTTAGCAGCTTCTTGTTTTTTTTGTCTGTTGGCATCACAAGACCACGATGTTCTCATATGGTCAACCCCTGCAGTTAGTTTTGTAGTCTTGGAAAAATGCAGAAATATGCAGTTTACTTCTGTCAGTGGACTGGCTCACTGCGAGTGTCATAATATAATTACATGCGTGATTGCCCAGATCCTCACTACTGACCACAAACATCTCTTTTTTTTATGAATGCTGTACAAACATCTGTTTTATTTTCACTATTTCTGCTTTTCTCTTGTGAGTTTACTGTTTTTGCAAAAGTATTACTGCACACTCAGGGTTTTTTCTTCTGAAAATGAAAAAAAATGTCTCTCCACTCTGCACTGAGCTTTGTAGATTATTTTAAGATTTAAGATGACTATTTAAAAAATGTAGCTGTTGTTAAATGTAATGAAAATTAATTTAGAAAAAATACAGAAATATAATAAAAATGATGCATATTTAATTGTATATAAATACTTGAAATAATCATTAATAAAAATATTTCTAACAGTAAATGTTGTTCAGCAACATATTTTGATAATTTAAATAAAAATATTTAAATAATGTAGTGGTTAGGTTACTGCACACGAGTAGTGTTATTTTTAGATTTGCTAAATTATTTATCAAGCTTTCTCTCTCAAAAACAGTTCTGTCTGAGAAGCCTTACAGTTTGTTAATCAGCGGTTAAAATTTCAACCATGTTTCTGTTTTTCTTGCAGCTCCAACTCCCTCTTTGGGATGGGAAACCCTTTACTCGACATCTGTGCTGTTGTTGATAAAGACTTCTTGGACAAGTAAGTTTAAATAATAAAACAGTGCAAAAAAATATATGTATTTTTCCATGCAAGTGGTTTTTATTGTTTGCTGCTGCAAATGTTCTGAATAGGCAAAACAAAATAAGTACGCAACAAGCGACTCCAGATCAATTGACATCCAGCCTTTTGTTATCGAGGAAAGAGATTCATTTAGGCATGCGGTTGATAAGGAAGGAAGCCAATAAGCACAGAAAAGGCAGCTGATCCATTGCTTTAATGCATCCTGAACATAAATTAGCTGTCAGACCACGGCTCTTTGTTTTGGTACAGTATCCCTTCAAAATGAATTAGTCTATCTGCAGTAATACAGAGACTGATCTGAGTCTTGAATCTGCCCTGAGAGCTTGCTCTCTCGGTCTCCAGTGGACCAGATTTAACAGGGCAAAGGGCTGCTTTGGTTTCCGTCTCCGTGTCCAGTCAGAAGCCCCTTGCGTAAACTCCTGGATTAGAGCTGAACCGGCCAGCCTCAGGTCTAATTCGGCCTCACTAAAGCAGGACTAAAACTGCCCTTTAATCCCCAGCAAACCTTTGTTTCTTTCAAGGAAATCGCTCTCTGATTAGCACAGTGATTTGGAAAAAGACTATTTATGTAGACAGAAATGGATTTACTGTATGACACGAATGCTGTTGGATGTTTTATTAAATGTATTTTTTGCAATCTTTCACAATAATTAATATTATATTCCTCTTTTCCCCCCTTTTTTAATCATCTGCAGGTACTCTCTGAAGCCCAATGATCAGATCCTGGCTGAGGACAAGCACAAAGCACTGTTCGTACCTCCTGTGTTACATTTACTGTAGAGTATCTGCAATATTAGCGCCATCACACAGGTGATCTTGTGTCAGGGTTTTTTGCACAGTGAGGGAAAATTGCATCTGAATTCATCCAGAGTTTGCTCCTCTCTGTTCTGGAGAGGGCCTGCCAAAAAAGGCACACACAAGAAAGCTGCTACCATTGACCTCTGTTCCTGTGCAATCGGCCAATGGCAGCACAGCGAACTGAGCAGAGTGAGATGGTCTCGTCCAATAACAGAGCGGGACACTTCACCTCCCCAATCCCGCCGAGACCAGAGGCACAAAGCAAACATTTAACAGCAGGAGATAAGAGACCAGAATGTGACAGTTTGTTGATCTGATCTGGACTGGATCTCCCTCTTTTTGTTCCTTATAAATTAGAAATTTTGTTGATAAACATTTCAGATTTAAATCTTTCGGTTGGTAAATGATTTAAAATCAATCTTCAATCAATCTTTCTTCTCTGTTTCAGTAGAGCAGAAGCTGTTACTCTTAGCACCTGCTTGTTCACCCTGTTAGACTTTTTCATAATTATCTCTGAGAGCAACATCGTATTGACTATATACATAAATATATACATTTCTAAAAAAATTTTTACAACAGACAACTAAATGTTTTTCTCCCTCTGCTTCACCGCTCCCCTTTTCTTGTCTTTCACTTCCTCTCAGGACCTTTACTAGCAGTGGGGTTGTTGCTGTTCCTAATAATATATCTGAAAATACACAGTTGACAGCGCGAAGGCGACTGTTCTTCTGCAGGTCTGGCAAACTGAAATATATTAGTCAATTAAACAGGCTTCAGCCCAAAAGGGAAACAAGAACGCACGGCTGTGACGCATTACGTGACTGACAAAAATGACATGGATTGTATCATCAGCGGTCAGTCATGCGTGTGTTGTTAATTAATTTTGAGAAAAGTACGACGCTGCTTTCTGCAGAGATGCCATGTTACAATGTCCCTGGCCTTCCAGTCACAGCTGTAATCAGAAAATCTTCAAAGAAGCACAGGCAAGTCATTAGTGTGTTATAAAAAGATCTGAATAAATTGTTTAAATGGTAATGAGTAATTCTTGTTGGCCTAATCAGTGATGCTTCAATCAGAGACCGCATGACTGGTTTTATTTTCGCTGTGACAGAAAGCTGACATCACACACCAGCTGATTTCTCTTTAGCTAGTCTTCAACTTGGGTAAGACAAGAGAACATTGTAATAAAGCATTAATGTGATCTTAAATCAGAAAATTGCTCCTCACCTAAAGTTGCTCAAATATACAGTAATGACTTTAATATTCTGTTGACAGGCAAGGCTGGTCATGTCCATGTTTGTTTGTCAGATAAGAGAGGTACAATAAAAATATTAAAGGTCACTATTAGAGAGCTGCTGTAATTATCTGAGTAGTAAATTGTGCTACTTTAGACTCTTCAGCCTCTTCTCCACTAGAGCACCTTTAACAACTTATGCCCCAATCTGCCCTCATCTCCAATAGTAGATTCTAAGTGACTCTTCTCTGTTTTTGTGCATATTGCACAGAAACGTTTTTGCTTGACAGCTGTCCGCATTCGTTGATAGACTTGTGATTTATGTCACTGAAAACTCGAAACGGCATTTCTCATCCAGATGAGCAGTGGACCGGCAAACAATGCTGTTTGCTGTCAGACATAACTAAGAGTTTAATCACGAGCAGCGCCTGGAGCAGACGCGTGAACTGTTGGACCGGAATGATTTAGCAGCGCTCAAGCAGAACGTCT
The DNA here is from genome assembly GCA_922788865.1 of Poeciliopsis turneri. NCBI lineage: Eukaryota > Metazoa > Chordata > Actinopteri > Cyprinodontiformes > Poeciliidae > Poeciliopsis > Poeciliopsis turneri. Next base: position 1,942,394 of record CAKLNU010000915.1, read on the forward strand.
CTCAGAAGAACGAGCAGCAATAAGGCATAGAGACACAGCTCAGCTCTGGTCAACCTTACGTCACAGTTACAGTTTTGTGCTGACCAGCATGAAAATCTGAAACTACAGATGCACGCCGCATTAGCTGTGGTGTGCATTGTATTCTTTAAAAAAAAAATCCAAACAAAGTCCATGCAACGATATTGGTTTACATGTATTGACTGCAAAAACATGCAACCCCAAAACGTTGCATGTTTTAAAAAATAATCAACTGATCTCAATTGTTTTCATTAGATTTTGAACAGCAGTGAAATTCTATTAGACAAAATTAAATATCTATATCTGGGCTTATTGTCAGGTTTAGCTATGGTGATATACTGAAGTGTGCATTGTTAAGTAACTTTCATATGTAGATTTTTTTACTACAGCAAATAATTTTCTGACGCATTTTCTTTTTGTATCTTTTTCTTGAAGACTTGGTAGATTTAAAACGCCTCCCAGATCTCGATTAAAGATTTGTCTTGGTACCAGAGATGAACACATCTGGTTTTACTGGTCAATGCAGATATTCTCAGAGGTCTGATTAAGGCTGATTCCTATATTCTTTCTAAAAATTATAACCTAAATAAACTAAATGTGAGTGGCATCGATCACAGAAGAAGGAAAATGTGCCGCAGGTTTCTTGATAGATGTAGAAGTTTTGAATCTAATTGAAATTAAAAGGATTACGAGTTGATCTCTGTTTATGAAGCAAAACCTTGTTCTGATTTTAATAGGCATTGAAAATGAATGTAGTGCTTCATGATGTATTTGTAGAATAAAAATGGGGTGAAAATAACATTTTTCAATATTAAAATATTTACATTGATATAAACATGATGTTATATTTGTTACTCTTGCTTTGATGAATAAATTAAGTTTTTTTTTTTTTTCACTTGTTTAGATTTGATGAGCTTGTAAAGAAATTCAAAGTAGAGTATCACGCCGGTGGAGCCACTCAGAACTCCATTAAGATCGCTCAGGTCAGTCACACACATTCTGACGCCATAAATGCTCGTTTCTGTGTGAAGACTTGAGTTGGCCGGCGCTAATCTAAGCTGGTGCGGTGACCCACAGTGGATGATCCAAGAGCCCCACAAAGTCGGCACGTTCTTCGGCTGCATTGGGAAAGATAAGTTTGGAGAGATCCTCAAGCAGAAGGCGGAGGAGGCCCATGTGGACGCTCATTACTACGAGCAAGACCAAGAGCCCACGGGGACGTGCGCTGCTTGCATCACCGGAGATAACAGGTCGGTGATTAAAAGGAGAGTTGTAAAGTGCGTTAATGATAAATGTCTCATTATATTGTTTCTGTCTTCAGGTCTTTGGTAGCTAACCTAGCGGCTGCTAACTGTTATAAGAAGGAGAAGCATTTAGACTTGGAAGAAAACTGGGAGCTGGTGGAAAAAGCGAAAGTCTACTATATTGCTGTGAGTCTATTAACAGGTTTTTTTTTGGGGGGGGGGGTTTAGCTTCAAAATTAGGTCACTTATTACCCGTTGAGTGTCCAATTTGTATGAGTGCTGCTGCTGCAAACTGAGGACACGGATATCCACCGATGCAAAGGCAGAATCCCTTTAAGTACGGTGCACGCAGACTAATACAGGCTTAATCTCTGAATTAAAACCAGTTTTACCTCAGAGGAAGTTTGTAGTATCTTTTGCATATCTTTAATAATTAAAGACGGAGCACTAAGTCTCTTGAGGAATAGCATCCAAACGCAGCAGCTGTGGAGCTTCTGCTCCACTTAGACCTAAAATTAGTGAATGCTCAGCAGTCCACAGGAACTAAGATTGCTTTAATCTATAAGTGCATAAATGCTGTGAAATATTTTTAGTTAATCAGTTAAAATCTCTTCAAAAAGCTTTAATGAGTTACTTTATCTCTAATGAGATGCAGTTGATAGGTTTCATAAGTATGTTCAAAATGCAGGGAGGAGAAAAACATTTTGACTATGATACAATTACATTTATGTGATGCATAAAAGAACACTGAATGATGCAAATAAAACATTTTCTCTTTAAAGAACAATCTACTTCACAAGCCCTACTAACATTAAAATTTTCTGTGTTAAAATTAGCCCTGTCCATTTGTTGTTGTTATCGATCCATTAGTTGCGCTAGATGTCTGGCCTGTTTTAATAACGGTGTGATTTTCCAGGGCTTCTTCCTGACTGTGTCTCTGGAATCCATCCTGAAAGTGGCAAAGCATGCTTCTGAAAAGAACAAGCTATTCTGCATGAACCTTTCTGCACCTTTCATCTGCCAGTTCTTCAAGGACAACCTCATGCAGGTTATGCCTTACATTGACGTGTTATTCGGCAATGAATCGGTAAGAGTGATTACCACATATTGATCTGTTGTACTTGATGTAAATCAGAATCATGATTGTCATATATTTGCTTTTTCAGGAGGCAGCAGCTTTTGCGAAGGAGCAGGACTTTGAGGTGAATGAATTTTCTTCTGCATTTTCTTGTTTTCTGTGCATCCATTAACAGGTTTTGTTAAGTTGATGTTTTCTTGTACTTTTTTTTTCAGACAAAAGACATTAAGGAGATTGCCAGGAAAGCCCAGGCGTTACCCAAAGTTAACACAAAGAGACAGAGAATTGTTGTATTTACCCAGGGAAAGGACGAAACTGTCATGGCCCTCAGTAAGATATTCTTTCTCTACTTTTTTGTCTTTAATCTCTAGTTTCATATTCCCAGACTAAAGTCTTGTCTGTTTAGGTGATAAGGTCGAGACATTCCCTGTCCTTAAGATTGACCCAAAGGACATTGTTGACACAAATGGTGCAGGCGACGCTTTTGTTGGAGGTAAGAATATTTGACTTTGTGTATCTCTTGTTTTACCTCTGCAGTCATAATAATGTTGTCCTCTGGGTGGTGCAGGCTTCCTGTCTGGGCTTGTCCAGGAGAAACCTCTGGATCAGTGCGTCAGGGCAGCACATTACTCTGCTAATGTCATCATCAGACGAGCAGGTTGCACCTTCCCAGAAAAGCCTGACTTCAAATGAGGAACGCCGCAAAGCTTTTCCTTCGGCCTGAAAACCTAATGACCCACACTGCCTCCGCTTGTCAGATCCCCATTATGTTTGTGTTTTTTTTAATTGGTCACCTAATGTCAATTCTTTTTAAAGCGTCTGCATGTCTTTACTTGCCTGTTGATGTTTTGTCTGTTTCCATTTTGTCCTCAAGAGGTCAGCAGAGGACCATTCAGCCAAGATCAGAGGGTTTATTTTTATTACATGATGCTGACAATTAAGAAAATAGGGTTGCAAGTTAATAGTTGTCATTATGCCAAAAATTCAATACCGTTTTCCTGTTGGAATTCCTCCTCCAGCATCTCGCTGCGCAGACACCTCATGGACGCCGCTACAAGCACTCTCATGTCGTCTCTCTAGTCTGCAGCCACTTTCAGAGACTGACTTCAAGCACAAATGAGGACTACAGAGCAAAACATCACTATCACAATGGGCTTTTGAAGATATAGGTCTGAAACTTTCATCAAGAATTTTAGATAAGTGTTTTATCTGCTTTGAGGAGTTGAGAAACCAAATGTTTTTATTTTTGATGCACAATTTTTAGTCGCAGCAAAGCTTCCACCTCAGCTCATCCTGTTTAAACGGGTCAGTTTAACGCGTTTTAGGTTAGCTGTGGGCCTTTTTTTGTCTTCCAGGCCCAGCTCTGAAATTACTACACATGGTGCTGATTGGATGAGCCGAGCTCTGGTCCTGGACTATGAACCAGAATTAATGGTTTTGGTTAAGTAATCATAAGTTTAACGTGAAAAGTATCTGCAGGAGCGAAATGTCTTTATGCCCTTAGGGAAATACTTAAACTGGCTGAAACAGTTCTGTTCATTACAGGTATAAATTTGGAGCATTTATTATTACATTAATTTCTTAAAATTATCCCTGAACATTGAAATATTTTCATTTGGATTCATGTCAGAGTGTGTATTATGAAAGGTTGAATCCTGGTTAAAACTTCTGAAAACAGTACTGGACTAAATCATTTCATTTTGCCTTTGTCATAAAGTGATGTTTAAAGTGATGGCAGCACTCCATCAGATGGAACAAGGCCTCAGTTTCTCACGTCTCAAGAAAACAACCTCATCGTGTTCATTGGAAAAATACAAAACAAATCATTTTAAAAGACCACTTTGTGCTTTAATGATTTTTTTTCTTCTTTCTATTGAAGAAAATAAATCACCACAGCATGATGCCACCTCTACCATGTGCCATTACGGCCAAGGTGTGTTCAGTGTTAACATTAATTTATACATTTACACTTTTAATTATTTAAATTATAAATAGTTTAGAATTTTCTTTATTAAAAATATTACACCTCCACAACCTGAACTTGATTTAGCTTAGTCAGTTTTACATGTGATTACTTGGTGAATTTCTAATCAGTATTTTTGATATCTCTGGGCATTTTTTTTTTTTTCAACCATTTGACTTAAGTGATAAAAACAAAAGATAACCTGAAATTGTGTAATGGTATTATAAAGGTATTATTATAGAGCCAAACGGCTTAAACAATTTCTTCTTGTATTAGATGATGTCATGTTGAGAAAATTGAAATTGAACAGCTCTGTCTATTGACAAAGTTAATACATTTTCTTGAGAAAAGTACCGGTTCAGAGTAATGGAGAGGGTGTTTCAAAACTCGCCTGCTGGGAATGTTTCTCCATTTGATGCTTCTCCACGTCCAGATGCACCAAAAAAGCCTTATGTGACCTTTTCTTTCTGGTCTCAAGTGATGGTCAAGTTGTCCATAACAGTTGCAGACTGTGATATTTGAACATGAATAATAAAATTCAATTTAATTATGCCAATTTCATTTGAACTTGTTTATATTATTAATACACAAACATCAAAATACTGTAAGAACAAGCAATTAGTTGGTAAGAGCACATAATCTTAAAGTTTATTTTAGCTGAGGCCACTTTGAACTATCTGTCCATTGCACTGCATATTCAAAACATATTTCATTAAACACCTGAAAGCTACAATAGCAGAAAGTTGTTGGATCTTTTGTCCTAAAATTATTTTGTGCTGTATGCTTAGCTTTGTTTATGTGTTTACTTGTTTCTGCAAGGAAGCAGTTTTAAATAACTCCTTGTTTGTTTGTTTATGATTACTTTAATTTTTTTTTTTTGTATCAAAGCTAATTTATACATTTTTAAATACATTACCAATAAAACAAAATGTCTTCATATGGAAAACATTATAGTGTTAAGCTAAAATGTGGATAGTAATTCCATTCCCAACATAAAGGCTACATTTACAAAAAAGTACATGTTAGATGAAATACGTAACAAAGATATAACCGCAATAATTTACTATGGGAAAAAAGCAAGGTGAAACTTAACATATAAATGCATTTACATAATTCTGAAAACAAAACAATTAGAATATTAATGATTAATATTGTCTGGTCTCAAAGCAACACGTCCACTCAGAGCTCAGATGTCTAATATAGCCTGAGGTCAGTATGAAAATACACAACCTGATGCTATGGTTCAGATTTCTCTACAAAGCTGTCCACATGACTGACAACTTGGATGTGCAGCTTAGACGTGTTTTAGTTTTGGTGTGTTGTATTGCAGTGTGTTTGTCATCAGTGAGTCTATGATTACTGAGTTATAAAAGGAACGAAGGTGCAGAAGAAGAAGCGAGAACTGAAGGAGAAATGTTTTTACTGCAATAAACCAAGGCAAGCCTGACTGCTTTGTATCGGAAACACATTGGATGGGCGGCTTAAGTTTATTGTCATATCTAGCTAAGTTTATTACACTGACTTGTACAGAATGTACTCACAGATGGTGGTCATTGTATTTGTATGTCTGTACAGTATGTCTCTTAGGGATCCCCCGTATGAACCTCCCTCCGTCTCTGAACTTCAGGACTTCTTACTGGCAGACAGACGCCCAACTGGCCATGTCAATCAAGTCTGGCCTAATATTTATATAGGCAACGAGTAGGCTGACCTCTATTAACATGCATGCACATGTGTAAAGTAACATCCTGCATCCTTACTACAGACGTGAATCTGTGATCATGTTTCAGGGTGGCAGCACGTGACAGAGGAGCTCTTCATAGTCTGGGTATTACGCACATCGTCAATGCTGCTCATGGACCTCCAACCCCCGGCAATGGTCCCTGCTTTTATGTCAACACTGGCCCACGTTTCTACAGAGACATGAATGTGGATTATTATGGGGTGGAGGCTGATGACGCAACAAACTTCATCCTCAGTCCTTACTTCTATCCAACAGCACGATACATCAGAGCTGCACTGGCAATGGGAGGCAAGTCAGCATACTGAGAGTTGCATAGTATGCACAACCCAGCTTACTTTCTTTCAGAGCTTGTTTCACAAATACAGTCAACCAAGCAATCAATTGGTTAGTGGGTAAATGTAAAAAAAAAACCTGGTTGCATATGTGTTCAAACCTTTAAACAAGCACTTTATTGAAACACTGTAGGTTCCGTAATCCAAAGCCAACAGAGGACCAAAAGCATTTGATTGAACAGGCACCAGGATAACAGTAAAAAGTTCCATATATACATGCACTATGCCATTTTTGTCTTGCCAAAGTTCGGTTCAAGCAAATACTACCAGACTGCGATATGGAGAGTTGAAAAAATCCTATACAGGAAGACCAAATGCAAACGAACATTGTTAGTCATACTTTAGGGTTGTGGACATTCATGCAACAAGGCCGTAGCAGTTTTTTTGTTTTTCTATTTTTTATTATTTTTTTATTACATTTGTTTTCAATTAAACTGAAAAGGATAAATATCACAGAAGCTAGAAAAAGTTTTGAAATAATAATCGTGGCCTAATTTTTTCACAAACCTGCCATTTCAATTTGGGTTTTCTACACGTTTGAGATTCTACGTTACTGATATTTATGTGTACATATGAACAAGTTGAAGGTAATCTGTAACATTTGTGTCCCAGGAAGGGTGTTTGTACACTGTCTGATGGGAGTGAGCCGTTCCGCAACCCTAGTGTTGGCCTTCCTGATGATCACCGAGGGCCTGCGGCTGCAGGAGGCTGTGGCCGCTGTAAGGTCACACAGAGACATCTGTCCCAACCCAGGCTTCCTGCTGCAGCTACGTTGCCTTGACATGAGCCTAGAGAGGGAGAGGAGAAGAAAAAGACAGGCCCAGGCATTGTAAAAGCACACTCATACACAAATAAAGAAATGAGCATTAACCTAAAAAGGCACCAGGGCAGACACACATCTGTGTCGCTCCAGAGGTCATTTAGCCAAGCAGGGAGAAACAGCGTCCCTGACAGAGCTGAGGGAAATTCTCTGGACCAACAGGAAGCCTGTCGGCTCTGTCAATGAAGTGTGGCCAAAACTCTACATTGGAGATGAGTGAGTAGTTAAGTCTCTTGTAATATGGGAGAAATATATAGAGTGAAACACTTTGTGTGTGACTTGTGTCTGAAGGTCTGTTGCTCGAGATAAAGCCAGACTGTCATCTCTGGGTGTTACTCATGTGCTGAACGCTGCAGCAGGTCAACATCGGATCAACACCGGTCAGAAGTTTTACGTTGATATTGAAGTCGTGTACCATGGCGTCGAGGCGTCAGACCACCCAGAGTTCAATCTCCAGCCATTTTTCAACTCCGCTGCACAGTTCATAGACAGCGCCTTGAAGGAAAATGGTTAGTGAGACAATCCATCACAATACATTCAAATATCTGGATATTTGTAATAAAAAAAACATAGGTGGACTCAGCCAGAAAACAGAAAATGAGTTGGATCTTTCAAATAATGACCCAAAACATGTGACCAATCACATATTGTCATGAACAAGTCACAAAATCTTCTAAAACCAGATGAAAATATGTATGCATCTTTGCTAGGAGCAAGAATAAGTATGGAAAAGACTAAGCATGCTGCCTAAATAAAGAAATATTTACATTTCCTGATTCTTAAAATTACAAATAATACCATTGTGTAGAGCAAACACGCTATTCTTACTATAAATGAGTTTACTAAATAAAGTTTCTTTCAGGGAAAGTTCTTGTTCACTGTGCCATGGGTGTGAGCCGCTCTGGCGCGTTGGTTTTGGCCTATTTGATGATCTACCAGGGCCTGATGTTAGCGGAGGCCATCATGGCTGTGCGTTTGTGCCGAGACATCGGACCCAACTCTGGATTTCTGGAGCAACTCAGGAAGCTGGAGTTGAGCCTTCGTACACAGAGCAGACAGATCGCTGAAGACAGGAATGAAGGAAGACCTGCTTCTCTGTAATAAGGTTTTACTGGAATGTCTCCCCTTTGACAAATTGGTTTTATTGGGTGTCCCAGTTCTAAACCAGTTTACAAAGATGTATCTACTGAATGCTTAATGATTTTCTCCAACAACAATTGTCAACAAATGTTTATTGATCCATACCTGGTCATACATTCTTGACTTCAACATTGTTTTACTAATTGTGTTGCTTCATCCTGCTGATTCAAGGACGGTTATGATAAAAGACTTGAACAGTGAAAAAGAACTGTGAAAATCATTTGCCTGCTTGGACTATTTGTGTGTGTGCGTGTGTGTGTGTGTGTGTGTGTGTGTGCGTATGCGTGTGCAAGCGTGTGCGTGCACGTGTGTCTGTGTCATGTTGTCCAGATCAGTTTTTATGGCACAGCTGTCTAAAAATAGACATCTGGGTCCAGATCCATGTCAGTGTCTTTAGTCTTTCTGTGTTGGGAGATCTCTGTTCATATTCTCACTCACACGTTCATTGCATGTGTTTATTACGGGAAGATCGCCTGCTTCCTGCTTAGTGACAGATTTATATAGGGTGAGTATTTCATCTTTATTTGTTTGTATCTATTTAATGCGTTGGAGTAATCTGAGTCCAGCTCTCCTTGTCGTTCAGTGAGTCTGAGATGAACAATACAACACACAAAATCTGGTGCATATTTCTGTTCAGGCGTCCTGAGCCTACACTTTGTAAAACCACTCTTGCTGCATTTCCAACTGCATGTCTTGCCACTGATTTTTAGTTGGATGGAGGTCTTGACATTGTCTGAGTCATTGTAATTCATGAATGTGCTTTGATGTAAATTCATCTTCCTGAACTCTTGTTCTCAGGGCCCCCTGTGCTCCATGTTTTAGGTGTTTTCCTGCTGCCATCCTTAATTGCACACAGAGGAGGTAATGCAATGATTTCATTCAGATGCACTGGTGCAGAAATGCACATAAAACAGGATATTCAGTGGGCTCTGTGAAATGCTCAAAGCATTTTCACTGCTTTAAAGTTCTCTACAACTGCTGCGTTCCTTCATGAAGTTGTTTGTTTACTAAGGTTTCTCCAACAAACTTCCAAGGTCTTCAGAGAAGAGCTGAATTTGTACTGAACTACATTTTGGTGCACTCCATTGATTATATAACAGTTCGTTGCAGTGGATTTATTGCATTATGGCTTCGCAATAGAGGAATATCAGAAGAAATGGTGTAGAATGCAAATGCTTGCCATAATTTTCAGATTGGTAATGGTAAAATCATCTTAAAACCATGACTTCACAATTAAGTGCAAACAGAATAATTATACTTTTTAAAATAAATTGTGAAAAGAATCTACCGTAAAAAGATCAAGGTCAAGCTGGTAGAAATCTGAGGTTTGCCGTCACAGGTTTGGTTCCCAGCCTGTTGACCTTTGCCCCATGTCTTCCCTCTCTCTCTCTGAACCTGCTTTCCTGTCTGGCCATCATTAAATAAAGGCCACGAGCACCAGAAGAAAACCTTTAAAAAAAATTTATCTTTCAAGATCATTTATATTTGTTGAATTTGTGCGTGAGTTTTATGACGGTTATGTTTTCTGTTTAAATATGATTTGAATCCAATCCTTTGCGTATATTTTAAAGATCATACCGTGTGTTTGATGTGTCTAATATTTCTTTTATCACAGGGATGTGTAAGGAGGTGAAAAATGACCTCGTGTGCAGTGACATCTAAGAAGAATCCATATGCAGCAGTGCAGGTAGACCCCGACAGTGATTACATCACACCAGGTACATTAGACCTGGAGCAGCTCTTCTGGACAGGAACCACAGCTCCATACATCCATGTGAACCAGGTCTGGCCAAGAATTTACATCGGAGACGAGTGAGTTAACTCAGACAGCTTTGTTTGTATGGATGCACTCAGACTATGAATTGTGTAAATAAATACAAGGTTTGTGCTGAAAGACACCTATTGGATGTGTTGCATGAAAACAGGAAAACAGCTCTCGAGCGTCCTGAGCTGAAGGACCTGGGTGTCACTCATGTCCTGAATGCAGCAGAAGGAAAGTGGAACAATGTGCTGACTGGTGCAAATTACTACAAAGACCTGAACATCCACTATCTTGGTGTGGAAGCTGATGACAAACCCACATTCAACATCTCCCAGTACTTCCTCCCTGCAGCAGAGTTTATCCACGAGGCCCTCAGCCAACCACAGAGTGAGTTATAGAGTCTGATATAGAGTAATAATTGCATGTAAGCTTTACCTCTGAGGAAGGTTCTTGTAGTTTGTTCTTTGGTCTAATGTGTCCACGTGTTTTTTTTTTTTTTTTTTTTTTCAGACAAGGTGCTGGTTCACTGTGTGATGGGCCGAAGCAGGTCAGCCACTTTGGTCTTGGCATACCTGATGATGAAGCACAGCTTAACTGTAGTGGAAGCAATTGAGCATGTGCAGCAGAAACGCTGCATTCTGCCAAATCATGGGTTCCTGAAACAGCTCAGAGTACTGGACATCACGCTGCAAGAGGACAAGCTGAGACAGAAAAGACACATGGAAAACCTAGAAGGCAAAAAAACAACATAATATACCTCTGTACTTCATCCTCTCTGATTTGAACATAAGTGTATTTTTTTTTATTGAGGATTCTTTTTGATCCACACTGGATCAAACTGATGACTTAAGAGACAACAAACGGAGCCTCTGAAAAGGGCATTTTGTGGCATCTTGGATCACGTTGTCTTCTTATCGGACTGTATTTCTCATTAGGATTAGTTTAGGTCATATACATCTGTTGATTTTCTTGCACTCACCTGGTTTGCATGCATAAATCAAAAGCCATTTTTATCAAAGTTGAGGTCAAAGCCATGGGTGAATCATTCCAAAAGCTTAACATTACCTAATCTTATATGGTTTTGAGTTTGGTGTCGGATGGGTCTGTGTATTAGTTTTCTTGTTTTAACATATCCCTGCATTTTGTATATTCCTGTCTGCTCCTTTATCATTCCATAGGTTTCTGGGATTTTTTTCATTCATTTTTATGAGTAACTTTTCCTCTGTTTCTCCCTTGTGATTAGCATTCATCTTCTGCGTCTAAGCTTTCTGCTTCCCCTCAAAATAGCTGTGTTAGTAACCACTTACTTGTTTTCACACCAGGAAAACAGGTTTTCACACCAGCAAACACTAAACCAGTGTCCCCATCTTTGTTCGATCGTCCTTTTTTTTCCTCCCCCTGTCTTGCCAGTTCCCTCTTTGGGGGTTTATGTCTTTTATGTATCCAGTTACTTATGTTAGTTTGCTCCTCAGGTTTTCATTAAAATTCACCTCATCATAATGATTGTCTCTCTTCCTTCTACAAAAAGTAATGAAATAATAAAGAAAGTTGAAAGAATCACTACTGAAAGTTAAGTGTAAAATCTATTTTGTTTATTTTGTCATTGGGAATTATTAAAAGGTATTTTACCACATCAAAGAACAAAGGAACAGCTTAATAAATGAGAAACAAACAAGAATTTAACATAAGAAGGGCATTCGATTCATAAATTAAGGCAGTGTTATCTATTTGGTCCGAGATGTAAAATAGAGCACACAGAAAAGACATGTTCAAGCTGATTAATCAGTAGTTATTAGCATCATGGTGTGGAGATACTTTTCTTTTCATTCTGGAGTTCAGTGATTAACATAGAAATAGATAAAAGTATTTGGGTTGACAGACGTGAACAGTAATTACATATAACATGTTGTGGGACCTAGAAACTACAACAACATACTTATAAAGTGCAAAAATAAAGCAAAAATAAAATAAAATAGAAACTCCAAATGTTTTCCTATGGTTCACACAAATACACTATTTACAGCCCCTCCACAAAGTGATTTAATTGGAGTGCGGTATGCTGAGGTCATGAGAAACCAAGGACTGATTAAAACGGAGAGAACGACGTCAGAGAACAGGACACAGAGTCCTTTTCTGAGTCAGCTCTTCGTCCAGCTTCAGGAGAAGTGTCAGGAAGTTCCGGTTGGGATAAATGGCCCGTTTTTTGACAACATGTCTCAGAGCATCTCTGACTGAAAAACGATGCCTCAGCATGAGGTAGGCCAGGACCAAAGTGGCTGATCGACTCACACCCATGATGCAGTGGACCAACACATTCCCTGTGGAAAAGAATAATAATGAAAAAAACAAAAACATGAGGAAAAAGGAAATAAAACTTAATTTTACTTAGTATATATGTAAGATAATGAATGTACCATCCTTGCTTTTCAGCCCTTTATGAATGAAGTCAGTAGCAGATTTAAAGTATTGGCTGAGGTCAAAGTGGTCTGAATCTTCCGCTGGGATGCCAAAGTAAACACACGTGTTCCCATAAAAGCTCTGGTCACCGATGCTGCCCTGCTTGGAGTGTGCTGCGTTCAGAACATGAGTGATGCTAAGCTTATGTAATCTGTTTTTGTTCTGTGCAACAGCCCTAAGAATCACAAAGAGAACATATATAAAACAAAACTGTGGGATTATTCTAAATATTCACAGTTTAGCAGCACAGACAACTATGTAAGCATTCAATAAATGTTATATACTGACAATTTAAACACACATTTTTGACAGGTTCAGGATAATATATAATTTCAGCGTTCGTAAGAGCTGATAGGCCTTGTAATAACTGATTGTGTTGGTTATTAATAATGGAAGTTATTTTTGCTTTGACGTGTGCCATAAATCACAGACCTGATAAAATCTTCCAAATTCTAGATTACTAAAGTTTCTCCATCAAATTAGACAATAATAAAAAATTAAAAAAAAGATAGAAATTGAATTAAACAGCTCGGTATTATATTGTTTCTGCTTTCATACACATCACACTCACACATTTCCTATGAACAAGTTGGGCCAGACTTCATCCACAGGTGTGAGCTCCAGCGTGCAGGAGTCCAAGATGAGCTCAAGTTCCTTGATGACCACCAGATTCTGTCGCTGGCCGTTCCTCGACATTCTTCCTGCGTGCAGAATCCGGCTCTGAGCAGACGCCTGCGCTGCCCCCCGATGCCACAGCCCACCGCCTCTGAGAGGCATGAGCAGCTGTTTGATTTATTGAGTGGCGCTCAGCCCGGCTCCAAAATTAGCCCGGTGTTTTCAACGTGCTCTTGCTGGCGGGACGTTAGGAGTCATTTAATGTTGCTGGTGGATTGATTAGTCTGTTCACATGTGAATTCTCTCTCCTCACACAAGGGTCAAAACAGATAGGGGAGGAGGAACACAGCTGCATAGTGTAGGTCACAAATGCAGAAAGTGATTCTCGTGGAATGATAGCAGCATTTGTATTTTAGTTTTTACGTTTTTTTGTATTCATATTCTGTTGTTTAGACACCTGCTCCTTTTCTCTAACTCGGCTGTTTCTCCCCCAGTCATTACCCTCTCCTGTTATGCGTTCCAATAATAATCCTTTCCATGCATTGGAGCCCCTCTATTCAGTCACTCCTTAGTCAGATCCTCTTTTGGTTGTTTTCCTTGGTGTTTTGCTCCATACTTACTGCTGTTTGTTGTAAGTCTTGTTTTTTCATCTAATACAAATCCAATAACAGTGATTCTGCCAGCCTCCTGCCCTGCATTTGGCCCAACTCATCCATAAACAACATCAACAACAGGAAACAAGCATCACCAATTTAACCAACTGATAAAAGAAATGTTCATTTCAGCTCATTTTGTCTTTTGACATCAGTGCTTGCTCAAGGTCTACAAGCTGTCGTAGAAATCCCCTGTTAGGGAAAATCCAACGCTTCTGTTGCACACAATGTATTGAAGACCGGAGACTGAAGCCATGATGGATCATCAGGTAGGCCAAAACCAGCGCAGCCGAGCGGCTCACTCCCACAGCACAGTGGACGAAAATCTTCCCTGAAAACCATAAAAAAAAAAAAACATAAATATGAAACTCCACTTGTTTGTCACTTGCTGTAATTTGTCAAAGCATGTCAGCTCTACCTCCTGATGATAAAGCCAGGTGAATAAACTCTGCAGCAGGGTGGAAAAAAGGTGAGAGGTCAAACGTTGGCAGGTCGTTGGCGGGCACGCCGTAATACTTCACTGTGGTTCCATAGAAATCATCACTGCCTTTGCAGCAGAGTTTCCCGTGGGAGGCGTTCAGCACATGAGTGATTCCCAGCTGCCAGAGTCCAAACTTATCATGAGACGTAAACCTGAAACATGTGACATAATGGGGATGTATTCACATGTATTCAACATGTGAATACATTTCAAATGCACAATATTAGTGTATGTAACTATGTCAGGTTAACTGCAGACCGGGATACTCACATGTCTCCCAGAAAAAGACTCGGCCACACCTCATCTACGTGGTGACACGAGCGAGGAGCTGAATGTAAAATCTCCTCAAGCTCATGAAGAGTTGGAGTCTCACCTGTGCTGCACATGTGTTCTTCCTTCTCCTCCGTATCTGCCCGCTTCGAGTCCTCTGTAACGCATTTCTCCCCCATTACAACACCTGACATTTCTGTGTTTTAAGTGCTTACGCCACTCTGTAGTTTTCCTGAAGAGGAAATGACCTTCCCCTCCACTCTTCCAGTGGGGTGGACTGCCACAGACAGGTGGTGCACTTCAGCACAGGCTGGTAAAAACACTCTGTCATTTGGATACATGTTTGCAAACATGTCAGTCTTTAAAAGCCACTTCATAGTTCTTGCAAATCAGCCAAACAACGTCATCATTTTGTTCCATTTTTATTTATCTGGTGTAACATTGCCTGTAATCAGATCCCTGCTTTTCCCAGCACTGGCCTGCAGATGTCAGTATGTTCCCAGCTGCATGTCTGCATGAGGCAAGGAGCTCTTCTTTGCTGATGTTGTTTGTTAGTGGAGTCTTCCTGTTTGGTGTTGCCTAGCTGTCTGACACATGTTGGCCATGACACAACCCTGGGAGTGGAGAAACAGGCAGACAGTTTGTCTGAGGCGTCCAGTACCACTGTGACACTTGGCCTTTCTGACAAGGTAGGCTAACATTTGTTTGACATTGTTTAGAACAACATTCTGTGCCTTGTGTGACCTTTTTCTTCTCAGCTGAGTATATTCGTCCCCCTTTGTAGGTCTCTAAAATAATGTCTCTTTGTGTCTCTGCTCTGGGGACACTGTAAGCCCTTTGTGGAGCTGTCTCTGTCTGAAACACACTGGGAGCTGTCTCTGTCCCAGTTGGGTGTCACTGCTCCCTGTGACTCAGTGTAAGCTGACCAAATGTGCTGACATGGCACTCATTCATCCCAAGTAAAGCCTCGGCCACTGAAGACGCCAGCAAACACTGGAGCCTAGATGAAAAATAAGCCATTTCTCTTTCAGGAGCAGAGCAGAAGCTGTGCTGGTGAGTGATGTAAGTTTCACATAGGAATATGTAGCACTCTTTGCTGGTTTCATTAATTACTTGCTCTGTTGTTCACTACTCCTCCTCGGGCTGCCACCTTATCGTGGTGGAGGGGTTTGAGTGCCCCAATGATCCTAAGAGCTATGCTGTCGGGGGCTTCATGCCCCTGGTAGGGTCACCCAAGGCAGACAGGTCTTAGGGGAGGGACCAGACAAAGCGCAGCCCGAAGACCCCTATGATGCACAGAAACTTTGGACGTAGTGTTCCCTCGCCCGGACGCGGGTCACCGGGGCCCCACTCTGGAGCCAGGCCTGGAGGTGGGGCACGTTGGCGAGCGCCTGGTGGCCGGGCTTTTACCCATGGAGCCCGGCCGGGCTCAGCCCGAAGAGGAAACATGGGTCCCTCTTCCAATGGGCTCACCACCTATGGGAAGGGCCGCAGGGGTCGGGTGCATTGTGTGATGGGTGGTGGCCGAGGGAGGGGGTCCTGGCGGTCCGATCCTCGGTTACAGAAACTGGCTCTTGGGACGTGGAATGTCATTGGGTAATGACCGAAAGAACGAGATCGCGGATACAAGCGGCCGAAATGGGTTTTCTCTGTAGGGTGGCTGGGCTCTCCCTTAGAGATAGGGTGAGAAGCTCGGTCATCCGGGAGGGACTCGGAGTAGAGCCGCTGCTCCTCCACATCGAGAGGAGCCAGTTGAAGTGGCTCGGGCATCTGGTCAGGATGCCTCCTGGACGCCTCCCTGGTGAGGTGTTTCGGGCACGTCCCACCGGGAGGAGGCCCCGGGGAAGACCCAGGACACGCTGGAGGGACTACGTCTCTCGGCTGGCTTGGGAACGCCTCGGGATTCCCCCGGAGGAGCTGAAGGAAGTGGCTGGGGAGAGGGAAGTCTGGGCCTCCCTTCTTAAGCTGCTACCCCCGCGACCCGACCCCGGATAAGCGGCAGAAGATGGATGAATGGATGGATGGATGGATGGATGGATGGATGTTGTTCACTGGTGACAGTGACTGACAGATGATTTGCATGTTGATTTGCACACAACATTTCGTGTGTTGTAAAATAAAATGTGTGTATGCTGGGAACAGGGAGGTTTCAGTCGCAGCTTGAGCCAACGTTTCTCATGTTTGCACCAGTATGACCACTATTAGTAGAATGATGTCATAGTGGGCGAAACTGTTGTCCTGGGAAATCCACTAAAATGCCCTTATAATAATCTGACCTTATAATTTTAGTGTTACTTCTCGTTTTTATTTTATTTTTTCTGATTATCACTAGTTCTAGTTCTTGTTTATAGAACTAGGATGTCAACATTATTCCAACAATTTTATTTAAATGTGAAAATTGAACTTAGGTTTTGTGTTATTTCTCAGTTATTTGTTTTACTCAAAAAAGGATCAAAGGGTGTGGATACATCTTAAAGCATAAATGGAAATAAGGGTGCAACCAAATAATTGGTTTTCAGGCTTTTCCTGATTTTCTGGTTACTTTTCAGATCTGGCTTTGTTATTCTTCTTTGTCTAAAAAATTAGATAAGACATACTACCAGTTGGTGGTATAGTGAACTTCATCAAGATAGAAAGCATCATGAGCACAAGACATGCTGAAAAATTGTCTCAAGGCATCAACCAATAAATTAAATATTCCAAATGGACAGTGACCCAAAGTGACCCCAGATTAGATAGAAAGTGGATTAAGGACTTCAAAGTCAGTGGATCAGAGCGGTAGCCACACATTTCCATCATATTCTAAGGAAATGCAATCAAAATCCTGAATATAAAAACATTTATAAACATTTGTCTTACTCATTACTTGCATCATCTTGCAAAAAATGTTTTTTTTTATTTTTTGTATTTTTTGTATTTAAATTTGCATGCCTTTGTCATGGTAAACAAAACATACTGGTATGTTTTGTTTACCATACCAGTATGTTATGTTATGATAAACATACCATAACATAATGGTATGTTATGGTATGTTTATGGTGTTTTTTAGCACATTTGTTTTGCTAAAAAACAAAAATGTGTTTTTAGCAGGCGAAAAGCCTGTTTTACAAAAGTGTTTCAGTCTAAAACTGGTCACGATGTTGGCATTCGATACTGTTAAATGTATATAGAAAATATAAAAAAATATCCATAATTTTGTTAAAAAATTAACACTTGTACAAAGACATTTGTTACAAGGTCAGTGCAACAAATAAGAGTGTTCAGCAGCCTCATATATCCTTTAACAGTCAATTAATTGCAAAATAAAGAGTTATATCTTAAATGCTTGTGCTATTTCATGGATTTTATGTTGCAAAATATGGTAGTGATTTCAAACCAGTCAATGGTCTCCTGAGCATGAACGCTATCATTTATTTTACAAAGTTGACACAACTCCAGTCACGTTGGTGCAGAGTTGCAGACCTTTGGAGCAGCATCATTGCAAGCTTATCGAAAAGGTCAAAGGGTGAAAACTGGGGGGGAAAGAGCTGAAGTACCACAGATAATTAATCAATGTTGAGTCTTTGTGCAGTACAGAAGGTCACTTACTTTGTTTCTATCTGAAGATTTGCATAGTTTGCAACTCTTGCTGTGTTTCTCCAAGTTATATGTTCATTTATTTTCTTTAAATGCCAAACAACAGTTGTAGAATATAGAGGGCAATTGTTTGTTTTGGTTTAACCTTCTGCTGCTTCATGCGCATGCTTATAATACAAGGTATTGTTCTGTGGTGGTGTGAACCGCCCTAAACAAATAATGCAGGGTGTTTTCATAAATAATATGAAATAAGAGCTGGAGAAGACAAAGCAAACATAACATTTAATGACACACCAAAACAAATCGGGAACAGAACGAGGAAAAAAATTGCTAAATTTGAGCAAATGAATAAAAAGATGTTGAAGGAAATATAAGAAAACTAAATCTTCTCCCCAAAATTATCAAATAGCAGTCAGGATTAATTAAGAGGAGAATGGAAGTTAGAAGGAAGGATCATTTAAAACACTTGCTTTTCTGAATGTGAATACAAACACATTCCCCACTTCAGATTTTTAAATTTTTTTTAAATTCTTTGACTTATTTGTGCTATATGAATAAATATTCTTTATTTTCTTTTGGTCCATGATATAAGACTCACATAAAATGTGTTGGCTCTTGTGGCTTTGTTGCAACAAATTTTAGAAAAAAAATTATACCTGTAAATTCACTGTCAGTCAGTGAACTTACAATTTTTTTTCAGATGCAAACAGGCATTCATGATGCTTTGTGTTTCTGTGTACAGCAGGATGTCGGAGTCAAACGGCCGTGTGAGTGCCTGGAGCAGTAGCCAAGTGGCCCAGTGGCTGCAGGACGAAGGTTTCGGGCAGTACGTGGACTTGTTGTGTTCGCAGCACCGCATTGATGGCGTCAGTCTGCTGGCTCTGACTGAAGCCGACCTGCGGGGTCCTCTCCTTAGCCTCACTGTGCTGGGACACATCAAACGACTGAGTGTTGCCCTCCGCCGCCTCCAGAGGGAGAATAAAGCTGAGCTGGAGGAGCTAGGTCTATGGCCTCCAGATGCTAACGCTGCTGGACTCTCGCTGGGCACTTCGAGGGCTGAGTGGAGCTGTGATGGAGCTGAAAGAAGGGGATGTAATGAAGGAGATCATCTGTGCAATGGGATGGAGCTGCGGCTGAGGAACAGTAGCAGTCATAGCTGTGCGCCTGGGGCAGCGCTATGTCAAACACATTCCAATGGGAGGTTTCGACAGCCAATGATGGGCAGATTGGATCCTGAGGTCTGGAAGACGGTCATTAGTTCTGTATATGTATTCTTAGTGTGTGGACTGACCTCTTTCGTCATGGTTATTGTGCATGAGCGTGTCCCTGACATGAGGACTTACCCGCCTCTTCCTGATATATTCCTGGACAGGTATGAACCACCCTGCTTATCTTGTCTATTTTTCAATGCTAACAACAGTGAAATTCCTCACTAGGATTTCAATACTTGTTATGCAACTTTATCTCCTTGGCTTGCAAATCTGTTTGGGATCTGTAGATTCTCCTAATCTACAGAAATACAATTTTCCTTCTTTCACAGTGTACCCAGAATCCCTTGGGTTTCTGAAGCTTGCGGCCTTATCTTGTGTTACATGTTTTTGTTGATCCTGCTCCTTCACAAGCACAGGTATTCCCTTTTCCAATAATCCGATAATGAGCACTCTGCTCATTGAGCCAGGAGTTTTGATACAAGCTTTCGCTCTGTCTGTATTTCAGGTCAATTCTCCTCAGACGGCTGTGTTCTCTGATGGGAACAGTGTTTCTGCTTCGTTGTTGCACTATGTTTGTCACCTCGCTCTCTGTGCCTGGGCAGCACCTGAAATGTGCCAGCCTGGTAGGTTACACGGAAAGTGTCACTGTAAACAATAGAGTTGCTACGTTTTCATTCTTGAGTAAGTAACCTGTAACTACAGTCATGAGTTAACTGTGTGACTCAAAGTATTTTTTTTGTCCCTTAAGTCCTATGGTGACACTTGGGGAAAGATCCAGAGAGCCCTGGCCATATGGAGTGGGTTTGGGATGACTCTTACAGGTGTCCAAACCTGTGGAGACTACATGTTCAGCGGCCACACTGTGGTCATCACAATGCTCAACTTCTTTGTCACTGAATGTAAGCTGTTTTTTGGTTTGCAATGACTGTCTTGTTTCTTAAGAGTAATGGAGGAAAAGACATAGCTCAATGTTTCTCCTGTGTCTGTCGTTGGAGCAGTTAATGAATTTTCAAGACTGTGTCAAATATCTATGCCAGGCACTCAGTTCTGCTAGCAGCAGTGTTCTCACTAAAACTAGGAGAACAGAGCACATCAGCTCAGTTTATAGTCCTTACACTGACTATAAACTATAAGTAAAGGAGTAGATAAAGAACAGAAGGCTCAGAATCAACTCAAACTAATCTTAATGTTGATATTAACCTTAATAAAATAACTTACGGAGTGTACCGATTATAAGGTACACTCAAAACTTTTAAATGCGCAAAATCCAAAAAGATAACATGAATATGGAAAAAAATGCATTTACTCTAGAAATCTGAGTTTGAAAAATTATGGCAATTTCACATAAAAATGTAAAGGAACCCTGCACGTACATCTACTAGATTTGTTCTCCTAATTTCTTGTATTTCCAGACACACCGAGAAACTGGAATTTGATCCATACCATCTCCTGGGTGTTGAACCTGTTTGGGATTTTCTTCATCCTGGCGGCCCATGAGCACTACTCCATCGATGTCTTCATAGCCTTCTACATCACCACACGCCTCTTCCTCTACTACCACACATTAGCCAACACGCGTGCCTTCCAGCACAGTCGCAGGGCTCGCATTTGGTTCCCCATGTTTTCCTTTTTTGAGTGCAATGTGAACGGACCCGTTCCTAACCAGTATCACTGGCCCTTCAGTAAACCAGTCTTCATGAAAACTCTAATAGGATAAAGAGTCTTGAACAATAACTGAGCTTTTTTGTAGCAGTGCCTCAAATATATATATATTTTTTACATTAATTACATGGTTATGTTCACATTTCTTCTTTTGCAAATTAATTATTGTTTTTCTCAGGTTCAAGTGAACAGCTATGCAGTTTAAGTTGAGTACTTTAAAAATCTTTAAAAAGATGAGCTCTATTTAGCAGACTACTGTCAGCCTGCTAAATAGAGCTGGCAGCTAGTTAGCTTAGCATACAGGAAACTGTTCTTTCAGATTTAAATTGCACGTCTCTTAATAAATTAATAATACTGACTTGTTTATCATAAAAGCGGAGGACACTGGCATTTTCTGGAAGATTGTTCACTATGTAGCATTTTTATTAACTTCCACCTTTTGGATGTTTACAGCTCAATGGTAATTTATAAAATTTTGTATACAAAGTAATGCAATATGACAAGTTCTTTTTTTAAAGAGTGAATTCGCTGAAAGTTTACATTTTGCTGCAAAGAGCACTTTAGTAAGTGCATCCAAAATAGCCTTTTTATCAATATGCAACCAAATACTTGACCACCTCATGTTTTACAAAAAAAGATCTATTTCAGGGACATTTTTATTTCTGTCATTTTACATTAAGAGAATAGTTGACTTATAATGAATTTGAAATGGAAAATTAAGTTTATGATTCAGTTATTTTTTGTGTTTTCAACTTACTTTTGCATATAGTGTAGAAATACTTTACATTTGTTTTGTTACTTGGTGGAAAAAAACACTTTGTCAACCAAAGACTGGAAGTTTCTTTACAATAATGTGGCTTATTTTTTGTTTTAGTTTGCTCTCTTTTTGTCTTATGAATGAAGTTTTTGTTTAGGAAAACTTTCATATTGGTCTTCAGCTTTCTTTACACTGTAGCTGTGTGCATGTGTATTTATGTAAATGACCAAAAAGAGCATGTTGCATCATGTAGTCTCTTCGTTCTAAGAAATGTGTCTTGAACATGCAATTTTAACGTAATCTGTGCACTTGTTCCCCACCTTAAAACAAATGTCTGACAAATCACTGTTTAAATATTTGAATTAAAGAAATGCAGGGCTGCACACCCACTGATATAAACCATCATTGTAACTCTCAGCTTTCATACACTAACCTCTTAGTGACTGCGTCAGATCCCATCTGAAGATGATACGTATTTGACAAATTGGGGCTGCTGTAATTCTTATTAATTAATATATTTGGAATAAACAAAACTTTTTTGAAGGCTCTGGTTACGGTTTCATTTTTTTAAATGGTTCATAAACGAATGTCATAAAATTGCCTAACTGTCATTGTAATCATAGTGAAAATGTGTTTTTTGAACTCCTGACTAAAATTATAAAACAGCATTTTTATTCTCTTATTTTAGGTTGTTCTGTGGCTGAAATGAGCCTTTTTTTAAACAGGGGAAAATGTTTTATCTCCTAGAAAAACTAAAAATATTCTGTCTGTGGGTAAAACCAATTTGAAATTATCGAAGCAACTTTTTACTGCTTGAGCAATTAATCATGCTTGATTCAGTCAGGGAAGGCTTACGACTTTTGTGCTGCAGATAATAAATATAGATTATGTGTTGCAGAAGAAACAATGTGAGTCGATGCATTCTTTCATGTGCCGTAACAATATAAAACATAACAATTGTAATTGCAATGTTGTTTTTGAAACAAACGGAAACAAAAGGCACGTTTTACATCTATTTGAATTCATCCAATGTTCATAAACCCCAAACACCATAAAACACCTTTTTCACAGACGTCTTTTTCTTCAGGCTTCTCTCCCTGTACTTGTTTTTTTGTCTGCTAGGTCTTTTTGTCCTGTGTCACTCTGTCTGCTTCTTCCAGGAGTTGGTGATGATAGATTTGACAAACCCTCCAAAGGGTGAGTAATATCTTGCCACCTGCAGAGACAGACAGTAGCATAAACAATAAAAAGTGCAGAGGATGATTTGGGAAGGTGGAAAGCTTTCTTCATTACTCAAAGTGCTTTTAGAAAAAAAAACAGCTGGGGTTTGCTTTAGTTTTTAGAGATACAAACAAAAGGTTTGGCTGCACACAAGCGTTTAGGATCAGCATGACAGAAATTTCATAAGCCATTGCGCTTCAAGAATTTTTGGTAACTAATAATGCAGGATTCACATCACTTAGAAACCACACCACAAAAATCAACACAGAGAAAGGATTAGCAGCTGTCGTGGAGTTATCAGAGATAAACACATCACCTCACATCACATCACATTTCTCTGAAATGGGTTGAATTTGTTTACACAAGGTGTGTGGATGAAGATGGGAAGGAGCGTGAATTTGGGTCTGAATGGGTGAGAGAGCACATGGCGTGCTCCTGCAGCTTTTACTCTCTTTCGTACAATATTTCCCTGAATATTACTAATATACAATTGTCACCCCTCACAAAACAAAAATTGTGATCCTTCTTAACATTTCAAAATATAAGCTTCAAATTGCATGAAATCAGATCTTGTTCTACACACCTACTTAATCCAACACAAGTCTCATATGAGCAGAATTGTGAGATTTTAAGTGGATATTTCCTCTGGGTGAATGTGTGACAAAATAATTGCTGTAAAGACGGATAATGTTCATCCATAATAAATGTAAATATCTGTGTGGGTGCAGAACACAGCTATCTACGTATTTGAAAGATTTGTGGAAATATAATGGATGTTTTTTAGCATATAAGTAGAACTTTTATCCTGAAAAATGTCTTACTGGGACTGGGAATTAAATAGGTAGGCTACATAAAGATTAGAGGATAAAATACAGAGAATGCTGAAGGTACTCGAACTTCTTGAACCTTTTCACTTTGAAACAGGTCAGAGTTGATGGGAAAGCACCCATCTTTCCATCATTCCAGCAGGATGATCATAATCATTCATCCATGGAATGTATTATTATATACGGCATGTGAAATGGGATGAAACATATTCATATGTTTCATTGGTTTAATCAACGTCCAGATCCAATTGATGATAACCCTCAAGACCTGAAAAATCCTGATATGATGGTGCAAATTTTTCAAAATGTAATGGATGAAACATGTCTCCAATTTCAGAGCTGGCAAAAACACACCCCTACAGAATCAGCTGTAGAACCAGAACCAGCTGTAGAACCAGAACCAGTCAAGCAGAATGTGGGGAAACTTTCCCTAGAACCAACAGCAGCTCAGAAACATGTCTAACAGCAGAAAGTAGGTAGTTCTACAGAGTATTGACTCGTGGTGACTGAATGCATATGGATGCCACAATTTTCAAAAAGAAAAAAAAATTTTAAAAATGGTAAAGTTTAAATAAAATTCTTTCTCCTGCAGTTCACCCTAATGTACCATTTTGTCTTTGTCGATCACATCATACTGTAATGTGACAAATTGTGGAAAAACTAACCAAAAACCCAGTAAGTTAATTTCTTCTCCTTTCTTTTTTTAAACTATATCTGGCTTACAAAGCCATCATGACAATTATGTTTTTTCTCCCTGTTGGGTCTGAAGGATGCCTAATGCCACTGAGGAGTTTGAGCTTGTAGATAAAGATGCCTGCTCTGCCAAGATGGTGCAAAAGTTTGACAAAACACATCCATGTTATCCTTTCTGAAAACACAATACAGACTCTAACGTTTAAGACACAACTTCAGTCCGATATCTTGATGCTATTTCATGATTGTAATTCGGAGTTATGCAGTTTACTCAGCATAAAGCCAAAAAAACAGCAGTGCCTGTCTTACTTTGTCTTGTCATAATTGAAAATCAACTGGTAATAAAGGTGCACCTTCCAGCTGTGATTCGTCTTTGCTAAGCAATTTGCCCACAGCTGATGTAGTTTAATGATCCCACCACTGTGTGACAGCAGAGATCGACTCTCAGAGGGTCTCTGGCACCAAAACGGCTCCAGCAGCCCAATTATAGCTGTTCTCCCCTCACTGCTGATTCTGACAGAAACGCTCTGGCTATTATGATATTCAGCTCCTTCTTTAACTCTCCTCCCTGTGGACTCACACCTGTTCAGAGCATCATCTCCTGTGTTCAAGGCATCACAGAAACTCTTTATTCAACCTCCGCCACACGTGAGTGACTTATGTCTTCCAGACAATAATGATGTAATGAGTAGGATAATAATTCAGTGGAAGTGATTCTAAATATTTAGTCACTTATATTGCATGCAGTGTGGTTTATGTCTTATAATCATTTTTTGCTTATTAAGTATTTATGTTCATAGATATTTTCTGAATGATACATTTAAACAATAGTATTTGATTGTTGTTGTTTTATAAGAAGTGTGTGCAGTTTTAGCAGCTAAAATGAAGAAAAGACAAAAAAAAAAAAAAAAAAAAAACCTGGGGAAAAGATAAGCCTTTTTATAGCGCGGTGTGGAAAGGTGAAGATAACAAATCTCATTACAGTGGACATGTATTTCGAGGACTCACCTACAATCAGAGACACCCCAAGCAGGGAACAATGGGAGTCAGGTCATTATTACAGATTGAGAAGACCAAACAGATTCCAGCTGCCTTTACTCTGAGCTTCCACACAGAGAGGGCAAAAAATAAGAAAATCGGTCCTGTCCACATGCATGTGGACAGTTTCATTGAGTATATCTACAATGGATTACAGAAAATTTAAAAAATGTAAGCAGCATGGCTTTTAAGAATTAAAATTAAATGTTTTCTAAATAAGTTTAATTACACTAAAGCGTTTTTTGTTTCAAATGCATCAAGTAATCCCTGTCATTTTCATTCTCAGCCACATTCATTTGATCTGTGACTCCACTTGTACAGATAAACACATTTAATTTCCCCCAAAGGCTTTGCCTCAAATGTTTTTACATGTCACAATATTATTACAATGAATTTTCTCAATGAATATTAATCACAGCATCATCAAAGGTCAATTGTTTCTGATAAATAGAATATGAAATTCTAATTCATTCAATAAAACATATTTTTTAAATAATAAAGGGGAGGATGCATGCTCTTAGATTGAAAAAGGAAAACGCCTTTGTGTTCTGCACAATGTTGCTTTCTATGTGTAAAGAAAAACCCAAGGTGAACATAATTTATGGTCGGCCATTTGTACATTACTATGTTGGCTGTCCATCTGAGCAATAGAGGACACTTTGATGAGGGAGAAAATAAGAGTACAATGGAGTGGGTTATGATGTTTCCTCAACCTACAGCTTCGGCCGAAGGATGGGACCAAGAATAACACACCAACAAGCTGAATGTCCAGTCTGTGGTGTTGGATCAGTGCAATATGAAACAGTTAATAGCAACGGGTATTTTATCCTCTAGTTCTGAATTAAGCTCTGCTAGTTGTGGCAATACAATTGCTTTGCCACCCCTTGACAAAGGATGATCAGAGCTGTGCCACAGTGCCCATAGCTCAGTCCACACACTGACAGGGTAGGTTAGTAAGGAGGCAGGGTGAAGTGACTGATAGCTAAGTGCGTGTGCTGCTAATAGAAAGTGACAGTTTCATTTTGTTTATGATGTTGGTTTTCACAGCACATGTCCAAGGATTGAGGGGAGACGGTTTGAATCCATTTTTAGGATTCTGACAATGTCACGCCCTTTCACTTTGACGTACCATATCAGTCATTGTGCTGAAGAGAAAAAGACAAATCTGTACTGCAGGGCACGCGCAATAATTTTAGAGTCACAAAGCTGTTGTCTTTATCTTGAAATGCGTGTGGATTTTTGGGCAATGAATGGAAAGGTCTTTGTGTGTACAAATAAACAAAAAAAAAAGATGTCATTTATAAGGTTAAAAAAATATATGTATATTTTGGTTTTGGTATCTATAGGATTTCTTGATAGAACTTATTTAAAGTGAAATTTTCCCCACACTGTTTTACTGAATACAGGTCCAACAAAGTCTATTATGTAGCATGAATATATAAGTATGAAAATATATTTTTTAAATAGCCAGATCAAAAGAAACTCGCACAATGACCAAGTAACTCCTTGTTTCCTCAGTTTAAACTGACCTCAAACTTCCTACAGAAAATGACTTCTGGCAAGTTTAGGTCCCTACTTAAATTATTCAAAGAAACAGCTTGAGCATATTCAAAAATATTCCTGCTAACCTAATATAAGTTTCAGCTTAATGATTAGTTTTATGTGTTTAAAAAAAAAAAAGTTTATGACTGGAAAGAAAAGGTGCTAGAATCTAAGTTCTAACACCTGGACATGCTTTGATCTTAAAAGGACAACTGTGTTGATATGAGTGTTGATAAGAGTAATTTAAGATTAGATATTTGCTGATACTAATTTCCAGGACTTCAATAAAGCTAATGAATATTAATGTTATGCGCATGGTTAAAAACTCAGTAGCTTCAAAGTGTAGTATTATATCAATTGCCATTAAATCAGTAAACATGACCTATACATATTGTGTACAAGCTCTCGATTTACCGGTCGATCTACATTCCTACCCTCATCTATGGTCATGAGCTTTGGGTAATGACCGAAAGAACGAGATCGCGGATACAAGCGGCTGAAATGGGTTTTCTCCGTAGGGTGGCTGGGCTCTCCCTTAGAGATAGGGTGAGAAGCTCGGTCATCCGGGAGGGACTCAGAGTAGAGCCGCTGCTCCTCCACATCGAGAGGAGCCAGTTCAGGTGGCTCGGGCATCTGATTAGGATGCCTCCTGGACGCCTCCCTGGAGAGGTGTTTAGGGCACGTCCCACCGGGAGGAGGCCCCGGGGAAGACCCAGGACACGCTGGAGAGACTACGTCTCTCGGCTGGCTTGGGAACGCCTCAGGATTCCCCCGGAGGAGTTGGAGGAAGTGGCTGGGGAAAGGGAAGCCTGGGCCTCCCTTCTTAAGCTGCTACCCCCGCGACCCGACCCCGGATAAGAGGCAGAAGATGGATGGATGGATGGATGGATGGATGGATGGATGGATGGATGGATGGATGGATCCAACTTAACTCTTACCAACCATATTCGGTCACTGCAGTTTTTCTGATGTCAACAGATATTTTGACCAAAGTGGAGTTTCTACAGATCAGTCTTGTGTTTCAAAATGTTTCCGTCTCGCACTTTCAGCTATTTTTGTTTAGAATTCCGCTGGTAACATATTTTTACATGGTTGCAGTTAATCACATAGTGACGAAACTTGCTGGAAGTTATCGAGCTTCCTAAACTTTGCTTAAACTCTATTAACTGTTGTTTTCAGGTAAACTCTGAAAATCTCTTTCCTGCTCCATGTGAGTCGTCCACATAGAGCAGGTCCCATGACACAGACATACAGGAAGGTGCAGCAGTAACACAGTCTCTTCATTTATAGTTAAAAAAATTATGTGTGCACTAAATATGTAGTTTTGCGAGCCTTGCGCACAAAATAAGCTACTTTTAAAATTAGCAGTGCAAAACCGACCACACAGCTAGCCAGTTAACCATTAACACAGCAGACAGAAAAATCATTGAAACTACAACAACATGGAACAGGAGTCTATTTTAGCCAGGTTCTCTTATATAGTTTGCTTTGAAAAATACCTTGTTCAGGTCCCTGCTGTTTGAGATTGGATCAGTATTACAAATTAATACGCTGTATTTTTGACAGAAGAATTCACTGCATGTGTTTTTTACGTTTTGCTCAATTAATTCACTGTTAAGGCCCCCTCAGCCTGACTTAATGACAAATTAGTGAAGTTTCATGGCAATCAATTCAACTGACGTTTATAAAACATGTGAGCCTTGAGAAGACGCATCACGAGGCACAATAAATGCATTGCTGTCAAACATTAATGTCCATCATTAGTCATTTCAGAGATGATTTGATGATGCTCATAAGCTTTTCTCTAAATAAAAACTTCATTAAAAGACCTCTCTCTTGCAATTGTTTCAGTAATAGGCATGGCTTGAGATTAATAGAGTTCTACCTTTTATTTCTATATGAATAGATCATTTGACCTTTAGAATCCATTGCACCTAAAAGGTTTTTATCTGTTTTTCCTCCCTGTCTCAGATGTATGTTTCCGAAAGATTGGAATGGATGGTTAAGTTCAGAGAGATTTGGTGACATGTCCGTCAGTGCCAACACAAGCCTGTCTTCTTTACCTACATCACCTCTGCTCTTCAATGGTTCTACCTCTTCACATTCTCTGTTTTGGGAGAAGGAAAGTGCCAATCATGAATCTGTGCAGGAATGGTCAGGGAACAAAACCCAGCTCATGTCAGACCTCTCTTTTCTTGAGCAGGAAGAGCAGTGCCATATGTCTCCTGTCCTCACAGCATGTCTTGTGGTGTGGTACAGTGTTACGATGGTGCTGGGGTTGGTGGGAAACATCGGCCTCATTTGCATCATCACCCATCGCAGAGAGAAAGTCAATGTCACCAGCATTTTCATCTGCAATCTGTCATTCTCTGACATTTTGGTGTGCATGTTCTGTCTCCCCTTCACTGTCATTTATACACTCATGGACCATTGGGTGTTTGGGTCGCTGTTGTGCCGTCTGGTGCCATTCATCCAGTGCGTATCTGTGACGGTGTCAGTGCTGTCTTTAGTCTTCATTGCTCTAGAACGACATCAACTAATCATTAACCCATCTGGATGGAAACCAAGCATTCCCCAGGCCTACATGGCAGTCATTTTCATCTGGATTCTTGCCAGCTTCACATCGACACCCTTTTTAGCCTTTCAACTGCTCACAAATGAGCCATACGCCAACGTAGTCCTGCCACTTCATCCTCAGCTGTATCCTCCTGTTTATCTCAATGCATCTCCAACTCAGCTTGTCTCTGCTACTTACAAAAACTCATCTATGCCTTTAAATCTCTATCGCTCTCTCTTCTCTTATGTCCCCACCTCTCCCCATATGGAAGCCTGTGTGGAGCACTGGCCATCTCACAAACATAGGGTGGCTTACACCACATGGCTTCTGCTGTTTCAATACTGCGGTCCACTCCTGTTGGTGCTGCTCTGCTATGTCAGAGTTTTTGTTCGCCTTCGCCACCGCAAAGACATGTTGGACCGTGCCAGGACGCCAGAAAACCAGCGCATGACCAACAGCCGGCGGATCAACATCATGCTGGTCGCACTCATAACAGCCTTTGCCCTTTGCTGGCTTCCGCTCACCATCTTCAACGTGCTGTCCGACTGGAACCTGGAAGCTCTGCCTGTCTGCCATCACAACCTCCTGTTTTCCCTCTGCCACCTGCTGGCCATGTCCTCCACTTGCATCAATCCAATCATTTATGGCTTCCTCAACTCCAACTTTCGTCAGGAAGTGCGGGAGGTGCTGCTCCACTGCCGCTGTTTCCCACAAGAAGAGGAGTTTGAGCGTTTTCCCATGTCCACAGTAAACATGGAAATGTCTCGCACCTCTGTGCCTCTACAATGCAGAAGTAATTCAGTCTGACTTTTAGGACAGTCACGCCTCTATAATAGGATGTAGTCAGATAAAACGTCCAGTTTTTGGACTTTGATTTTCTTTGTTTTATCAGTGATTTAAAATACAGTGTACAACAATATTGTTTTTTTCTCGTTCTGTGCATCCTTTTAATTAAGTAAGGAATGTTAAAAGTACAAAAGTATTAAGGGTAATGTGGAAGTATTAGTTAAAAGTTTCTGTAAAAAAATCATTGTGACTATTTGTTTTCAAGTGGACTACTGTGATAAATTTGTAGTATTTTTTGTATTTATGACAATTGTTCTGTGTAAAAGTGAACATTTTACAGTGAAGAATAAATTAGGCTAGTTTTGTGATTTTGTGACAAATAAAGATAACATATTGCTTTACAATATTGCTAAGACTGCTTTTGATGACCTTGGTTGTTTATTGACCGTGTTTATGTTTCGCATTATGGTGTTATTAAAATTACTATTTAGCTTTTGCTCAAAAAGGTGTGAGCAATACATGTGCAGTAGCTTAGATTGACAATGTTGTATTGTTTACCAAACAACAGAAAAATTAAGAATTCACATTATAATGATTGAAATAGTAACATTTCCAAATCCACTGAAACAGTAGCCTGATTGGTTTATTACTTTTGAGGCACAAACTATTTTTCCACTTTCAGTCCTTTCAGCAAGTATTTCACAAATTATGTCACGTTTTGCTTGTTTTATGATATTATTTTTGGACTAAAGTTATTTTGTTTTAGCTTGGTTAGCGCTACCGAAATTATTTCTACTTACTAAAAGCCTGAGAGATGACAATGAGATTTCTTTGAAGCTTCTTCAAATTTTGAGTTTTACATTACGATAGTTTTTGGTAAATTACCTTTCGAACTGTGTGACTTTGGCCAAACATTCTGGGTATCACCCTTCAATGCTACACAGTTGACAGTTCCCTGGTTGATGTCTTGATATACTGCGTCAACATTTCCACGCGACGTTCTTTACTCATGATGCTCCTGTTTTATTAAATTCACCAGTGTTTTCTGCAGCACAACAGTCCAACAACATGATGCTGCTTGCAAACTGCCCTCTTTTTCCTCTATATCTATCATTATGGTGTGTATCTGAACAGATAAATGTGGCCCCTCCAGGCATCTGGAAATTGTACCACAGGCAAACTTGTGGAGATCAACAATTTTCTTTCTGATTTCTTCCCTGATTGAATTGTTATTTTTTCCCCCCATGATGACACAAGGAGGAAATTTGTTTGTATGTGTGCCTGAAAATACATCCACAGGTGTGCCTTTGTTTACCTTGTTGTAAATTATTCTATCAGAAGCTTACAGAGCAACACCATTATCATGTTGCTTCCAAATTGTTTTTAATTAAGGAGTGATTGCGCCAAATCAGTCACTCGATAGAGTCAGGTGGATTTCCCAAGATAGAATACGTTTATACCATTTTGAATAATAAACTGAACTTAACTTCATTGTTTGAAAACTAAGAAGCAGATGGAATCTGCTTAATTGACTTCAAATCTGTTTGTATAATTGGACTGAAATGATTGTTTTGTAAAGTGCCTTGCCTTGTTGTGAATTGGGGCTACATAAATAAACTGAATCAGATTTAAACTTTACGTATTTGCTTGAGTAAACAAGAATTTGAAGAAAGTTTTAAAGAATTCTCAAAAAGCATTCTCTCACTCCATTCTGGCTGTAACGAAATAATTCTGGTAACCCTGAATGATCTAACACAGAATAGAATTGGTTCAATATAATATCAGATAGATATGTGTCATTTAATGCAATATGCTGGCTCAGTTGTATATGCTTCAATATA
The DNA here is from genome assembly GCA_922788865.1 of Poeciliopsis turneri. Lineage (NCBI taxonomy): Eukaryota > Metazoa > Chordata > Actinopteri > Cyprinodontiformes > Poeciliidae > Poeciliopsis > Poeciliopsis turneri. The sequence continues at coordinate 1,974,682 of CAKLNU010000915.1, forward strand.
TTTTAAATATCAACTGGAATTGCTATTCTGTACTAGTTACTGTTTCATTAAATATTGGTGGTGACACACCTTATGTTTTATTTATTATTTAAACTTGTGTCTGATGTAGATCTGATTCTGTTCTGTTCTTTAGTACTAGTTATATCTAAGCAATGGATACTTTGCACATTTATATATATAAATCACTGAACATTCATTTTGGCTCTTTAAATGACACCTTCCACATGGTCAGAAAAGTCTGTAGCTACAGCAGCAGAAAGTTAGAGTAATGAGTAGCTAAAGTAAAAGAGTAATCCATTTGAGTTTGTGATTACCCACATCTATGTATTTAAATGGACATTTAAAAAGAATAATAAAGTTGTTTTATTATAGCTTTTATTATTCAACAAGTGGTTCTGTACCGATGGAACAGCCTTCAGCAGATTTCTCCTGAAAAAAAAAACAACAAAAAAACAACTCCCTGTCTTCAGCTGAACGGAAATGACGTATGTCACGTATCAGCCAATCATGCCCGTCCGTCCCAGAACGCATTGCAACTCAAACTGCAGGCGGCATGTATATGCCCTACCTGAAGTTAGTAACATTTAAACTTCGCTAACATATTAGGTAAGTACATTAAAACATACGCCGTAATGTTTGCTGCGACATTATTGTCTGCCTAACAATCAAAATATGAGCGACATGAGGGTTATTATGTAACGGAAGTGTGACGTTTCGGGGTCCACACCAAAACAGTGCTAACGGAAACAAATTGTTAGCTTGCTAACTTAGCAGAAAATTGGCCAGGTATATTAATTGGGTCATACATTCGCGGATTAATGCATAATTACTGTTGTTAATTTGCTTTTCGTTATATTCTAGGGTAGTGCATGAAGCAATTCCTAATCAAGTATTATGTCAGCAAAAGAACATGTGTTGTAATCTTCAAGTTACTCTTTTATTAGCCTAAAATAGGTCGATTGTAATATATAATAGCTGAGATATTTTAGTGTAGTTGAGGGAAAAGACGAATGCTCGACTTAAAACTGCCTTACTTCCGGACATGATTTTTGAACCCAAATACGACATGTACGCTACCGTCATTATCTTTCCGTAGAAACGCAACAGTTCCTGGCGTTATTCTTTGAAATACAGCACAGATCAGATTTTAAATTTGATATGTTGTTCATGTAACACATTTAGATATGGGCCAGAGAGTAAATAAAACATCACCAAACTCAAAAATTATTGATTTGTGCAATTTATTTATACAAAAACAGTAACTGCAATATGGTATGCATGCTTTTGTTTTGGCTGCTTTTACTTCCTCCTCTTTGAGACAAATCTACTAATTATTATTTTTATTTATTTATTTAGATATTTGCAGAAAATGTCAACTGAACATTCTCTAAAAACATAATTCATTGAGTGATAGTCAACATTGTACATCATTTTGAGCTGTGGTAGTTTTTGTCACAGGTGACTTATTGAAAAACATTGCAGAAAATTAAATGAAACATGTTCCAAACCATTTAACGGTTTACTCCATACAGTTTTTTTCTCACTGCTTTTCAGTAACTGAAGACTAAAGACTGTGATGAGCTCAAGCAAATCCTCAGTTCTCAAAGGTATCATCTTTTTTTTATTGTAGTGGATTTAGAGTGATTTTTACTGCTTTCAGTTGAAATGTGTAATTATGCCTAATGTCTTTGCAGATGTTGTTGCCTATGTTGATGTGTGGTCGTCGGATAAAAGAGCAAACTATTCAAAACCTTTCATCCAGCAGCTGGAGGAAATGGGTGCTCGGGTCAGACAACACTTTTTATGTTGCTGTGTTTTCAGATTGTATATACAGTTGAACACAGTTATCTGCACACATTGTATGAAAATAAGCAAAACCATTTTTTTTCTCACTGTCTGACATTAATTCAAGCTATACTTTTTTTTCTATTTTAGGTTAAAGAGGATTACCAAAAGGATTTAAATTACTAAATACCAGAATAATCATTCTAATTTTATTATTATTTTATTGTTATTTATTTATTTTTTGCATTCTAAATTCTGAGCATACATTTTCTTAGCATTTGATCTAATTGCCTTAACATCTGACTTGTTAGATATTGAGGTATCTGTGTCACATGTTTTGGTTATCCTTCCACATGCTTCTCACTGTAGTTTTCAGATTTTTGGCCCATTTCTTCTAACAGAACTAATGCAAGTCTCTGATTTGCTGTCAACCTTGACTGTGTACAGCTTGTAAGATCAGCCAACAAATCACTTCATGGCCAAGAGATCACCACCACTCCAAAACATCCACATTGTTCACTATGAACCACTTTCAAATAATCTGGCATTATATTTAGGGTTATTGTCCATTTATTATCCTCATTGTTTTTGCATTTAGTAAACAGCGCTCATTTTTTATTATCCTAACTGAACTAAAGCAGAACATTTATTCAGATTTTTTTTTTGATATATTTTGTCAGACAGACACTGAGAAATTTGTATAAGTTTTCAACTGTTTGTCTGCAGTAACTAAGTCTACTTTAACCTTTCCTTTAAAGGTATCAAAAGGATTTAATAAACAAGTCACACATGTTGTATTCAGCAATGGACATCAAGCTACATGGACGAAAGCTAAGAAACGGGACGTCCAGCTTGTGTCTGTTCTCTGGGTTGGCAGGTGAGAGGAGCTTTTTAGACTTACTTTGTTGAAGCAATGTTCCTAAATCATGAGAGTGCCCTAAAAGTTTAGAAGATGGTGTTCTCAACCCTTTCTATTTTGTTCTCTGTCCAGGTGTTACGATGATTGTGTACGTGCGGATGAAAGTTTATTTCCAGCTATAAATGATGAAAAAAACCCTGTGATGAAAAACAGGCAGGTGAGTAGATTCAGATTTAATGGTTTCTAAAATAGAAACTGGAAAATTCAAAATAAAAATGTTGGAATAGAAACATTCTCGAAAGAAGTATAGTAAATTTCTCAATTCTTATAAAATACCTGCTGCTTAAACGATCATGCCTAAATCATGACATATATCGAGTGGATGAATGAAAGCTTTTTAAAAGAAGTTTCGTTCGTGGCCTTAAATTTTCACCTAAGACTCTTTAGTTTTCAAAGTAAAAAAGTATCTTTGAAGTGATTTTTGGTTTTATTAATTCATAGCATTTCCTTCTATTTTGTTATATCTTTATGTAAAGCTGTACAGGTTAAAGGGCCAGGGTTTTCCCACAGTTAAAATTTTGTCGACAAAGTAAGGTGTTTGGAGTTTGCCTTTATTGCTTTTTAATAAAACATTTTGGGGTTTTTGTGATTCTTGCAGCATCGCTGCATGCTGCCAAAACATTCTCCTGAAAGGACTATTGAAAATGATTGGCGTTTGAAGAAGAAATTTGACAAAATGGTGAAAGAACTGCCTTCGTTAGAACCTCAGGGTAAGAATGCTGTATTTTTTATTTTTTATTTGACAGCACAGAATGTGATCGTCTTAACTTATTTTCTTGCAGTTGTGGATACATCACCAATAATTATCGATCAAGAAAATGGAATAATTTACAGCCCGGCTTTGAAAAGGTCTGATTACATGGCACGACGCTTGAAAGATATGAAAGAAAAACGGGAAAACATTTCGCCCACAGGTAATCTGAAACTGAAAACTTAAATTTACTGAAACTGATAAATGCCTGATACACCTGTTCTTGCTATTCAGCGTCTCAAGCGGCTGATTCCTGCTCACCCACCGGTTTGAAGCCTTCTCTTGGAAGCACACCAACTTTCATCAAATTCATCTGTAAGAAGACTTAGTCTAATCATATTACTAATAGTCTTTAGTCAATTTTCAGATAATTTGCCTTTTGTTTTGTTAGATACTCTATTTTCTGTCAGAATGTTTGACTTTTGTCATTCATCTTCTTTTAACTGCAAGAATAGTAAGGCAGAAAAATAGTGATAAATGTATTAAAATGCTTTTTCTTTTTTCAAAAATAACAGAAATATTCTGAGTTTATTTTCTCTTGTCCAATATGTAGCAGATGACGATTCTGATGAGGCTTTGGTTGCTGACCCTGGCAGTTCACCTGCTAAGGAAGAAGAAAGGTCATCTGATGACGAAGACCACAATCTAAGTGGACGAGGCTCTACGAAGCCTTGGCTCTCGCCTTGCCAAGACGTGCCTAAACAGATTTCAAGGTTGCCGGTAGTTACTATCCTTCACGACGAAGAGGTTAAAAAAGTGAAAAAGCAAAGAAAGTCCAGAAGAATTTCAGTAAGACAAAAATCACCAGAGACCATTAAATGTGGAGACTTTTCACAGAGTCCTGTCCAGGATACTCCTGGTAAGAACCAAATCCTCCACAAAGAAAGACGGCAGTCGCATGTAAAACCATCTAGAGTGTTACCTAAGGAATCTGAAAATAAGTTAAAAATACCAGTGAAAAAGCCAAGGACAGACACTGAATCCCAAGTTTCCCCAAATGCTGTGAAGTCTTGCTGTTCATCATCAGCAACAGTAGTTACCGCTGCAACTGAAACGTCTAATAAAAGTTCCCTGGCAAAGAAAACTGAATGTAGAACACCCAAAAAGGCCAGCTTGTCATTTTCTGCCTTGGTTCGATCTTTCACTGTGCCCAACGAATGTAAAAATATTGCCTCTAGTTCCACGGATGGAGGTAATGATGTGTTCGAGGACTACTTCTCTCCCTCTAATCACAAAAGACCTGTTTTGCCCACTTTACCCTTAGAGAGCAAAATTGAAATACCCTTTGAGTTGGACCCTCTTCCAAAGAGGCAAAAACCAAGAAAAAGTGGAATTTGTGGATCTGAAAAGAAAAAAAGGAAACTGGCAGAAAATCACTGTGACAAATATCTCAAGCATGAATCTAGAAGAAACAGTGGGTGTGTTCAAGGAGACCGTGAAATCCCCCTCCTAGGACCAAATAGTCCTGCTGTTGATGTAAAACAAGTGACTCAAAGACGAAACTCTCTAGAGTTTTCAAGCAACAGTAAAATTACAGAAGATGCTGAGAAACTGAGAGCAGCGTCATCAGGAAGCCTCCCCTTAGACAAAGAGGATGCCACAGAATCAGAGCAGCAGAAAAACTCTGATTTCACTGCAAATTGTCATAGCTCTGAAAGTGAGTAGTACAAATATTCATGTCTAGAATCCAATTATTTCTGGCATTTTTGAGCATCCTGAATTGTAGAGGCTATAACAATGTTTGAGTGCTAGAATTGGTGGATATTTCTTAATACTTATGGGTAAACTTGGTTTATCTTATTTTTAAGACATCTTTATTTTAGTTGTTACATAAATTTGAATATTGAAATGAATAAAGGTTTACCATAAAATGAGGCCTGATCTATCAATTTTCTCCTCAGAAACTCCAGGTATACTTACAGTTGGTCACTTTTAATGAAAGAAAGAAAAGCTTATATTTCTTAGTTTTATCAGTTGTTTTAAAATAAACTTTATTTGTAATCTCTGGGGGGAAAAGTGATTTTGAATACAGAAGGGACCTTCTATTTAATTCAACAAAATGCACTTTTTCAGCTAAGTAAAACAGGACATCCCAAGCCCTATTAGTTGGTCTGACCTTCTCTTTTGGTTGAAATAACTTCAGTGTGACACTTCTTACCCATCTTCCAGGCTGTGGACTTACAGCTGTGAGATATTTGAGAGGTTTCCTGTATGTTCAGTCAGTTTTAAGTTGTCCCACAACAAGATCTGGACTTTGACAGTCAAATCATGAAGCTTCTACCTGCGATGACTGATTTCCAGTTATTTTGAGATTTTATTCAATCGCTTATCAGGCTGTAACTTCTGCATTCTTCTCTCCGAAGACCTCAGTCTAACATACAGTATGTGAGATTCAAACATGGTGATCCTTCTTCATAATACTTAATAAAACAGCTCTAATGTACACCAGATAAGAAATACCTGTGTGCAATTGTAGCCATTTTAAGTGGAAATAAATGTATTCCTAATCTGAAATTACACTTAAAACATTTAAGAGTGTAATTGCTTAATTTTTTTTTGTTTATTTATGTTGCATAGATTTTTTGGTTAACATTGATATTGAATTTATGTTCTAATTTTTAAACTACTGTAAATTAACAGCAGGCTACTTTTACAATAAACCTTTTTTCGTGGTTAAAAACATTGTTACCACAGATGTTTCTTTAATTGGTGTATTTGGGATGACTGTTCATCTGGTTTGAGTCTTTGACTGGGAAAACTTGTTTGATTTTGATGAATTTTAGTTTGTCACCTTATTCAGACACTTGCCATTTGATATATTTGGATAATATTTTGATTTGCAGCAACCAAATTTGTCCTTTAAAGAAGTTAGAAGTTTTTCAATGGTTAGATGTGACCTTTGCCTCTGTGTATTCAAGTGAACCCGACTTGCATGTCCAGGATAATGGAGCCACCAGAGCCTTTCGCCTAATAGCTGAAACATTAGGACTCTCCTCGGCTCTTTCTGGTATTTCTGAAAAGGTTTCAGTTTTCTACCTTGGCTTTGGTCTTTCTGAGGTCTGATCCTTTTCTCCTTTTCTGGAGTTTCTTCCTACAGTCTGAAGACAGAAAATTGGCTAATTTGTTAATCTGAAGTGAGTCTGATTGTCAGTATGCATTGCGGCCCGGCTCTGTTCATCTGATGTACTGGGAATGGTTCTAGTTGACATTCTGCTAAGAGCCAAAATACTCCCTAGAGTTTTGGTAGAAAACATATTTATTTGTGTAAATTATGTTTGGGGGTGCTGTGTCCTGCTGCAGAAATAATCTGACTCAAATTTACTGATTAGTTTTAATCTTAAATTGGCATGCCAATAATTATTATTGTAGGACAAATGCCAACCAAGATTGATTGCTGGGATAACTTTAGCTCTGATGTCAGTATGTTTTTGTTTGAGTGTTTTTCCTTTGATGCGGTGTGCTCTGTTAGAAATTGCATTGTTTGTACTGAAATTCCTGCAAGTCATTTTGTGTAAAAATGATATAATATCCTTCAACTGTAAGTTTTGAAGCAGATCACGGTTGAAAGGAACACAGCCACAGCTGTTTGACTGACACTCCCATTCTCCAGCTCGTCTCTATTTTAAATAGTTTGTTGTGTTTTCATGTGTAGGTGGAGGAAATGATTGCGCCGTTGGAGCTGGTTTCACAGAGATCACCTCCGTCGCTGAAGAAAATCAAAATAAGCAAGCTGACGGGAGCCTTCAGAAGATGGTTAACAAAACAAAGGTAAATGGATGAAATGCTTTTTTGTTGCTAAATTGGATGTCGGTGTCGACAAAATCCAGGGAATGTTGATTGGATGAATTTGAACACTTTCCTCTGGTATGAAATTCTGTGATAGATTAGAGATTGATTTTTTTAAATTATTTTTTTTGCCTCAGTTTGTGTTTTCCGGATAATAAATAGATTTTCAGACAAAGTAAATGTTTTTGCAAACAGTTTTTTTTTTTTTATGTGGTTACTGCCTCAATTTTGAGCGATTTGCAATGAATTGTTTAACCTTTCTCATCTCAGGCATCCATGCACGAATATGCAGTCAAAAAAACTGTCCTTCTGATGTAGAGAGGTTTGGAAACAAACAACATATCAGCTGTGTTTATTTAATAGACGTGTACGAACTTCCTCTTAAAGGACATACATGCTTGAATGGCTGACGGCATTGGAAGCACATAGATGAGAGTTTCTGTCTGGTCCTTCCTGTGTTTTGGCTGTTTGATGGTAGCATAACTTCCTTGCTTGGGAAATGCACCTGCAGCTCTGTTTACGTTACGCTGCTAACCTCAACAAGCTGTTGCTGAAAACGGCTCAACTTTGTTTCACGCCCCTCTGCGATCACACTTTTCAATTCGTTGTTGCTCCTCTGTGTTTTATTCATAACTTTAAAATGTTGGTAATCTCAATTCACTATTTCCAAGGTGCATTTATTTGGTTTATTACTCAGGGACTCAAAAACAAAGACAGCTGTTTACCAAATAATAAACTGAGGACCTGATAAATGCTGTCAAAAGGATTACATTCTAACCACCGTTTCCTTCTCTTACACTAAAAGAAGACAAAACTGGTGGTAATCTGTTGAATACAAATGTCAAGGATTCGTGTGTCATTTTGTTTTGACAGCTTATAAATCCTCAATGCAACACGTGCAGTCTGTTTTTTTTTTTCTAATGAAAGTTTTTCAAGACTGTCTTTGTTATGGCAGACCACTTTCTGAGAAGCAACACAGAATTTGTGTATAATCTTGCAAAAATACTTCACACCTACCTATAACTATGCAGGTCAAATACTTTTGCTGAGGTTAGCGGTGGTCTTCTATTTTTAACACAATCTGAGGGTTTGTCAGAAATATAAGTTGTTTTCACCGACATTGTGTCATAAAGAAGAGTTGTGGAAATCAGAGTTTTTCCCTTTGACAGAGCAGGTCATCCAGAGTCACGTGATTGTCAGTATATGAACAAAACTCAATTAAGTTTTTCATTCTATTTCGTGCTGCACAATATCCTGCAAATAAGTCATCATTACAGTTAACATATCAAAGGACTGTCGGCAGTGCTCTATTCATTTGTTATTATAAGTGTCAGGAATGCATGCTCTACCTGCCTGTTGGAGCTTCACTGCAGTAGAAAGCCACAGCTGATGCCGATGTTGGTTCCCAAGAAAATAAAGGTCACTGGGAGAGTTGGAAGCAGAGTAATGCAGATGATACAAGTGGAAAGAAAATGTTGATTTATGGCAACCGATATTCAATGATATTGCCTTTCCATTATTTTCTAACGGTAGCAGTCAGTATTGCATTTCAACTGCATAACTCTCTTGCTGAAGACTTGCTGTATGACAGTCTCATGCTATCAGTTGTTGACAAGCACTGCTCATCCATTTCATTTGCTTTTGTCGCTTCTTCTTAAAGAAGCGACAAATATTCTAGAATGCAAATATTCTGATTGGTTCATCTCTAACTTATTCTGGTATCTAGTATGTATGTTCATTATACTTCAACATTTGAAGAGATTGTTTGAATAGTGCTAAGTTCAGCGTGTCCACAACAGTAACTATAGAGAAGATTCAGTCATAAAGTGAAGCATTTTCCTTATTTGCGCTCGGAGCGTTTGCGCTTAAAGGTCATGCTGCATTTCACACCAGCTCCTTGTCACAGGCTCATTATGCACAGCTTATGCTCTTGCAAGATTTTTGTGCAGCTGCCAGAAATGTACGTGCTATATAATAATCTTGTCGTTTTTTTTTTTTTTTTTAAGGAACCTTTAGAAAAGCTCTGAGTACTTATAGTTTTTGCACTTCACTTTACTCCCCTTTACTGGTATTAATGACCAATTACCCTCTTAAAACTCAGGTCTCTCTTCTTTGAAGATAAAATTGTGTTGAACGATCGAAGAGAGGCAACAGTGCAGCAACGACATTATCGTCTGAGTAACTGCTTAACGTGCCATGTCAGGAATAATGTGATGTTTGATGACCATGGGTGTGGTTTGTGTACTGTTTTGACACCTCTGTGCTCAACAGGCCTTAACCTCTGACATCCAGCTGGTAAACTAGATAGCAGAGTGTGGCAGGAAAAGGGCTTGGTGGTCCTGTTTGTAGCTGTCGCTGAGGTGTTTGCGTCGATGATAGCTCTCTGTATCTGGGCCAAACTATGTGCCTGGATGGTCTGCAGTCATCAGGGGAGAGATTTGCAATTTGGTTTCAGTGATTCAGAATGTGGTTCATTTTTCACTTATCTCATTAATATTTTGTGTTTTATTTAATTTTTTGTATCCAGCACATGATAAAGTGAGTTTTAAACAATTAAGGATTTCTTCCCTAATTTTACAACAACAAAAAAACAAAAAAGTTTTGCTTTCATTTGGATTTGATTGAGACTTGTAACAACATAGTGTAATATTATTGGCCCCTAACCAGGTTGACAAAAAATAAAATAAAAGTCCCTGTACCTGCTTTAATGAACCATGTTATCACTGTGCTCATTTGCCCAGAAAACTGGGAGGTCTATCTAAACCTCTCAGAGAATCTATGTGTGAATTTCTAGAGTGAAGTAAAACACCAGATTCACCAATGCAGACGAGCAGAATGCTTACAGTTCCATTTTAAGACTCTTTTTTTTATTGATCTTATGGAATATTCTAATTGTTTATGTAACTGCATTTTTTTGTCTTTCATTAGGTCTTAGCCATAATCATCAATATTAACATAAAAGAATTAGAATATGACACTGTGTATATTTTATTTAATGTGAGAGTTTTACATTTTTGTGACTAAAATTAATTTACAAGTGAGACGTTCTTGAATTGCACCTGTCTAGCTGAAGTCATCCTTTTCATTATTTGCCTTTTCATATGTTGCCATTTGTTTCAGGCTCCGAGGACACTTGTCATGACCAGTATGCCCACTGAGTAAGTTCTTTTTGGTTGTTTATCCCAATACAAGAGTAAACATTCAGATAAATAAGTTTTAAAACACGTATGCGATGGTTAGCAAAAACTGGAGATGCTTAACTGTTTGTTTACGCTGTTTTTAACCCCCTCTGCCTCCTTTAGGAAGCAGCAGACCGTGCTGCAGGTGGTGAAAGCTCTGGGCGGTTTTTCAATCATCGACAGAGTATGTGAGAGCACAACTCATGTGGTGTCTGGTGAACACAGACGGACTCTGAACATCCTGTTGGGTATCGCACGTGGCTGCTGGATCCTGTCTTTTGAATGGGTATGGAAATGTTCAGAAGCCATTAAGATACACTTCTGAAAAAGGCAAAAGGATCTTTTAAGCATCTTTAACACACATTTCATTTGTGAGTAGATTCTGTGGTGCTTGGAGCAAAGGCAGTGGATTCCAGAGGAGCCATATGAGCTTTCAGACCAGTTTCCTGCTGCACAGGTAGGAGCCAATAATACAGACAATTATTCTCAACCTTACTCTAATCCAAGGTAAGTAGTATTTAGAAAATGATTTACCAAAGTTACATCCACTAAACTCCCAATATTTTTACAGAATTTAGAGTTCTAAATTTGAAAACCCAAATGTTGCCATTTGTTAATTATTTGATTTATTTCTTTACCTTTGGAGTTTAGCTATCTAGTTCAAAAAGACAAGCCACTGCCTTTTTTAAATCAAAGCCGTAAGAAGTAGATGTTGCTAGTTGTTGCCCTGTCACAGCTTGCTTGCTTTTTCTTAAGCATCCTAACAGTGACGCAGGTGTTGCTTCTTCCCAAACATTGCTTTTATGAATCTAGATTATTCTTTCTTTCAACACTCTACATGAGTGGAACGTCATCTGGGCTGGCGGGTCTTTGCATTGTTAAAATAATATGCACCCTCCTTTTATGGTGCATACCAGTCCAGTAATGCAGCAGATGACGTTTAGTCCTACACATATGAAACGGTTCTGCATTGGCTGAAGGTCTTTTACGAGAACATTTTGGACAGCTCCTTAGTTAGAACTATCCCATAAACTACCTGGGTATCCTGGATGGTAATTATTCCTCATATTTTATGTGTTCCCTGGGGTACAAATCTGATTGAGAGGCCCATGTGTTTCAGCCACGCTTCATAGTAGGAAAAACAAAAGAACATGACATTCAAGTGAGCCAAATGTGTGTTGATTTGCCAAAGTTACTCAGTGGCAAAAAGAAAATAAACCTTAAGAAAGAACTTTAGTTTCAGTCAATGTGAGCTTTGATCTACCAGGTAAGAAAGAGTGGTATCCTAGGGTTACCAAGTCTCCATAGTAACCAGTTACAGTATCTCCACCACCTGTCTTTACCAGGTGTGGTAATAATTGTGGAATGTGCTATAAATATTATAAAGAGTTGTTTAGATGGTCGGAGCCTGAATTTTTGCTGTGCAATAGGTTTGATGTAGAAGCATAGTTTGTTTTGCTTGCTTTTTTATTGAAGTGACATATAATCTTTATAATAACATGGTCTGTTTTGTCTAGGACTCTGCATCGTTTTAATAAAGATGCAGAGTTTAAACACAAGCTTTTCACTTGGAAACATTCCCTCTCCCCCATTTTTTCATATATCATGCATATTTGTAGGAAGTAGACATACTGTAGATGACATATGGAAAAAGTTCCATTGCATTCTACTTAAAAAACTGATTTCTGTGTTAATTATCTTCAGACACTTGGTTACTGTTTGTTTATACAAAGAAACATTACACTGATTTTGATCCGTTTAGATTTATTATGTTGCACTTGAGAAACCTAAAAAAACATTTTTGCTAAACTGTAGAAAACGTTCTTGTTGAAGCAGTAAAGAGATGTGGTCAGCTAATACAAAGGAAACTTGAGTCCTGACTAGTTGATGGTATTCAACTTGAGTAGCAAAATGGCTTCTAAGCCATTTCTAATAAACCTGAAAAGCCAGTGTTAACAATTTAAGCTCCATTAAAACAAAAATAATCATTCCAAAATACCTTTCTAATGCAAAAACATAATCATCCTGCTTGTATTTTAGTTCTGGCAGAATATATTAAAATATATAATTTTTGAGCTTGCTTGCACATTCATAATTAAGAAACTCAGATTCTAACACTCAGATTTCCTCAATATGTATAGTCGACATAAATATCCCTAACATGAACATATAAATTAAACATCAAATGTACATACATTCTGAACAAAACAACAGAAAACAAATTGTAGAAAAAACATTCTTGCGGTTGTAACATTTAAATCATAAACATATTTGGAATATACCTAATAATCACTTTGAGCCAGTTATTTATCTTGTACCATGGTCTGTCTATACAATATCATCTTCTGGTATTCTGAATCACAGTCAGACAAATACTGAAAATGTGCTGCTGAAGTATCTTTGTGTTGAACTTTTATGATGGCATTTACAGAATATAAATGCTGTGTCTAAGCTGTCAGCATTTTGAGCTCAAATTTATAAAGACATAAATAAGGAGAAATTTATGTATGAAGAGACATATTTATGAAGTACTTTGGCTTCCACTGGAACCTTTACTTTTGGTACTGGTGTTTTCTGGGCAGCATTTTTGAAACGCTTCATTTAATGAACATGGGCTCAAAGCAAGGCTGAGAAGTCTGTCGGTCTGATCATCATGGCAGTCGACTTCAGTGAGTATCCTGATCCTTTCCAGTAGTACCATTTGATTCCATTAAAGCGGTTGGAATTCTGGCCTTTCTGGTAATACATCCCATTCAAATTGGAAGGGCCGCAGGCATCAAACCACCAGCCTGGAACATCAGAACGCATTAATATTAATGTATACAACTGAATTTGTTTCTTAACTTCTACTTTTTCTATCACCGTTAGTGAATACTTATGTGATTAAAGGAATAGTTTAGTAGTTTTCAGCTTTTCAATTCTGAAGAGGACTTCAGCAGTTAATATCTTACCTACAGTAAACAACCCTTTAGCTTCTTCATTTAGTATATATGTGTACTTGTTGGAATTGAAGCCCAAAGCTTGGTCCAAAGAGGCAAAAACTAGAGTGAACTTCTACTGTCTGAAAGTCGGAGTCTTCTGTAAAATCAACTTATTGTTTTTTAGGTTCTTTCATGCATATTTGAATCTCTCATGGCAGCCATTCAGGGCTGAAGATGCCTAAACGCTTGCTCTCACAAAGTCCTATTTATTTCCACAAAGCTCCGCCCCAGAGCTGCAGCGTCATAGAACTGCCCTCCCCGTGCCTCCCACACTCAGTTCCTCCATACTAGTGGCAGCAGCAAATAGTAAACATCTGGTGGAACAGAGAGTTTGCTGAGCTCATTATAGGAACTGCTTGTCACTGCACCACTCATAAGAACTGTTGTAAACGGCATAATGAACAGCACTGTTCTGATGACCTGTTGGAAAGAGTAGGAGCTTAAAGAGACAGAGGCTCAATTTCATGTCAAATTTTTTGAAGTCATGTTATATATATATATATATAATGCATTTTTATAGCAACTGAGAGTAACATACTTACTCGATTGTGGTATAAAGTGGCATTATGTGCCTAGTGAATGCATAATACCGCACTTTTAAAACAACTCCAATCTTCATATTACCTAGTAGCTTTTGCCTTCTCTAATAATGAACCTTCTAATGTCATCAGTGTTTCCATGATGCTTTTATTTAAACAGAAGCTGATTGTTATTTACACAGAAAATGGAGAAGGTTGCACCTGGTGCACCAGTGATGATACTCCTGTGTCTAGTATGTAGTAAGCACAGAATTTATTTAAAAAAAACAAAAAAACAAACTATTTTCCGACTTAGTAACTACTAAAAAAGTTAAGGTCAAAGTGAACTGCCGTAATATTTTGACCTTTTCTGCCACTACTTTTATTTAAGACAGTTACGGTGGTTTGCAGGGTGGAAAACTGCGATGCCATTTTTGTGACATGGCAGATATTGTTTTGAGAGTCAGAAACCAATTAATCTGAATTTATACTAAGATGCCAAGAGATTCATCTCCTTCAGGTAAGATATTAACCTTTTAGAAGTTGAGGATTTTTGCAGAGGTTCAGTTCATAAAAATAATTCCTTGAAGATGACAAACTATTTGTGACCTTTGGAAGCAATACCAGCCATATAATATATTAAAAAATATTTAAGACTTGGAGCACCTTCATAAAACATAAACATATGCTAATTTATGCATGAAGCAGAGTTACATACCTATAAATAAAATCTAAGTAGCTTAGTATACAGGTTTATTTTATACCCAGAAATAACAAAATGTTGTTTCTCACACAGTAATGAATGCAATTAAGTCAAAATCTTTAAAAATCTTTAAAGTAGTGTTTAATCTCAGTCATTAGAAATAGTTCAGATTAAAATGTTTTTTATTTTTTTCCACTTTTTCAAGTATTATTGACAATGCAACTTGATGAGTGATAGCTCAGCCAGTGGTCTGGTTATATTAGGCTTGTGGGAGTTGATTATTATACACGTACTGATACTGATGAGGAGCATTCTACATAATTATATCCTTATTAAATCCACCCTTGCACTTCTTTTTCATTATCCAGCTTTTATCAGACAACAATAATTACACAATTTTTCCGTAGTTCATACCGATGAGATTTGCTATGACATTTCTATTGACATTTTTCAGAGAATATTCATATTTCCCTCTAGAACAACTAGTACATGTCAGTTTCTGATAGAATTTATTTGTTCTTGTTTATAAATTGGAGGCATTTCTGTCCATTTTCCATACAAATTTGAGATATACTACTTGTGTATTTTCTATTCATTTAGTTTTGTACTCACAGATTACTTTTTCTTTTTTTTCCCCTTTTCTGACCTAGTCTCACCCAGTCATGACTGTTTTTTAATGTGCCTTTGAACCCTCATAGTAGAAAAGGGGATGAGGTTACAGTTTTTAATCATTCTGAACTTCTCTTGGCAGTCCAGGTTTCAGATAAAGAAAAGTTGAGTCACTTTCAGGGGAATTGTGAAGGGCTTTTTAAGCTACCGGAGGAGAGAGGGAAAAGCTCTGTTCCCAGGCTGTTAATGTCAGCTATTGTCAATGTTGAATTCCCCATTGAGTAGTTTGGTGATTAAGCCTGAGCTAATTGTGCTCCTTGACACAGCCATAAAAGGTAGAGCGGCCTTTAAAATGTCCTTGAAGACTTTGGGACAAGTGCCAGGATTTTTGTTCTTTGAGAGGAATTGTTTTCTTATCAACGCATTTATATATCTTTTTGGTTGCTGAATTACTCAAGCACATAAAGTGTTTATAGAATGTATTTCTTACCTCCTGTTGTCAGTTGTGAGCACTTGCAAACACATTTATCATTGTCTGCATCCTTTGTACTAAAATCACTTCCTGGCTGCCCAATGCTGCTTATTTTGCCTGCAGTTCCACTGTAGCCTTTAAGGTGTATCCTGTAGAAAGGAGAAGAAAAAATGGAGGAAGCGGAGGAGGAAGTCTGTGATTACCATTCCTCAAAAGGCAATACTTAGTCCTCATAGTTTTTTTTATTTCTTAATTACAGAAATTGGTTGGGTATAACGCTTTAAAACTAAACTATTGTTATTAGTTTTTAATCATTTCTTTAATTACTTGTTTGATGAGTTTTCCTTGAGAATTTCATAAGCAATGTTTTTTGTTTGCTGTTTTGTAGTTTATCCTTATTGAGCCACCAGCTTTAAGAGTAAAATCAAACTCAACAGAATAAATATGTTGTTAAACAGGAATACTGTCTGTTAATTTCATAGGAAGAAACCTTTTCCCAGCCCACATTTGGATATGAAGGTTTTGTTATTGCCAAATCTTCAGACTGAATGTCAAAAAAGGACATTTTATGTGCTTCCTATTTTACAAACACTGACCTGGTTTATTCGATTTTCTTTTGGCCAA
Organism: Poeciliopsis turneri; assembly: GCA_922788865.1. Classification (NCBI taxonomy): domain Eukaryota; kingdom Metazoa; phylum Chordata; class Actinopteri; order Cyprinodontiformes; family Poeciliidae; genus Poeciliopsis; species Poeciliopsis turneri. The sequence goes on from CAKLNU010000915.1 coordinate 1,991,009, forward strand.
TGCCAGTATGTGAGTGTCAAGAACCGCTTTCTTAAAAAAAAAAAAATTACTATGGCATGTTTTGCCTACAAGGTGGAAAGGTAACTGGTTAACATTTACAGTTTTATGCATTTACTTTAGAAGTTGATTAAATAAAATTGCATACGATCATTTATGCAGAAATTCTGTTAGCTAGGAACATGATGGTGATTAAAAATACTTGAGAATCTGCTTACAAATTCAAAAATAAAAATAAAATGTTTTCCTAAGATTTTGCAGCTCTAGTTCTAAAACGTTATTGTGGGTTTTTGTTATTTTGATACGTAAAGTGAAAATATAGAACGAATACCCACTGAGTTTCCAGGTGAGTCTTGTGGATCATAATTAACCTTCTTGACGTTCTGCCATTTATAGAATATGTGAACCTGTACAAATTAATAATTAGCTAAATATTTTGTCAGGGTACTGTAAATCTCTACAGTAGCCAGTCTGCTACTGGCTACTGATTTTAACGTGCATTGCTCATCAACTGTAGTTTTAAATCAATGTTGCCTTAATAGAAATGATGGGTAGAGCTCCTTTCGTTTCCTCACTGCTTTACACAATCTGGAATAAGTTTAAAAAGAAGAAGTTGTCTTTAATTAGGGAAGTAAAAATTGCATTGCACTTCTTTTAGATTAGTTGGAGAAAACTCCAGTTTCTCTGGCTCCTTGATGAGCATCTTATTAAAAAGTATGTCTTTTGAAGCTGTCAAAACTTTTTTTTTTTTTAAGTTTTGTATATCTTCATACCATAAACCAGTCTGGGCCTACCTGTTGTGCTGTGAAGAATTCTTAATTTTAATGTTGTTCAAGATGGTGCACATTTAGTTTGGTTGATCAAAATTACTTCTGTAATATTTTGAATTGCATGAATGTTGACAAAAAAAAGTAATTCAGAATAATTGAAATGAGTGAGCTTTTATGCTGAACTTCCATAGCACTCTTTGAAGGTGAATTGTCTTAAGTTTTATGTTTTTATACTACTTATCTTCAGATAATACACTTCAAAAGCACTGTTGTAAGAGCTTTTTCATGTTAAGGATAATTTTGTGAGCTTTAATTATTTTTACTTAATCAAAATTGCATGTGTAAACAATTTTACTGAAGTGCCCGAACAAACCTGTAATTTTGTGCTTCGCCGTCCAGAGAGAACTGATCATATTGAGAGAAAGCAGAGTTTCCTTCCCAGTCACTCAGCTGGACTCTTAATTTGTATGATTGTTGAATTGTAAGTCTGGAGACAAATTCATTTCCCAGCCAGTATTCACCTGACGGTTCTCCAAATCCCTGAAAAGACACAAAGAAATATAATTAAACTGCGTTAAACCCCTGATGGCGTTATTCACTTTTTTTTTTTCTCTTTAGCAAAGCCAGCAAAGTACTACTGCCTATTTTTGCTAAAAAACTGAAAACCTCCCTTCCCTTACTAACATATTTTATCAAAACAAAACAGACACTGATCTTCTCCACCAATACAACGTTTCAGTGTCAGGGGGAAGAAATGAGCATGGTTTTGTAATGACTGTATTTAGGGGTTATGGATCTTTGCAACAACTTGGAGGCTCATTTCTCTCCCATTTTGAGTCATCAGAACTACACACTACGCTTAAGGTTCATCCATACTCTTTGATGATGGCGTATCGTCAGCACAGTTTTAGACGCGCCGACTGAAATAATAAATACGCTGTGGTTGAGTTGGCTCCTTTAATGACGGCAAATTGCTGACATTATTATGAATTCAAAATGCAGGGAGCCTGTGCTCAATTCTCATGCACATCTCAGTTGTTCTCTTTGAATAGAGTTCAGGAAACACCTCAGACTGACTATACAGACTAAGTCAAGTTGGGAAAATGGTCAATGACCCAGACTAATTCAGGCTGCTGGTATGTAGATTTGGAGTGAAAACTGTAACCTAGGTTATGTTTTTTCTGTGTAAACAATTTCTCCTTGATTGCCTCTACCTTTTTGTACTCCTGCCACGTACGGTGAAAGTCAACATGGCCCTCGAAGCGTTTTTGTAGTACCGTCCAGCCGCCTCCTTCTGTCTCCATGTCACAGAAAGCCTTCAGACACAAAGAAAACAGTGCTGTGATTGAAGGCTCAAAAGTGGCCCTGAAAGTTAGAACGTGATGCTTATTTTTAATGCGATGGTGCCACCTAGTTTGTGTTCAATCAAGACACTGTTCTGGGGAAAGAATTTAAAAGTTTCTAATGAAACCCCATTTTTTGTTTAAGATTACATATCCTGAGAAGTCTGTGAACATTATCGACCCACCCTCAACAATGTAGAAGGCCTCTGAATATTTGGTAGTACATATACTGCTTTTTTTCCCTTCTTTTTGGTTCTCATACACATGTTCACTCTTTATATAGTTAGACAGTAAACTGGAGACACTTTACCTTCACCTCTGTGGTGGTGTTAGGGATTGTGAGAGTGTAGACGCCACTTTTGATGTTACCCGACTTATAGAGAGCAGCACAGTCCAAGTATGTGGTTGGCGTGTCTTGCATCATGGCAATTTTGGGTTCTGCAAAACACATACTCTGTTATTTTATAAGGATATGTTTGAAGAGAATTTAGGTGCAATATGTAGCTAGTAATCATATTAGTTTCAGAGATGTATAATTTCATTAGTCTGCAAAATGAATGAACAAAAGACATTGTTTCCTAGTTCTAATTTTTGGTGAACAAATCAGTGTAGTTTCTGTGAATGAAACACAATTTTCTCACAAAAAACAAACAAAAACAGCATATATTATGTTAAAAGAAATATACTTTTATAGGTCTTTCAAATATTTTATGTCTCTGTATCTACAGCCACACAAAAATGTTTCCAAAACAAATGGAAATGAGAAACGAGACGAGACGAGGATCCAAGTTTATCTTTGCATAACATATGTTGAGGAGGTTGCTAAAAGTAGTGAAGAAATATCCAAAAGTTACTGTTGGGGAAAGCTTTTTTTTGTTGTTGTTGTTTGTTTTTTTTTCTTCTGTGAAGTTCAAGACAATTTTGATTGAAAGTTTTCCTTATATCTTGTCCTAATACATATGAAAATTGCTGTACAATTACATGACCTGAATAAGTAAATGTCTGTTGTGTGAGAGAAACTTGAAAGATCCGTACTTGATCTGATTCAAGGAGTACCCATTGCTTAAAGATCCACCTGCTGTTGCAACTCACCTTGAACAGAACCGGTAGATAATATCTGTATTAGGCCATTCACTGTGTCCAATATCTCCTGCTGTTGATGATGTAAAACAGAGTTGTTGGAGGAAACTTTGAGCAGCTGCTGCTCCAGTTCCCCGATGATGGTCGTCTGCCTCAGTATTAGCGACTGAAGCTGCTCCTTTTCTTCTCGAAGTGTTTTTTGCTCCACTTGCCTCTGCTTCTCGATCTCTATCACTTTTTTCTCGAGAAGGCTAAAGAGGAGATAAAAGGCAACAGAATGAGCCATTCTGTCTTCACTTAGTCGAACAATTTGTTGGTAACAATTCAGCTTTTCATCGCATTTCCTTACCTGTTTTTATCATTCAATTTGCTGATTTCATTTGACTGGACTATGAGTTGTTTTTCCAAGTTGTTGGTCGACAGGGAGTTTTCAAGAAGTTGGCGCTCAAGTCTAGTTGTATGATGAATTACCTAGTGTCAAAATAACAAGGCGTACTTTAACAGCCTGTTTCATTTCAATTCAAAATAATCAAAACAAACCTTCAGTAATGGAAACAACATATGTTTAGCTCTGGACTCAAAAACATGTGGTGTTTCATTATAAAGAAGCACTGACACTGTTGAACACCGTGAACAACAAATCAGTAAATGCAAGGGTGATAACATTTTGACAAAATCAGCAATGTTAGCTGTATTTCCCATTAGATTATCAAGTTGAACACAAAGTCAGTCCTGTTTGCACCTCGAGATTGAACTAATAACCATTTGCAAAATGGAAAAGCTGCACAGGAAAGCACTGCTATACTGCAATACTCCAGACGTACCTAAACAAGGGCAAACCACTGAAACCCCACATATTTTCACACTCCAATGTATTGAACTAAACTCTGGGGTTGTTGACCTTGCCACTAATTTCCCAGTTTGGAGGAACTGAACTCAGCAAAATGCAGGTTGTTTACATGGATCCTGGCTGTGTGTCTCCATTGGAGCTGTTGATGTCTTTGAACAGACGGATGTCTGATTGTGACAAACTGATAGACCCCTTCTCTGGGAATACGAGTGTGCTAATAACAGGAAATGCTGTACAGTTGGCTCACACAGGGTCATTGACGTGCAGCCACAATAATAAACTGACTTCGTCATGCCTGTTTTTCTCCATTGCTTATTTTTTAACCTGCCGAAGCTATATTATTCACCGCAGTGTGTCACAGAAAGCACTTAAGTCAGATTTTGCTCGCACAGAACAGGAAGGGTGAACAATTGTATGTTGCTTTGCCTCTTGCATGTTATTTCCATGTGTTTGGAAATAACAGAAAGTCCAGCCTCACCTGCGCTTCCACATTAGTGAGTTTCCTTGTTTGCTCAGCAGTTTGACTCAGCAGGTTTGCCCCAATTTCAATCATTGTAGCCGTGTGGTTGTGCACGGCAGACTGTTGGAGCTGGACCATGTCACGTTTCATGCTGTCCTGTATGTAGTTCTCCAACTGCAAGACAGATTTTTGAAAAATGGTTAACTTGAGGCAGTTTGTAAGAGTTATTGATCTTTTTTTTCCTCCGCATGACCTGCAGTTTTATTGTTTATTGGTGTCAGGGTTCATGACAGGTGCTTCACACTTGTTGGGTTTTAATATAAATTGAAGAAGAAAAGGCTCCACCTCTGTTGCTGGAGGAGAGAGAAAAGTTAATTCAGGGACCCAAAATGTCATCCTCTATACTCTGTTTACCAGCATCTCAGAACAGGGGAATTTCAATGTATTAGAATATTATTGAAGAGTTATTTTATTACTTATGCCTCCAAACACAAATTAATTAAATTCAGACTGATGTTTTCAGGCCTTTATTTCTAATTTTCCACAACATTTGAGATTGGATTTTTTTTTTTTTTTATCAGATCACAAAGAAAACATTTTAATACAGAACTGTTGGCTTAATGAAGAGTTTTTTTTAATACATCCTTAAAGGTTATTTGTTGAAGGTACCTTTAATTTAAAAAACAAGCCTCAAATTCCAATTTACTAAGATGTACTTGAATGTGCAGGGCTCAAGTAGTTCTGGTTAACTAAAGAAAATAAATCCTCTTCAGTTTCTTCTGTTGAAAGTCCTTATGAATATGAACGACTGAAAGTCCTGAAATAATCTGTTTAATAACAGGACTGCTCCTCCCCCACCTGTTTCTACCCTTTATCCTAACTTCTGAGAAAATATGTTTTACCTGTTTGGAAATTTACAAAGGTTTGTAGATGCAGTCTGCATGGTCAGATGCTGGAAGGTGATCATAAGGAACACCTGAATTCAGTGATTTTATGAGTGAACCTTTGGGTATACACCTTACTTTTGCAGCAGGAAGAATAATGTTTTCCACACTTTTGAATAAGGCAGCTTGTTTTAAACATTTTTGTCGTAGTACGGCTTGTAGAAAAAAAAAAAAACAACTATAGTGAAATAAACTGAGTCGATTGATGAGGTCTTACATATTTTCTAATATTACTAAAATTTCAAATTTAATTTAATAAAAATTTTATACCACAAAGCAATTAAAGTTGTGACGTAGCGACACACATTCCCATAATTGTTCTTATCTACCTTACAGAAAGGCTACATTTAGACTGAAACTAATCATTAAGTTATTTCCTGCTGTGTGTTCCTGAGCAGCAATCAGGTCACACGACTCGTAAACAGGATGGAAGTGTTGAGTGAGGAGTTACATCCTTCATTACAGTCCAACTGGAAACCAGTGTCAGTAGAGTTTTCTCTCTGTCACCAACACCAAGATTGCATAAGTTTTGCTTCTTTTCCACTCCACACACCAAAACATTATTACTATTTAGAAGAGCTAAGATATTCAATTTATGATTTTGTTTGTCTTCCTTTTTCTTGTATCTGGTTTGTTTATGTTCTTGGGTACACACAGATGTGTGGGGCGTTATTATTTCAACTGTAGGCAGGATTTCCGATTGACAGTTCATGTTCTAATCAGTTGTTTACTCTGAGTGCCTGAAAAGCGTCAGAGAGGAATGACGGAGTTCCTCAATCACGAGAAACATCGACTTCTTTTGTCTTAGCTGTCATCTGCTGTTGGAGAATGAATCCTCATTGGACAAATTAATAGAGTGATTGGTGATGAGTTTAAATTAGCATTGGCACACTGCTTTCTGTTGACCCTGAGTTGTTTGAAGTTATTTATGCTTCTCTTTCATCTCACCATTGATTCATCCAGCAGTGCAGTCCAGAGCCATTTTACTTACAGTTAATTGAGCCTAATGCATCATCCATTTTTTTCAGCATTCACTGCTCTTCACTGTCTCATTGCTCCTCAGGGTCTTATAGGACTGAAAACTGTAGTTACTTTTATTTTTCTTTTATTCTTTATTTATTCTCTGTTTATAATTTTTCAAAAACAGGTTATCAGTTTGTCATTCTGGAGCAAGGTTTGATGCTGGAAGTAGTTAGGAGTGTAGTTATCAGTCACATTGATTGCTAGGTCACTTTTTTTTCAATGCACAATGAAATATGTCAAAATGTTACCAATGCATTGTCATTTCTTATTGTATGGAATGAAATTAATTTGTGATTTATCATAACGATGAACTCTAATTGATTATGTTTGCAAACTTTAGAAACTGTCACTATGGTTGTGATTTTTTTCTCAGTCTTTTTTATTATTATTTGTTTATTTAAATCAATTATGCTATTATTAATTTGTATATTTCAACATATGATTTAATGCAAATATTGGGTGCAGTTTAGCGGTACATTTTAACAAAATATTCGTGGTGCACTGTGATAGTCTATTGGATAATAGGGAAGGTTTTGTTTTTGGAACATTTATGTTTGTGGGGCTCTAGTTTCACATAGTGACAAATTAATACCCAACAAGTTTAAGATGTTATTGTCACTTTTGTTGTTATGCTGACAGTGGCCACTAAATGTTGAGATAAAATTTACCAGGAGAAATATGTAGACTCCTTTACCTGCACAATTGGAAAAATGTCTGAAGTAGTCTTCTACACATACAGATACTGTAAGTTTTTATAGACACAATATCATCCCAAAAAAAGTCTTCTTAGAAATGGTGTGCTTTAAAAAATGCCCCCTGTTGTTAGAGCTTGCTTTGACATGTGATGCAACACTTGAGTTTGTATGAGTGAATTTTGTTGTCTGATGGTTCTCGTGCGGTCGACCAAAACTTATTTCACATGAGATTGACTATATCTTTTTGGCTCATTTTGTTTCTTGTCTTTAATCTCATGATGAGAAAGTGATATTAAAGTGATTTAGAGAAGAAAAGCACTTTCTTTATCTTTACAAAAAAAAAAAAAAAATCTTTAGTAGACAGAGGCAGAAATGCATCCTGCACTTGTGATGAATCTTTGTCACCCAACTTTATATATTCATGTGACTTTGCATGGGAAATCCGGCAAAATCAATACACAATTAGTTATATATAACAGCTTCTTAGGCTTTCATTAAATGTTTTTTCACTTTGAGACACATACTATGGACTGACATTGATGTTTCCACTTTACAGTTTTTCTACACATTTCTCTCAAAGTTATTCAAGAAACACTGTTTTTTGAATAATCAACTTTTCAATGATATAAAGCTTTTCTCATATATCAGAGTGATATTATAAGGCGATAAAAGGTTTACCTTAAGCAGCCACTGTGTGTTGTTCTCCATGCCCATCTCCAGTTGTTCTAGTCTCTGAACCGACTCGTCGTCCATTGGTCCATCCTTTTGATCAGGATAGGTGTAGGTGCTTTGGCAGTTCTCTTGCTCAGGCAGCAGAAAAGTGTAGCTACATGGGCCGTTTTGGATCTGATACTGTCTTTTGCCAACAGCACCGTACTGGGCTCCCAAACCAAAGCAGAAACTTAAAATGAGTAAATCCGCATTAAGCATCTTCATTACTCTTTGATAAAAAAAAAGAATGAAGAGATTGATTTTTGGTTATTTTTTTTTTTTTTATTTTTTTTTTTCAGTCTTCTCTCAGTAGAGGTCTTTCCCAAGCTGCATCCAACGTAAACAGCTCTCTGAAGTTTCTGGAGACTCCTTTTAAAGCCTCTTTGGTAGGTGGAGAGAAAGCAATCAGGAATTTGAGGTAGCGTGTCTTTACCTCAGTGGTGCTGGACTGCATGTGCTCGCCTTTCATCAGTCCCTTGACCACTTGCTAAAGTAGTCTAAACACTAACTGGGAATTTAAACCACTCCCCCCTTTACTGTGACCAGTCACTGTGAAAAGATGTGAAGTGGAGATTCCTTTCAGTCCTCACTAAACACACAGAAGCAGATGCACAGACTACACATCCTCCACTATATCCTCTGCAGATCACACGTGTTGTTTTCAGGATGCCGCCACACACAGTCAGCACAGTCTTTGATGCGAACAGTGTCTTCCCATTCATTGAAAATTGTTCCCCGGCTTACAACACGCATACCAGAAGCTTGAATGGGAGATTCAGCGGAAGGCTTTTGTTTCCTCTTATTTCTTCCTTTGTCCTTTTAAGAGGTTGCATTCATTTTATCATAAGCCTCCAGTCTTAGCTAATTTAAATACAAATGTGAGCAACCAAAACTGACCAGAGTTTTTCACAGTCAAGCTAAAATCATGCGACGTCTATGAGCTAAAATGTGTATCTTCTAAACATAAACAGATTAAAAAAATTAAAATGAAAAATACAGCATGTCTGTACTAAACAGTTTAAATGATCGTTCAGTTTAAATGAAGTTCTTATGTCACTTCAGTGATGTTTCCAGTGGATTTTTAGATTTTTACTACCGGTACGTTTAATTTGCACGAAGACCTGGATATCATCCACGACGCAATGTGACAAGATGTTATATTTTCTAAAATGAGCACAAAAGCTCTCAAATATCGAATGAAGAGCAAAGTACCAAAGCTGAATCCCCGAGGAACTCCACAAGTTGGGGAAACTAAAGAAGAAGCTCACTCCCCCGATTTAATGTCTCTGCTCTGGACTGGTTTAATTATTGTGGACAGGACTCTATTTACCCAGTGTGACTAAACCAGTACAGAAAAGAGCTTTTAATGAAACAGCTGTTTGCATTTTTATTCAACACTGAGAATAGTGTTCAAAATTGACTCTCTGTACTATAAAGGATTGTAAGGTAGAATAAACACTCCCAAATTTGGCAAGTCCGTTTCAAGGATTGTTAAATTGATCTTACCTGAGTTTGACCAAATGCCAAAAAAAGAGAGAAAAAATAAGCCTTTGCCTCTTTGAGAAATCGGAAGCCAACGTGAGTCTCTTGTCTTTTTATGATTTGTGTGTCATGTGAATAATAAAACCCAACTAGGTTCTGTCAAATGTAAAAATTGAATATGTAGCAACTCGTGAAATGCGTTTCAGTTGCTGCTGCTGCTGCTACCTGAAGTAATCTTTTGGTGAATTCTGACAAAAATGTAATTTGCTACATTTCTGCCATCTTTGTGAAAATGTAAGTGGTTTTACACTTACATTTTGGGCTCCAGTTAATTTTAGGAGCCCAAAGGAGCACTGTTCATCTCAGGAGAACAGTGCTGAAGTGACTATTTTAATATCTGAGAAAGTTGGTCTCTTTTCTCTTAGCATAGAAACAATGTGTTGGGAATTTACTAACTTTAATTTGATCTTTGTGGAAATTTTTTGAAGTGGTCTTAATTGTTTCAGACACGCTCCAAAATTACCTGTTCTGTAAATTAAATGCAGGTTACTTTACTACATGTTGGTTATCATGAAAGATGCTTACGAATAGTCCTCTGCAACATTTTTTATAGCCCAAACATATTTCAAGAAGAAAACAGCTTAATGCATAATTCCCTCTGTATTCCGTATGATGTATGCAAATATTAGTTCAATATAACCACCTTTCAGTGTCAACTATGGCATAAATCATTCTTTGACAGGAAAGTCTCGGACTGGCTCTCTGCAGAATTGTAGGAAGTGAGCTCATGTAACCCGGACTGTATGAGGGAAATGCAACATATTTAAGGGGCATTACTAAAGAGGAAGGACTTGTCGTCATTTTAAAAACACCAACTTTGTTCAGGTGTTCTGGCTGAGTCACTGCCATGGGACGTTCATTTGCACCACTTTTTGGCTTCATGGTTTTTGACGGCACATGGGAGGCAGGGAACAGGAACAGTTATTCATTTTAACAGCATTACCTCAAGGGGCCATTCATTCACTGAATTTATCACTGGGCCACATCCTATGCATACCGCACACCAGACTGTTTCCTCATGCTGTGAGCACAGGGAACATCTGCTGAACTGTCAAGCAAACACTGCATTTCACTACATGGGGAATGTTGAGATCAATTCATCCTTGCATGGTTACAAGGCAGCGCAGGCTGTCTGCCTGCTGACTCGCTGTGCCCAGCAAGATTAATGTTACTGTAATATGGCAGCAGACATATTGACTGGTCTGCTGAGGTAAGGAGGTGGAGTTTTCAATGTGAAGAAGAGGTCTGTTAATTTCAGGAGCCAAAAGGAAATATTGATACGTTGCAGTAAAATTTGTTAAGATACCATTTCTATAATAGTAACAGTCATGCAGTGAATTTGAGTTTCTGAGTTCTTCAGCTTGTTGTTTACCATCAGGATTGAGTTTGCCTCTGGACCAGTTGTCATGTCGTCCCTGGTTATTTTTTCCATTTGTTACTTTTACTTCTTTCCAAAAACAAATGGCGTGGCACATTTTGTACTCACCATGCATCAGTTCGTACCCGGCAGGGGTTGGCATTTATACGCTTATTCACAGTGGTATTTTTGTTTTCAGTATTCTATGTCAGCAGTAAGAGAACAATACAATATGACTGCCAATGGATACTAGTTACCAGCAGGAGGCAATTAGAAACCTTCATCTCTTCACTTCCTTCATACAGTTTTACCTCTGTAAACCATGTGCTTCTTCAGCCTTTCAAATATCAAAACATATAGCTTTTTCAGTGCCTGATAGCCATTGATTAATACTTTTTAAAAAATATTTTACTTTGTTAAAAAAAAAAGTCTTCCTGAGGAGATGAACGGATTTCAGGATTTCAAATGAGTAAAGCATCTTGTTCTCTTATAAAGAGAAACATCTTATAGCTAGAAACATTATTCATATTTTAACTATACCCGAAGATATAGCTGTCACCTCATAGTTTTCCTTAAAAGACACAGTTTAAACGTCATAGTTTTGATTAAATAAAGCTTTTCTTGCCTCAAGCTGATGACATTACTAATTGTTCTGCTAAGCTGAACTCCTGTTTTCCACAACAAGTTCTTCCTTGTGCCATACCTCTAAATACATATTTACAATGTATACGTTTAATGTATTTAATCTCACTTTTTGGATTAATAAAATAATTATGTTTGATGTAATTAAAATGTTGAAAAATGACATCTTTGTCATTGTGTGACTTACAAATGAGTGTCTTGAGAATAGAAAAAATATATCTTCTTCTTTATGGACCCCCATTTAAAAATCAGATCAGGTTTATAAAAAGGACACAATGAATCATTAGTTTTTAACTTACTGCTGTGTCCTCACTTCTGACAGCAAGACTATAAACCCTGCATATCTGCATTCATCAAAGCCTTGTACAACCAGTTGAATCAGAATCTGAAATGGTTGTAAGAGGTTCTGCTTCATTTCATCTCCTTTAAATAATGTGTATGCATTCAGCTTGTAATATTCACACAGCACAAGAAATTGGAACTCTTTTCTCGTTTGGCATATTTTATAAGATGCCTAAAAGGGGACCAGAATCAAAACAAACGGAAATGGAGATTAATACAAATTCTTAGACAATACAACATGGTTGAAATCAATTAAATATGAGCTATTTTCATGAAAAATTATCTCCAGAATCTATAACAAATAATAAACCATGTTAAAATATTACTATGTCATGATGAATTACTTGAGATCCAAATAAAGCTAAAAAGGAATGAAATGGAGGTATGAATTGGTGAAAGGGTGAAATTAATTTCTGACCTACTTCCATTTTTTATGTGGAGGCCACATACAAAATCTAAATACTCAAATCTCATTAATATTTGAATTTAATAAGATCAATCTTTTTAGCAAACATTCAATATTACACCGTATTTCCTATAATGTGGTTTTGATCTCCAACATATTGAAACCAAAACAACCAAGTAACCTACATGCTATGTACTGGAGTTGCAGCAGCAACCAATTACAACAAACTAAGAGTGGTTTATTGACAATTACTTTGGCATTTTGGTTGTGAAAGCAAGTACCAAGAAAGTTGTAAAATGTTCCATGGTCAGTTTTAAATATTTCACAGCAAATGACCCCTCTTTTTGTACCCAAAACTAAGAAGAAAAAGGCAAATAAATGATCTGCAGCTGTTTAAATCATTCATTGCCAGCTGAAAAATAATCCTCCATAAACCCATTTTAGGCTAACAACTCAGAAGCAAACAGGAAAAGGATACTTAAGGCCATTACTTGGTGAAAACAGGGAATCATTTAGCCACCATCAAAACAAAAAGCAGAGCTAAAAGGGAGTCAATATTATTGGATTTGGTTTGGCTGAAAGTGAAAAACACACCACATGAAGAATATTACATAATCATTTCCCTCTATGATTGCTCAACCTAAAAAATCTCAATGGTTTGCTCTTGAGGTTATTGATAATTTGTAAAGCAACAATTTCAATGCTGCCTCTGGTACATTTACTCGCCAAAAATATTAAAGGGCTCAGGCTTTTTCATTTGTCCTAAACTGATTAAACTGTCACTTTATAACAGCATAATCACATATTCTGCTTCTCCCACTTAGTCCTTCCATATCTAACTAATCACTCTTGCTGTAATTAAGTACACTCACTGAAAGTAGGGTAGCAGACCCGTTGGGTTTGATGTGGGGCCACTAGGAATATGGATTGTTTTGGTGTATCCCACGGTTACTTGGTCAGACGAGGATCTGTTGAGTCTTTTAGACTGATCAAAGCCTTGAGGTCTTTGTTGGCATTTCTGTGGCTTGATTGGCCTCATTGTCCTGCTGTGGGGAGACCACCATCATCAGGGAGTGCCGTAGTCATGGGGGGGTTGGTGGTACAGGTCAAAGTGCCATCCACATGAATACAAACACCCAGGATTTGTCTTCTGTCACTACATTGTAATGCATTCACTTATTTTAAATGCCTTTGCTGATTGGTGTATAATCTTATGTTAAATGTGCCAGCACTACTGTTGGTTCTTTTTCACTATAATTAGGAACTTTAGTGCATGAGAAATTAAGTGGCATTTTAACATTCAGCTGAATTTATAAGTTAAATTTTATTACAACTGGAAGCCAGTTATAAAATGAAATTTATGCAAATCTAAACTGCCTTTAAATACAGCAAAGCAAGTAAATGTCACTGAGAGGTTTCCTGAAATGGTGTGTTTGATTAAATTAATAGTGAACAACATTCAAGCTTTGATGGTCATTTATAGAAAAAGAAGACAGTGTTCCTATAAAGGTTAAAGCCCTTTTTAATTTCAGGGCAGCATCTTTGTTGGACACATTGTAAAACAATTGCTGTCTATTGAGTGTTGGCCTTTACTTATTGATATATATATATATATATATATATATATATATATATATATATATATATATGTATATATATATATATATATATATATATATATATAAAACACAAGATATGTTTTCCCTCCGGTTTTAAGTGATACTTAATTGCACTGTCATTCTTTGTACCCTAAAACGCCTTGGTAACCCCCGATTTCTTGGCATGGGGTAAAACTAACAACATCAGAACTCTGTAACTTTCTTTCCAGGTGTTTGACTTAGAATGGCGTAGATTGTCCCCTTCAGTTTGTTAACCGACCCATGTTGAATATGGAGCAGGCCTTACTTAGAACCAAGCTTGTCACTCAGCAAGTCTGAGAACAAACAGACCCTCAAAGAGCTCCTGTTTAGTCTGGCAGGACCCGGCTGAGCTGTCATTTAGGACAGGGTCGCAGAAATACCTCAACTGGATTAATTAGTGTTAAAAACTTAAAACTTTCATAGATTGTAAAGGAGTTAAGATTCATGATTTGCATGCAAATGTTACTGCGGTGTTCTGGTGCTGAGTTTTTATTAAGCAGTAAGTTTTCCTGTGACATCATGAATGAACTGTTTTGCAGCGTGTGAGGCTTGAAAAGCCCTTTGGTGTAGCTCCAGCAGCCACCTTCAGGCCAGTGGGAGTACTGCAGCAATAAAATAGCTCAAAGGAGGCTGCCCTATCTTAGAAATCTCTTCAAGGTCAGAGTGGGAAATGTATTCATATAAATTACCTCTCAAGATTTGAAAACAGGTTTTAATTTAACTAAATGTACGTATTTGAGGCTATACAAATATATTTTACACCAATATAATGCAAGTAAACAGAAGGCTATTGGTGTTCTAGTAACTTTTCAAAAGTTTATGATGATCTTTAATTAAAAGAACATATCTTTATTACTTGGAAAAAGTGCAGGTCACATTTTAAAGTGATCCAAACATATTTGGCATTATTTAAAAAAGGAATTGTCTGCCAGTTTAACATCATGACTTAACAACATTTTGAAAATCACTGTTGACCAGAAAGCCCTTTTCATATTAACCATGAAATATCTTGATTATCCCCAGGCTCTTTGGGAAAATATTCTGTAGACTGGTGAGATGAGAAACAAGGCATTATGGTAAATGGGAGTACTATTATGTTAAGCATAAAATTATTAAAGAAAAACATCCTCACTCATATAAGCTAAGAGTATCTGTGTCTAATAATAGGACTTGTTTGATTATCTGGAGATTGTAAGTAAAAACAGAAGAAATCTTCTGGGCAATAATGCTTTTCGCAGCATTATTGCCCAGTCACGCTCATGAAATTAAAGATTAGCATCATCCATTTCTGAAAGGGTAGAGTATTGAGAAGCGTGTGCTGTAAATGAGTTTTCTTATGACCCCAGTGATTCTGGATACAGTAGATTATTTTCTCTCTGCTGTACTTCCCTTGGCAGCCTCATTCTGATTTTGTTTGAGCAATACAGTTCAACATAAATCATGTTCATAGATGTTTTATACTGAAAACATTTTCATAAGCCACAGTCTGTAAGCCACAGTGAGAAATAACTGATGATTTGATTAACTAAACCAATTTAATGAACTGTGGGGCATCTCTGATGCTTCACGTTTTTATGTAACAGAGAATATAACTTGGGTTGGGGTTATTAAAAAGGTTTTTCTCTCTCAGTTTCACACTCCTGGGACTGTGTTGCTGGCTCACACTGTCATGATTTACAGGAGCCCTGGAGTATAACTGAGCCTATTGTTAAAATTGTCAGTAACACCTGTGTTTTTCTCCTGTCACGTCACAAAATAAATGTTGCAGAAGTATAGTTTTTGTTAGTGTTGTATGTCTCAGTTTCTATAATAACATAAAAAGAAACCATGCTTTCAGACATTTTTGTAAAAGTATAAAACATCTAAACAATACACAAGTATTCACACACTTTGATTTGACACCTGAAATTAAACTCAAGTGCATCTGATTTCCTCTAGTCATCCCGGAGATGCTTTTGCAATTTAGCTGGAGTCCATCTATTATCGATCAAGTATGCTGCGCATGGTTTTGAATGGAGCACACTTCTCGATAGAGCAGAGCAGCAACCAGGCAACAAAGTCAGAGCAGCTGCCTCTGGACCTCCAAGGCGGAATTGTGTCGAGGTACAATTTTGTCGAAGAATACAAAAGATGTTGGCAGCACTTATTACCATGTTGAGTGCTGCCAACATTCCTTCCTTGTATGTTTAAGCAATAAACATACAGGAACATTCTTCAATGTTCCTTGAAGAAGGAACATTGGCTCCTTCTTCAAGGAAAACTGGACATTAATGAGTCTTGGCTTGAGGACAGGGTTTTTTGGAGTTGGCTAAAATCAGTTTTTTGTTGTTGTTGTTATGCAACGGCTTGTGCTGTAGGCGTTGGAATTTAGTAAATTAGGTAAACTTTGGTAATGTTGATCATAATTGTCATTCATAAAGGTATTAACATCTTCCTGAAATTTGCAGAAGCCTTGTTTTACCAATTTTCTAAAATAAACAAAAAAAAACATCAAGGTTTTCTTCATAACTATTTATGAGTGTGGACAAGAAAACGTTCAAAGTGTCTTTGTGTTCATTTCAGGAAACTATGACCAGTATGTTTGTTTAGGATAGAGTTCAGAAGGACATTTAATAGCGTAGTGTCACCACCGACATAAAGTTGTGCATCATCTGCATATCTGGAAATTGGTCATTTAATCACCAGGTGGAGTTCAGAGTTCAATTGCCTGTTTCTCCTGCAGATCTGTCGTCTCCAGAGGCACCTGTCTGCAGGAGAGCACCAGCAGGACCTCTTCCAAGACCAGCCACCCATGTTTGTGTCTCAGCGCTCCCAGCCACCCACTCAGAGTCTGGTGGAGCTGATCGAGCTGTGTGGAGGCACAGCCTGCAAAATGGTTCGGCAGGCAGGTATCTGCATAGGGAAGTACAGTGGCAGGAGGCCAGAGGGGAGCAGGATCCTGTCAGAGCAGTGGGTTCTGGGTAAGACAGTCCTCTTATGTCTGTGATAAAAGCTAAATTACTGTTTCAGGGTTTTAATGTATTTCTCTTGTTTTGCCTTGTTCTTTTTCAGATAGCATAACCAATCTGAAGATTCTACCTTTTGACAACTATGACTTGGAATAATGGGGACTAATTATTTGGGGGTTTGTTCAGTATCATTAATTTTTCTGAACGCCTGCTGTGACTGATCACACAACAGGCGCCAGCAAACCTCTGATGTTCTTCTTTTTTCTCTGTTGGTTTCATGGTTTGTAAGTGTCTTCATGTAGTTCATATAAATCCAATCAAATGTATTGATTTTCAGAAGCTTTATGGTTGCTATGGAAAACGTTTACTACTCAGCAGCAGCATCAATTCTGCTCTTGTTTATGTTACTGTGAAGCCTGACAAACTGCCTTTGCAAGATGTATGTTGGTCCCTTGCCATTTACATGTGTCTACATTAAGTAGAAACCACTACAGGCTGTTTGGATATTAGATGATGTGACTTTAGAAAGACTTGCTTAGCCAGTTCATAAGAAAATTCTTTATCCTGATAAAAATGTGTTGTGATGTCATTTTTAATAAATACTTCTTTTTTTAATGTGGTATTTGGGTTTTATTTTCAGCAAATAAGATTTTCAATCAGGATCATTGGTCATTGGTATGGTTCCGACGCTCTCTAGTTTGATAGATTTTGTTGACCTTGTTTATTCTTTTGACAGAAAAATTATTGCTTCGGATGACTTTGAGTTGTAGATGGGATTTTAAACAATAAATGATCAATTTGTGTGCTTCACGGAAAGCACAGAAAACCCTGAATATGTGACAAGAGTTCATGTATTGTCAGCTAAGATAGAATCTTCCTACAATCTAGGTCAATGTGCATCTTTATCAAGGTGGGATTCGATGTTTATTTGACTTCAGACTTTTTATCTGAATGCGCTGTCTCTCAAGGTCTTAGGATAAAGCGATGCGGTCAACTTCACTTTTACTTTACAGATAACGTAAAGATGCTCTGATTGCTATAAACTTCCTTTCACAAGAAATACCACCAATTCAAATGACAGAAAATGAAGAAGTCTGTTTTTTGTTTCCAATCATTTCTTAAATGTTTATTGACCCTTTGAAATTTTATGTTACTTTTGAATAGCTTAATTCTCCATATCACCCGCTACACCTCTTATTTGTGCCCCCTCTACTTGAAGTCCAAATAAGACTCCAGATAATAAATCTCTTGTTTACAAAAATGTAGTATTTTATAGAGCTTTAAAGCACATTTATTCTGAGGTGAATATCCCTCTGAGCTAGTCTGAGCAAGAAGGTTAAGTTGCAGCCAGGACCTGTATTATTAAATCAGATGTGCCCTTACGGTAAGCAATATTACCATTTAATATGGTAATATTAAATGGCAATTAAATGGTAATATGTTAATATTAAATGGTAATATGTGTTCTTAGAGGAATTAGACGTCCATAATTCCTCTAAGCACATCAGCTTTACAAATTAAATGAAATTTTTCTTAGCTTTAGCATATTTTCTAGTGATATGTTAGATGCAGAGTCCTTGAAATGCAATTTTTATTTGTATTTGTGTTTTGGATATTGCGTTACTCATAATATTAGTATGAGAGAATCCAAAACCAAAGCAGACTTGTGCAGTATTAATACAACTCCATTCTCAAGGCTGGATTTCACTCCTGTAAAATATTTACTGAGAACAGAACATATATAGTGTTTCCAATCACTATAGCTGGTATAATTGTGAAGCAAATACATTATACTGATTAAAGGGAACACTATATTACTTATTAATTTATTATGCTCTTTTACTTTTCTATTAGTTACTCTGGCTGGAAATGCCTTATATGTTCTGTTTCAACAAGTTTACTGGTATTCTTGGTGGCCTTTTTTCTTAATTTCCTATGGAAATAATTATCAACTTTTCTATAAATTACCACCCAACTCATGCAGTAAACCACGACACATTCAGAAGGTTTGATTAAAGACATAAAATAATCTCTATTCCAATGATTTATTTCATAAGATAACACAATATTTTTTCCAAGTGCTTGCACACTAAAAAATTATTAATTTGATGATAAAAAGAAAAACTCTGCAAAAGTTAGTGTTCATTATGTCAAAATAATGTCATACATGTTTTCAAACTATGATCCTGGTTTTATTCGAGGCCTGGAACCAGGAGTGAGTAACAGACATTCCAAACAAGGCACTATGAAAGACAAAAACAAAGAAATATTTATTTAAATAAATAAAAGCTGCAGCTCATCAAACCTTCTACTTTCCTTCTTAATATTGAGCATGGCGAACCACCAAATATACTGTACACCCTCCTTTGCTTTGATGGAACAAAGATTAGTATAAATATTCACACTTCTACAAGTAGTTTCATGGCACTCAAAACAAACTTCCTGGCTATCTTAGTTCCTGACTAAGAAAGCCAAGAATTTATTTATTTAAGACGAAAATAAAGTTTTCTGCTCCACGTAAGATATACTCACTGCTCCTAATCTGAAACATTATTTCAATAGGCAGGAACTATACCTTTAAGGAAAGGAATTTTTAAATCTAAAAATGATGTGTTACAATTGCTTGCCATACTAAAGCTGTTCCTTCGCCGCCTTCTATTGCATCACTTAGCCAATCAACTTCCTCACTGCTCAACGCGTCGTGACGTAGGGAGGCGAGTGTGACATTTGCTGCTGTAAGCTAGGAGCCGGATAAAAATGAACTGAGGCAGGAAATAGAGTATTTTTTTTTTTTCTTTTTAACAACTAATTTGACTTTTTCTTTGGATTTCGTGCGCCTTCCAGCGTTAGAAGAGGCAGTTTAGAGGGAAGGAGAAAACTTCTACTTTGGCCTGACTCGTTTCATTATCGGCTAGCGCTTTCTTTTTTTTAATTTTGGTTAAAATTTTGGATGTTTCTAACATGTTTCTGTAACTTAATGTTGTTTTCTTGTTCCGGTGCTGCACCTTAAGCTGAGTTTGCAAACTAGGTCCTTTTTTTTTTTTTTTTTTTTGCCTCCTTCTGCAGCTTTCTCACTTTCCTATGCTGACCTCTCGGGGCAGGTGTGCTGAAAGTAGGCCAGGTGTGCAGTGGTACAGATAGGGTACATTGTAATATAATCACGGTGTGTGGTGCTGGTCCAACAGCCGACTTCAGGGATTTGTAGAAGAGGTGCCACCATGCTGCTCTCTCTGGTTGTGCACACATACTCGCTGCGGTACTGGTTTCCTGCCACCATCATGCTGGGTACAGCCCCGGCATATCTTCTGTCATGGGGGGTTTGGCGGTTGCTTTCCACCGTCTTACCAGCGAGGGTTTACCATAAAGTAGACGACCGACTGTACTGCATTTACCAGAGCATGGTCCTGTTCTTCTTTGAAAACTATACAGGGGTTGAGGTGAGTGAACCTTCACTTTGTGTGCACAAAACTGAACTGATGTCTAGTTCTGAAGGCCTGTTTCTCATGAAAACATTTGCATTTGTGCAACTTTTTAAAGTCTCGTGAAATAGATTCAATAGATAAGATAAAAGTAGTTGACCAAGTTTTTAAAAGCAGTCCTGATGAACCAGTTGGATGGAAAGAAAGTCTACATTTTTCTCTGGTGCCTTCTTGCCACACCTTGCACAGAGAGGTGTATGTAGACAAATCATGATAAAGAAACCGCCATAAAAATCTTTGTGCAAACTATGATGGTGTGAAAGTATAATATCGGATGCAGGAGTATTTGATAAGATTAGAGTGCTTAATATAAACCCCCAGTGTTGAAATCTGCAGAATATGTTGGAAGCTAAACCTTGACTAAGTTTCTTTAGACTCTGCTCTCATTTGTTTGTCTGGTAAAATTCTGTAAAATAAAATTCACCTTTAATTGCAGTGGTACAGTCTAACAAGACTTTGAAAAATCTAATCTTTGAGCACTTTTTCTGAGTTTGAGGGGGAAAAAAAACAATATTAATATCAATGTGCACAATATTCATATTGCAAAGAACTGTTCAGTGTTTAACGATTGCTGTCTCATACAATTCAGGTGTTTTTAATATGCATGTTAATGTAATTATTGAGTCTTATGGCAGCAGATGCTCACACTGGACTCTAATGACATTGCTCAAAATGCTAAAGGTCATAGAGTGATTGGAGCACAGATGAGAAAGCAAAGAAAGAAGAATACAGGCATATATCATACCTGATATTGTTATTGCAATGTTTACCATTAACAGCATCATCTCATATTTCTTTTGAGATGCCGTAGGTCTGGGTTCAAATCCTAGGCTGGAGTCTTTCTACATGACCTTGTTTTTCCCATGCCTTCATGGGTTTTCTCTGGGTACTCCAGTTCCCTCCTCCCACAATCCAAAAACACGACTGTTTGCTTAATTGTAACCTGGATGGATAAATAAATGTGCTGAAATTAAAAGTTACTTATTAAGGTATTTTTGTCGTGATTTTTACTCCAAGGCGAACGTGCTTCTGGTGATTTTACAAATCTGTTCGAAGCGTTCCTGTAGATGTGAAGAGCAATCTAAAACATAAACTTGTTACCTTGGAGTGAAATATTTTCACCACCTACTTTTTGACCTGTTTTTAAAAAATGTTTTCTCTTTTGCTTCAGATTATTATATATGGAGATATACCAAAGAATAAAGAGAACGTCATCTACCTTTCTAATCATCAATGCACAGGTATTGTGTATATACAGCTTCAAAACTGTAATTACATAGAAATGTCCGTTGAAGGTTGTTTTCTGTCTTATCTTTTTAGCTGACTGGATTATCGCCGACATGCTGGCCATCAGACAGAATGCCATCGGCCATGTCAGATACGTCCTAAAAGATGGACTCAAGTGGCTCCCGTTGTACGGCTGGTATTTTTCACAGGTGACCCAGCCATTAAGAAGTCCTCTACCAATCATAATCGGAAAAAAATCCCCATTTTTTTCTCTTACTATTTGCTATATTTTGTTTGCTTTTTCCTTTTAGCATGGGGGGATCTTTGTGAGAAGAAGTGCAAAGTTTAATGAAAAGGCCATGAAGAGGAAGCTTCTCAGTCAGACTCGGTGTGGAGCTCCAGTAAGTACGCAACACATTCTGCTTCAATGAGATAGTGACATTGGAATCTGAAAACACCTTTTTATTATTTCAATCATTTGAATTTTTCTGCTAGTAAGTTCCCAACATTTTATTTTATTTTTTTCAGTTGATTGAGTGAATATGTGTGTAAAAACTTTTTATTAACTTTTAGTTTTTATGTTAAAATTTAGAGCACCCAAATGAAGTTTCACTGATGTGAGAAGCAGTGCAGATTGAGTTGCAGGGCTTGTTTGTAATCATGTTTTTTGGATTTGACTCAGAGATTATGGTGTGTGCAGCTGTGCAATCTAAATACTGCTAACGTTGCGGGGACCTTTTCATATTGACACAGTTACAGTTCAGTTTACTTGCTCTTAAACATACAGTGCTGTGACAGAAAGCTGACCTGTTTACAGATTTCGTCTGTCTTTTTATTTTTGTCACACTTACATGTTTCAGATCATCAAGCAAACAGAAATAGATTCAGCTGTGTAAAAAAGGCGTTCGCCCGCTTTCTTATTTCCTCTTTTTTTGCATGTTTGTCATGTTTGACTATTTCAGAACCTCAAAGTAATTTCAACATTAGTCAAAGACAACAAGTGAACACAAAATGCAATTTTTAAATGAAGGTGTGCAATTTTTAGGGAGAAAAAAAAAATCTAAACCTACATGGCCCAGTGTGAAGAAAAGAAAATCTAATAACTGGTTGGTTCACCTTTAGCAGCAGCAACTGTAATCAAGTGCTTGTGATAACTTGCAGTGAGTTTTCAGCGCTGTGCAGGAAGTTTGACCACTCGTCTTTGCAAAATTTATTTATTTATTTATTTATTTATTTATTTATTTATTTTAGCATGAATGACCTTTTTAAGGTCATGCCACATGTTCTATTTATATGACCTCTTAATTCTGTAGTTCTGGCAGTAATTACTACATAGTGTAGTAATTACTACATAATTATGTAGTAATTAACATACAATTATGAGTATCTAACATACATAGATACTCAGGTTATCTATGTATCTTTGATCTGAAGGAGGTGGCAAAAACAGAATCTGTAAGAGGATTTTCCTTTTTCACAGCACTGTAAAATAAACAGGCATAACTGATTACATTATTAAATAGAATAGTCATATGAATTGGTTTTATTGTTGGTATTTATTCACTAGGAGGGATGGTTTCTATTACAGAACATTTTCAGATTGTCTTGAAGTTCTCTAAGATAACACAAACAGGTGTTGTTTCGTTTTATTGTTTCTTACATGAAGGCCTTTATTTAGAGCCAAATTAGTACAATGAAAGCTCTGTTGTGAAACTTGTGTTCACAAAGAAAAAAATCTGCAATGTAACAATGACGCTGGGAAACTATGCCAATAACCTGTGATTAAAGATGCCATTCAGATTAGTTTTATTTAATGAGTTTAATTAGCCCCTAATGGAAGGAAAAAAAACTTTTTTCTCTTGGTTTTTTTTAAAATAGAAGAACAAACAAATGTGTCAAGTCTTTTTTTTTTTTTTGTATTAAGAGCTAATGATAAAATTCAATTGATATTCTTCAGTTAGAATCCTGAAAAATGATTTGGCTTAAAGGATTTAACTCTGTTTATCAAGAGATTCCTTGTACCATGCAAAATCAGTTTCCTCGCTAATAAATCCTGCCCATTTTTTAAAACTTCTATTTACTCAATATTACCGCCGTCTGAATGTTTATTTTTCTTTTTTTTTTTCCTCCCCACAGATGTACCTTGTCATTTTCCCCGAAGGAACTCGGTATAATCCAGAGCTGAAGAATGTTATCACTGCCAGTCAGAAGTTTGCTGAGAGAGAAGGTGGGGGCAGCATAATTCAGCAGCCTCTCGCTGCAGCTGTGCAGACTGCACGCACACTGTTTCACTACAAACATCTGGAAAACAGCTGAGTTAGTTATGTTATGCAAGCTGTGGTGACCTTGCAGGTAGCTGCCGTATCCATGAGTAAATTTAGAATACCTCTGGATCCTGAAGTTGCATGTTATTTATAGTACTTTTTTTTATGTTTAGAAAAAAGAACATTTGTGACTGCAAAAACCAGCTCAAATAAAGTTAAAATAGACATTTATGTACGCAGTATAAAGAGAAACAAAATTTTACTTTCTGTCTGTAAATCAGACTAAGTATTTCTTGTTTTAGCTTCCTCAGGATTACCAAAATTGAAGACACATAGACGATCAGTCAGTCACCACACAATTAGTTAGTCCTTGGTCAATGTGGGACCATTCTGTGCTCACTAATGCCTCACTCAGCAGATAAACTGATGAGCACATGCCATCCCTCCCAAGCGATTTATGTGGATTAAAGGGGAAGGTGATATTCAGAGCTGTGGCCCGGAGATAGGCTTAATCTCCACAGAATCTCAAAACAACATGAAGCCAGGCTGCACTTTGGCATCGTAAGCGCCACCAGCAAATGCAATTAGTTGGAAAAATCTAATGCAGTGTTGCTCCGTTCATTTCAGCTGGCCTCGTGTACTAAAACATGAATAACATTCACTTTTTCATGCTAATTTAGTTTAAGCAGATGTGAGCCGCTTCATATTTGTGCAGGTGTTGAATTTATTCCAGCTGTTGCTTTTTTTTTATTTACTTATTCTGCAGGGCTGGCTGTTCTGAAGCACACTCTCACACCCAGGGTGAAGGCGTCTCACCTCGCCCTTGAGATCATGAATGACAGTCTGGACGCCGTATATGACGTCACAGTAGCTTATGAGGGAACGCTGGACGACTCCGGTCAGAGAAAACCCGCACCTTCGATGGCAGGTACTTCTGCAACCACATGGCATGTTCAAAGAATTTAGATGAAGACATTAAATAATTTTATTAGAAATATTTTAAAATTTTGTTTTTATCAGATAATTAATTAGTTTTTGTCCCAAGAGCTTTCACATCTGACAAAGAAATGTTTTTGCAATTTTTCTGATAGGGATTGAGTTTTGATTCCAACAGAAAATGAAAAGCCTACAAGATGCATTGAAGCATATATCCCTAATCATTATCACATTATATGACACTAAAATATTTACTTTTGTGCCATGTCAGTACTTTTCCTTCAAATATACAAATATAATTCCAGTTTTCTATTAATTTTGTGGACCTGTAAATTAAAAGATAATATTTTGATCGATTAAAGAATAAACATTTCTCCAATTTTTGCACTAACATATGAAAGGCATTCTGGCATTCTCCAAACAAGCTGTTGATCTTTTACATATTAAATTTACTCAAAACGTTTAGAGCAACTCTTGTAGAAATTACAAAAGTATAAAACATATATAGAAAAGAAGTCTGGATGAGAGGAAAATTGTTTAATTTTTTATTCTGAAGCCTTATTTTATATATTTGTTTCAACTGGAGTTGCACTGAGAAGTCTACCGTTAGCCTTAGTTTTATTTTTAAAAGAGGAAAAATAGCTAATGAATGAATATTCAATAGCTATTAATAGATAAATTAATGTTTATTAGCTATTTTTTCTCTTAAAAGTAACACTAAGGTTACAGGTAGACTTTTCAAGGCAACTCAAGTCTCCACAAATATTGCTATATTCAGCCTTCCTGGTAATTAATTACACATCAAACATCACCTTTTAACAGCCCTGCCTTCCTGTAAGCTGCGTGACTCTCGTGTTTTTGGAGCCTCTGATTATTGTTGTTTGTTCCTGGTTCTTTGACAAACACTGTTGGGATTTAGAATAAAAAACAACAACAGGAGAAAAACATCCAGTTACAGTCAGGAATAAACGTGGATGTTTCTCACAAACAAGGCAGAGAATAGAAAAGCATTCCTCTCATCACGCACTTCCTGGCCTCATGCAGTGAAGGTGACTTTAGTGGCGTTCGTGGAAGTGACCCACGCCTGCGTCCACGCCACCACCGCTGCTCTCGAAACTCACTGTGAAGGCTCAGGTTAGAACTGTGACTTTCAAAAAACTAAATATTAATTTAGGTGATTGGATTAAAATGAAACTTTTACTGTTGATCTGTAAACTTCAAAACTACAAATTTAAACCTCAACTTTAAACCATTAAGTAACAGTTAGTTTCCTTCTTGAGTTCTTGTTTTTCTATAATTAAATCATTTTAAAGTTTAAAATGTGAGCCTTTAGATTTATAAAATCCTAGAGTAAATTGTGTGAAATAGCCAAAGACATCAGATTAGGGCTGCAGATAATTGATTATTCTGATGATTAATCAGATAAAAAGATTGACACCTTCAGCAGATTTTTTATTTAAGGCTTTTTATACAATATTAGAAATGACTACATTAAAAATGTAAAATGAAGTATTTTTATTTTAAACATTATATATATATATATATATATATATATATATATATGTATATATATATATATATATATATATTTTTTTTTAAACAAAATTTCTTTTGAGTGAAGCTGATAACTATGCCACTTGAGGAGTTCTAAATAGAAAATATTATTTTTGTACAGTTTTGGATTATTTGCTCCTCTAAATATAATGTTCTTTGTTGACAATTAATCAATTGCTAAAGTAGTTGATGATTATTTCAATAGTCGATCAATCATTTCAGCCCTACTGTAGATATGCGAGTTTCTCCTTGGACTGAAGGCGTGTGTCTGTGTGTGTTTTTTTGTTGTTTATCTTTTTTTTTAACTACATTTCAATTATTTTACACAAAGCACGTGTTTCACGGTTGTTGCTCAGATGATGTTGCTTAGTGAGTAACACAATAGATCGATTGATTTTTGTGCCTTCTCCCGACGTCCGTTAAAATCTGGTAACAGGAAATTGTCCACATGTGACTCTAGAGTCGCTGTGTCTTTATGATCCAAAGTCTTGATTTGTATTTTCCCCTTAACTTTTATTAGTTTAGAACTCTAGGAGGTGTTTACTACACTCACTATTCCCTACACACTTCACATTTATTGGCTGGTTTCAAAAAGCCTTAAAGTAAACAGCCCTGTCATTACAGTAGTATCATGTCACATGGAAAAATCTCACAGAGCGTGACTATAGTTACTCATCTGTCCTTCATTGTCTCCCACTTATCTGAGATCAGTTCGCAAGAAAAACAAGTCCAGAAGGAAAACCCAGACATCACATGTACTTGCCCTTATCTATAGTCAAAACAATAGATGTATGTTTAAATCTACTGGAACTGCAACAAGAAAGTGTGGTCTAATAAATCTAAGTTAAGGCCAAGAACTGTGTGCATGACGGTAAAGAAAGTTTAATAAAGCTTTCTGTTGGAGAATAATGCATAGTCATGACATCTTGGGTCTCCAGGGAACCTTAGTTAACAAATTTAGTCTTTTTTTCCCCTTATATCTGCTGTGGGTTCTTGAAGCTCATAGTGAAAACCTGCTGATTAAAAGTTTCACTTGGGGGGGGGGGGGAACTAAATAATCCTACAAAGAAACTTTATTATTCCAACTCTGTCAATTAAAAGTTAAACAACAGATAGGTTTGGTTATTATAGCGGAAGAAAGAATCTTTTCTTAATTCATTTTGTTAAAAATACATGTTACTGAAGAAATCAATTGATTTATTTTATTAAAAATGTTCCAATGAAGTACTTATTACTTCTAGTGATTGATACTTTATTTATTAAAGTGCGTAAATGTTATTTAGATTATTAGGTGATGTTTGGTTATCCAGAGTACAGAATTGATTTCCTTCTTCTGTTCCATGCAGTTGTTGTTTAAGTTGTGGAGATTTCTTTGCTCTAACTGAGCCAGCTCTGCCTTCTCTGGCATTTTCTCCATATCACGTGTTTTTCGTTAAATTCTTTGTTTCTCCTCCGGAGCCTCTGTATCTCACCGAGTTATGGATAATCGTTAAGCTGCCGTATGTTGTGTCTGAAGGCTGGTGTAAATCTGAGCAGCTGGTGTTATAACTGCAGCGTGTCGCTGTGGTCTTCGATCACGTTTCCTCTTTTGGCCTTCGGCGGCACATTTCCTGATAATATTGCGTGTTGTGGAAACAGGAACCTGAGGTTCTCAGGGGGATACACGTGTAGCCTTGAGCCTTAACTCTTGGTTACGCTTTTATGTATGACCTTCTCAGGCACTCTGACTTTTGTTTCGCCACTGATCGACCGGGCAAGTAATTTGGCTGGAGGCTTCATGTTGGAAATGTATAAATATTTTGCATTGTATTATTAAAAATGGACGGTGAAGATTAAGCCAATGAACTAATCAAGATATTTGGTCTTTACATGATCTCGGCCTTGTTCGCTGCTCTTCCTCTCCTCAGGCTGCAGATTGTTTCAGCTCCACGTCCCAGCAGCTCCACTCCATCACTGTCACCCTCCGCCGATTTTAAGAGCTCGCTGTACGTGCCTCTTTGGTGAAAGGGACTTCCTGTTTTTGTTTAGCCTCTTTTTATTTTTTTTATGTTTGACAGAATTCCTATGCAAGGAATGTCCCCGCATCCACATCCACTTCGACCGCGTGGACATCAAGGGAATCCCATTAGAGCCCGAGCTTTTCCGCAGGTGGATGCACAAGCGCTTCGAAATGAAGGACAGGTGAGTGTGTGTTGAAATGCAGACCAGTCCTTGTTAAGTATGAGTGATTTATTTATTTATTTTATTTTATTTTTTGAGGAGCCAAACTTCAACTGTATGTGGAGGAGAAATGCTACTTTATTTTAAAAGTCTGACTTTAGATCTTTCAAATCCTACACTTTATAATTAGATTTTGTCACAAATCCCCATGTTGTCACCTTTCTAAGATAATGACCTGAGACTTTGTAAAGAAAAAAAAAATCACCCCATTTTTATTGCTAAAAGATTATTTAGGCAAAAAAAAAAAATAATAATTTTTGACAAAAAATGACGGGTATATTATTGGGATGGGACATTTTATGAATGGGAACAACACAAAATAGGCCATAGTTGTAGTGAAGAAACATTGTATATGCAAATAATAATCCAAATAGTATAATATGTTGACCTTAACCTTGTTATTTTATTAATTCAATACATTGTTGAACCATTTCTCATTGCATTTATAACTAAAAGTATTTAGTGTTTGTCAGATTTACACAATTTATTTATTTTTTCTTGTTCTTTTCTGCAAAGCAAACAGTTCAGCCAGATTGGGTGGAGAGTCTGTGAACATCAATTTTCTAACAGATTCTCAATCAGATTTAGGACTGGACTTTAACTAGGCCACTCTAATATATGAATATGTAACCAGTCCATTGCAGCTCAGATCTTCAGAACAACTTCCAGTCATTCTGGAAATCAAATCTCTAATCAAGTCTCTTGGATTATGACTGAACTAAATGCTGTTAAGCTGATGCTAAATTACAAGGGAGCATTACCTTTAAAAGCTGATTTCTTATGTCACAAATAGAACCATTACTCTTTTTTTTTTTTTACTTGAAGCATTAAAATTTTTGCATTAATAAAATAAACTTCCTTTTGTAATATTTTTTGAATTAAGCTGAACATGTTTTTAAAGCTTCCCATGTTGTTGAAAAGAATTAAGTTGATTTCATTTAAGAAGTAAAGGCAGTTGTTTTATTGGATTAAAATAATTGATTTCATTGCCAGCTCAGCAACAAAAAAGCCTGACCTGCGTTTGTGCTGTAACTGCTGGTTCTGCCCAGTTCCCTTCACTTTGCAGTTTATTTTCATTCCCTCTTGCACTTCTCCGACAGCATGAACTCCCCCTAAGAGACCAGTACGTCTTTCTTTTTCTCTTCTTTCCTTAAAGGATGTTGACAGATTTCTACGAGTCAGAGGATCTGGATAAAAAGCGCAGATTCCCCGGCGAGGGCAAAATCTCTCCGCTGAACCTCTCCAAGTCCCTTCCCTCTGCGCTAATTCTGGGAGGGCTAACACTGCCAATGCTGCTGACGGAGAACGGCAGAAAACTTTACGTGAGAACCTGGGTTTATGGGACGCTGCTAGGCTGGCTCTGGGTGAACATTTCTCCCTAACAGCTGCAGGGGAGACGACTGCCATGGCGAGACACGCGGAAAGAGGTGCTCCTTTCCTGTATCACGGAAACGCTCGGTGTGTTTCAGATGCAGAGCCGCACCTGATGAGATCCAAGAGTGTTTGACTGTCCAGCTGTAGACCGGAGACACTGAGAAATACTTGAACCTTTATGTAAAAAAAATACATATATATGACAGATTTATTGCAACATCATACATTTCTCTAAATTTAAATAGAAAAATATCCTAATATTAATAGATTTTTGCCAAATTAGCGTTCTTGCATGCAGTTTTTCCATCAATCTTTGGCAATATATAAAGATCATGTTATTTTTTAAAAGCCAAGTGAGCTAGTTACCTAAACAACAAAAAACAAGTCATAAATTAAGTGCACTGACTAATCAGTACCAGTTGTAATACTTTTAAGCCAAGTCCCATATCTGGAGGAATATGCACTTTTATCACACACAGTGATGTTTTTACCCTGGCAGAACAAAATAACGCACAGCTCCCCCCGTGGGGCTCCATGAACACGACACCAGCCGCATTGTTTACCGTACTGAAATAGTCACGCTGGCGTCCTTTTTTTAAAACTTTGTCTGATGACTGCGAATGTAGCGCTAAATTCACATTTATTCATGCAAATGTGAAGAAGCTGAGAATGCAATCTGCGGGATTGTTTCTGAGCACAGTTCTTTGTCACGGAGCTCGCATGGAGGAATGTGCGCCGACGATGCAAAATGTGTTCTACCAGTGTAAAATATTACTCAAACCTTTAAAGTGTCAGTCGTTGCCAAAAGCTGGTGTTTGCCATAATGTCGTGTGGAGAGTGTCTCTGTGTGTTTTATGCGTTTTTGTTTTTAGCTCCGACTTGCAGCTTCAGATTTGCTTCTGTCTTTTTTTCTTTTATTTCAGTAAAGTAACCAGTTTCATAACATTTATTACTCTACCTTACAGTTCATGTGAAAGTATCTACCTAACAAAATGCTGACAAAGCCATGATACCAGTATGTATTGCAGGTGCACTCAATGCCATTTGTATTATCACATTATTGTATTAAGAAATGCACTGTTTGTCCATTGTTTACTTGTCACTTTGTCTGTAAGCAGTCTTGTCCTCCTCTATTGTTAATCTTTTGTGTTTTCTTCATCTTAGTACAGCAATCGCATCGTTTTTACATGTCGCTCTGATACCTCACTTGAATAATCCTTCCTTAAAAAAAAAAAAAGAAATCCTTGTCAGCCATTTTATACTCATTTTTATCCTGACAAGAGCGGACTTGTAACATCGTCAGGAAACTCTGTAGACGGTATTTAAATGCCATCAGATTTTTGGAAACGTGTGCCTTCTCTTTGGGGGGGCCACAGTGGCTCTTCTCCACCAGGTGACTGCACCGGGCCGCTTTGCTGGACTCGACTCTTACAGCAGCTTGTGGTCATGTTGTCTACAGCTCATAGTGGCTTTTTTTGCTCTAAAAATGCTTTGATTTCTACTTTTTTGAAGACTATTATGAAATAACGAAACCTTTAATGTGGTTTGAGGTGTGGAACCTTGGGGTCAGATGGAAATAAAGATTTTTTTTTTCTTCTGGGGAATTACATTTTCTGTTACCTTTCTATTTTTTTTTTTTTTCATTTTATTATTGTTATTATTTTTTTAGATAGTTCACTGTCTATGGAGTTAAACAGGCAAAATTTTAGGTTATTGTGACATAAAACAAGGAGCCCATGGTAAATCATATCAAAACTATTTCCACTATGAATATTAGCCATTATGATTTAATATCAGCATTCAAAAGGGGGGAAAAAAAGATGATACTAGGCCAGGAGGACTGACATAACACCAATTCTTTTGTATTCTATATGTAAAAAGACATGTTTCCAATTCCAAGATGAGAACCACCATGGAGAAAACCATTAGTGGCAGCATGGTGCTGCGGCTCTATTTTCCCCTCATAAGGAGGCATTTTTGCAAAGGATTCATTCAAAACAAAAAGGTTTTGGTTGAAAACCATAAGGTATCCTGTAGGAAAATGTATTTATCTTATTTAGAATCGGGTCCAAACATAGATCAAAATCTGAACAAGGGTTGAATATAATTAACATTTTGTACTGACGTTAGTTCGCTACGCTAAGCGTCTGGAGATCAGGCCTCTCTTAAATTGGTACTGTGACTAATCTAGTCACATTTCCAATTTTGATGAAGGTCAGCGAACACAACATGTACCAAATCTGCCATGCGCAGTGTGACGGGCGAGCAGCAGCGACAGGAAGTGTTGGACCACAAATTGAAATCTGTCAGTGCTGATCTTTGATTTGGACGACAGGTAAGAAAGAGTTTCTCAGCGACCTGGGAGCTGTTAATTTAGCGTAAGATAACGTGTCAGAAGAAGTCGCCCTATTAAGGGCCTAATTCTTCGATTTTTGCCTCGGTTGTTTTGCAGTAGTTTGCTTGTGTCACTGAAAGACGAACAGCGACATCTAGCTGTTAATCCTGTGTACTACAGAGATTAACAGCGAAGCAATGCAGAGGAAGTTGAACTTAAAAGTCGACGTTCAGCGTTAGCTAATCCTTTTACAAGACTACGAATTGAATTATTTTTGAATTTTAATTTGAAAAGTCAATGTTGTGTTTGCAGCTCTGCAATGGACTGGATTGGTTTCGGCTATGCTGCAGCCATCGTTTTTGGTGGATTTATGGGATACAAGAGAAAAGGTCAAACGTACCAATTTCATTTGCATTCATTTTCAATTCATTTACAAGAACGTTTTGAAGACTTACTGGATTAATGAGTTATAACAAGACTTGATCTCCTTTTGAGACCAATAAAGTATTTTTGAGTTTGAATTTTCATAGAACTCCTTCTCAAAGTTACGTGCTGTCTCATCCTCACTATCTTTCAATGATTGCAGGCAGCGTGATGTCCCTGATTGCTGGTTTAGTTTTTGGTGGATTATCTGCGTATGGAGCCTATAACGTCTCCAATGACCCAAAAGATATCCTGGTGCTGTTGGGTTAGTATATATTGAAGTTAATTGGACCTTATCTTGGCTAAAACGAAGATCAAGAAAGCGTAATCCACACATGCAAAGAAGTCAGGTAGTTTACTGATTTTAAATTGTGTAATGAAGTGAAACGACACAGTTAATGGTTAATGACAATGTGAAGAAGAGAAGCTGCAAAAATGCACTGACAGCGAATCTGTCAATGTTGAGAAAGCAATTTTCCTTCCAATTAGCACTGGTCAATAAAAGATACTGTAGACCTAATTTATGGCCCATTGAAAGCACCGCTAATCGCCAAAGCCTCACAGAAGAAACATGTTGGGTAACGACCAACATCTCTCCAGACATCTGCAACCTTGTTACACAACATGCTGATGGCTCTGTTTACAGACATTCAGGGCCTATAAAATCTACAACGCCAGTTAAAATCCTGGTCTTATGACATAAACCTGAGAACATGATAAATTATTAAGCTTTCCCCAACTTATGTTACAAATATCCAATAAAACTGAACTGAAAATGAACAAATCTGGTCTAAAAAAAAATTAAAGGGAAAAATAACTATTCTAACCTGATTTCTCCCTAATAGAAAAATGTTTTGCAACCGAACAGTACAATATGTCACTTAGGAAATGGTCTGAAATTACGTAATTTTTACGTTATTACGTTATTTTTACACCGTAATAAACTACACCAATAATCATTTTATCAAGGCTGTGTGTGTCTGCCGATAACCACCAACTGCTCCATGAAAGATTTCTGACATCCAATGACAATAATCAAAAGATTTCTTCAAGGGACAATGAACAATGGCAAAGAGCTTTAGAAAATCCTTTACAGTTTGAATGGAAAGTTGGGTCAAAATCATACATAAGCAATTCATGTGGGTAGTTTCTCCACAAAGGAGACACCTTGGCACTGCCGTTTCTACAAAAAACTGAACACATTTTAATATTTATGTGTTAAGTACATGTTTTCCCTGCTTCGTGGCACAAATTTCACAAACTGGATTTGGTCTGTGTTTCAGCCTCCTCTGGGTTGCTGGCAGTCATCATGGGAATGAGATATAAGAAATCAGGGAAACTAATGCCAGCGGGGATTATGTCGGGGCTAAGGTCAGTCAGAATTGCTTATCTTGCAGAAAAGCTGATTTTGCAATGAACTGTTGAAACAACTCGCCTGATTTGCTGTTTTGTTCTCTCTTTTTCAGTTTGCTGATGGTGTTTCGCCTGTTTCTTCTGACCATAATGTAACCGACCAAGCTGTACTGACCAGACTCAGACGACTCTTGACTCTCTACAAGCAAGTCTAAACAAAAGGAAGCTGTTCTCCCAAATCTGTATTTTTGTGAGAGTTTTTAAGAGGAATTTCCTCATGACTTTCATGTGAGGCTGTGTGATTGTAAGCAAAATTGTGCTAATGAACTCTAATTTACTTATTGTTGTGGCAAATATTTCTAAACACTGCATTTTTTTTGTACTTTATATCTGTTAATAAATGCAAATAAAGAGCAGAAATTCTAAATAGTTGAAACTGTAACATTTAATTCTTGCATGTCTGCAACTGGGAAACAGTAAATAAGGAACTATGTCTAAAATATTTGTAGAAGCACAAAAACTGAAGAAATTTGACTTTTACAGTGCATTTTTTTTTCATATATAACAATTTCTAAAGGCCAGCGATTAAAAACAAAAACGCAACAGCCTCTGAGATGTGATCTCAAAACTTCTCCATTTATTTAGTTTATGCCGTTTTAAAAAGGTTCCATCAATTGACTCCTGTGAATAAGATTAGTTTTTCAGTCCAGTGTTATCAACAGAACTACACCAGAGATGTTCACATGATTAGGTTTTTTTTTAGTGCTTTCTTGATTAATGAACCAAATTTTGTTGGAAGAGATGATTATGGAAAGGGTCCTGTGATGTTGAACACTTCCTTCACTGTCTTGACGTAAGCTTCATCTGGCTGCGGCTTCCTGTTGCTCCCCGGCTGCAGAAACTTGCTGATGGCTGGGATTTGAGTCATCCTGCCCTGGAAGGACTGGACAGGAAAATGTAAAAAAAAGAAAACCAAAAAAAAAACAACTTAAAATTCAACACAGTTTAAATTGTGAAGGCTGATAACTGGGGAGCAAAACAGGAAAGACATGTTGAGGCATTGTACTTTGCAGAAGAATTCACATCGCTTGAACTTTTGCACATTTTGTGACATTCCAACCAGAAACAATGTGTTTTATGAGATAAAATGGTGAATTGCTGTGACGTGAAAGGAAAAAAAGGTTTTTCAAACACAAATCTGAAGATTGCATCTGCAAATGGAAAGAGATTGGCCCAACTCATCGATTTTTTTGGCCTAGATGTCAATTCCTACAAACAGATGAAGATTTAACTATTAAACAAGCCATCAAACATATAATTTCAATACTTAAATGACACTGGAAATTAGTGGGAAGACCTAAAAAATATCTCCATCCAATCTGCCTGAACTTGAACTATTAAATGGGGAAAAACGGGTCAGAATTTACCTGAACAAAGATGGTGAGAGACATACTTGTAGCTATAATAGCAGCAAAAATGTTTCTACACATTACTGTCTTAATAATAAAAAAAAATCGATAAAGGAAGTATGAACACTTTTGCAAGATTCTGCAGGTCCAGTCTCACCTTGATGTTGGGAAATTCCTTGAGTATATCAGGAAACTTCTCCTCCAGCATCAAAGTACATTCAACCAGGAGCACATCTGCAAGGCTTAGCTTTCCTCCCACCAGGTAATCGGATCCAGCAAGTGCCTGAAAAGTTATTGCTTTAATCGCCCTAATTATGAATGATTTACGTTTTATAAAAAAGTGAGTTATTACAGCATACCTTTTCAAACACTGGCAGGTAGCGCTCTTTTGCTTTGCTCTGGATATTGTCAAGTTTGGGTTTGGTGTCTGTGAGGAAGGGGAGGGCCATGACCATTTCCATGTGATCAATCAGTCCCTCCGCATACATGTTGATCCTAATGGGGAAGTTTAAATGTGTCGAAAAGATTTAAAAATCACAGAAACGACAAGCACATTTAGATTAGCATGAGGGTAGAGCTGGATCATACATGGCACGGTCTTTGATGTCTTTCCCGTGGAGATTGTACTTCTCTGCGATGTAGTGCACGATTGCTTTTGTCTGCACAAGTTTAAGGCCATCAATCTCCACCAGCGGAACCTGTTGAAACATGAGTGACCCCTCTGCAGAGAAAAGAAAGAACCAGGTCATGCAGAACACCACTCCCAGCAAAAAAGAAAAAGAAGATATTCTCCTCCCTTCATTTTTAACATACATTATGCGGGTTAAAGATCAACAGTTAAGATTAAAAAAAAAAAAAAAAATCATATTTTGCATAGGTCATATAGAGTCCATAATTATTGCCTCACCCACCATTCAGGAGTTTTAAGTACTCCTCTCTCTTGGTCAGATAACGCTCTTCAAACTGTAAACACAAAGCAGTAAATGAGACATTTCATGACAGTAACCTTCAGCTCAGATGATTTCATATAATTGCCTTCACAAACCTCCACTTCTGCAACTGTAAGAAGCCAGCGGATTGACTCCATTTTCCCCCTTCCATTGAAATAGTGCAGGATAACTTTTCCAGACATGACAGCGGAGTATATAATCTAGAAATATGTGCTTAGAACAAAAGACAGAAGTGCAAAAACGAAAACAAAAAGAAGCTGGACAGCACAGAGCAAAGTTCAAAACTGCGAACCGGGAAGAAGACGGTGTTTGAGTCAAGATATAAAGAAGCAACAAAAAATGGAGGCGTGTATAACTCCTGAAGCTTGTGATTGGTAGAAGTGATCCAATAGCAACATGGTAAAGTTACATATTACCGCAAAGCATCATGGATAAATGTCAAGCTGTCTTCTTTTAGTTATTATTTACAAATAAAGAAAAACAAGGATCTTGTCTAGTATGATAATTTTCTTGAAGTTACGTAAATTACAATTGATGCTAAAATTCCCAGTCAACTAAAACCGTTATGCCTTTAATAGCTTTTTCCTTCGCCTATATACTCGGTTCGGCGGTTCGGTTTCTCTCGGATGTGAGGGCGATCTGGCTGCGACATCTGTCACCCCATTGATCGCTAGGGTTGATTCGGCTGATCTGGCTGGCTAGGCGGGTGTCCCCTTCCTCCCTCACTGCTCCACATGTGTCCCTCCCGAAGCTCTGCGCTCGGTGGCAGCGGACGACGTCCCCCCGCGGCGGACGACCATCCTTCGGTGTACCAGTAGCTGCGCTCCCCTGCTAGAACCTCCAAACAAGCTCAAGGCCAAAAGGAGAAACGTAGGGAAGTCAAGCTCCAAGCTTCAGACACATCCAAATGCGGCGCTGCACGTGGCAGTCTGCCTTACCTTTTAATGTAGTTATATCTAATGTTGTAGATATAACTAATCCAGCTCATCTGTGCTGAAGATTGACACTTCCAACGAGCTCTAAGTGCACATTTTTCACACATTTCAAGCGTGAAAAATGTGAAATTTTTTTGACACACAAAATCCATCCATCCATTTTCCATCACCCTTCTCCCTAACGGGGTCGGGAGTTGCTGGTGCCTATCTCCAGCTGCGTTCCGGGCGAGAGGCGGGGTTCACCCTGGACAGGTCGCCAGTCTGTCGCAGGGCAACACAGAGAGACAAACAGGACAAACAACCATGCACACACACACTCACACCTAGGGAGAATTTGGGAAGACCAATCAACCTGACAGTCATGTTTTTGGACTGTGGGAGGAAGCCGGAGAACCCGGAGAGAATCCACGCACGCACAGGGAGAACATGCAAACTCCGTGCAGAAAGACCCCGGGCCGGGAATCGAACCCAGGACCTTCTTGCTGCAAGGCAACAGCGCTACCCACTGCGCCACTGTGCAGCCCGACACACAAAATGTTTATACTTAATAACTTGAGACTGAAAGTTTGGGTTTATGCAACAAACAGATTTATGCAACATGGCGATTTATCAACACTAAAATTACAACATCATTTTACTGAAAACATGAACACAAAACAATAGTTGACTGGCAAGGCAACTGTCATTGAACAAAATGCAAAAAGTACAAAAAAAACCCAAAAACAATTAATTAGCCCAAAAGAAATCACAGTGAAAATTTCATACCATTGTAATATGCATATATGTTTACATGTGGGTGGTCAGCATTCAGGGAAACAAAACTGAGGCAAAACCTTTGCAGCAGCTATAATACAGAGACAGTAAGACAGAGAGAGAGAAAGGGCAGGGTTGCACTCACGGTTTTGGCTCATTGCATTTCGTCATACTTTAAATAGTTTACAACTCGAAGCATTCATTGTACACCTATGAAACAAAAATTATTGCTGTGTAAAGTTTATATTTACATGCTTGGGTTATAAAACAACTAGGCCTACTCTTTGGAAGTGAAAGAGTTTATTGTAGCTCATTTTTGAGCTCCATGGATGCCACTAACGTTGTCCGTATTTGGCAGACCAGTCTGTTCGGCCGTGAATGCTCTGTAGCGGCGGGCGAGGATGCAGACTGGACGTGCTTTTGTTGGCTGTGGGCGCGTTGGCAGAGGAGTTCGTCTGACTCCGACCAGACCGCCATGTTGCATAATCTATAACGACAGAAAATAAGAAAAATTCATATCAAAGCTTAAACCTTCATTTTGGTTTCTAGCTGTAAAGTGACAAACAGATATTAGAGAAAGCTCACTTGATGCTGTAGCTTCCACTGTTGTACCCTGCCTTCCTCTGTGGCCAGCAGAGCCACCGTCTTTTTTGTAAAATGATGGGATGTATCCACCTGGGATTGTATTTGTACCTGAAGATGAAAAGACAAGAAGACACAAATTTATTTGCAAGCAGTTCGAGGCAACAAACCGGCAAAAGTTGGGGGGGGAAAAAAAGTGGGTTACCATGCGCTCCTCTGCTCGGCAGCGTTCCTCCAAAAGGAATACTACTGCCACCCCAAAGATGGCTTCCAGTGAAGTCCTTACTGGCATCTATGGCCACATTTTTCTTTGTACTTATGCCTGAGAGAAAAACAGTTATGGATTACTGCAAACTGTACTCTAACATATAACAAGTGTGATGAACATAAACAAGGAGTTTTATCCACCAAAAGTGCTGCTCACACCCTCCCTTCCTTTAATGTCTGCAGCTCCAGCCAGTTCTCCAGAACAGAGCCAGACATGCTGCATGAATGCTAAGGCTGGTTAGCATGACCACAGAGGATGGCGCATAAACAGTTTTTCTGGTATGTTGTTTCGCCACCATTAGCACACTGAGCAGTGCATACACAAGGGTGTTTGTCAGCCAGCGTTAAGACCTTCCTCCTGCCTCTGATTGGTTGTTTTTGACTGGATGTGGTTTATTTATGAGACACTGGGAGAAGGAATTTTTTCACAGATTATGTCTCATGTCACAACATGAAAGTTTCAACAAAAATGTAATGTAAAAAAAAACAAAAAAAAAAAACATTGTTTTTAAAAGTTACACACTGCAGCTTTCAGGACATTATGCATTAAATTTAAATCTTATGTGAATTTAAATGAACTTCAGGTAAGTTAAAGAGTTGCTTGCCAACCAGCTTGTACATAATTTACATAAAAAAAGATAAATGAGTACAATAATAACTTTATTCACTAATTTCTTGTCAGTTCTGGTCGTGCTTTTCTGCATCTACTGGCTACTTAACTTTAATGCCTTCAAACTGAGTGAACTTCATACCGGCTGAAGTCTTCAATTTCACGCTGAGCCTTGTTGAATTGACGAAACTCGATAAATTAGAACACTGTTTGAAACTTTGTTTCACCAAGAAAACTATTACGTTCTTTGGGGAAGAGATGTTTTTTCCATCTCTTCCTGATTACTACACTACATAAAAGCATAACAACGTCCTGATTCCTCAACCCTGATGTGCAATAATTACAGCTATAAAAGCTTCCAAATCGGATTTACAACTTTATATGAGAAATTTCATTTAATTTTATTTAAGATTTCTTCAGGTCTAACATTGTGACAATTACATTTAAGATCCTTTCAAAAGCAGCTACTACATCTAGAAGGACTGCTTCCAATCACACAAGCAGGTATTTAAAAATCTTTTTATTACCAGGTAAATATCTAGACTGTCTCAGGTAGTGCTGCTTGGCTGAGGCGGTTCTCGACGGCTCCTGATAGGATGCGGTCTTGTTCAG
Organism: Poeciliopsis turneri; assembly: GCA_922788865.1. NCBI lineage: Eukaryota > Metazoa > Chordata > Actinopteri > Cyprinodontiformes > Poeciliidae > Poeciliopsis > Poeciliopsis turneri. Next base: position 2,031,042 of record CAKLNU010000915.1, read on the forward strand.
GTTCAACGGTGTGTCTTCTTTTCCACTGGGTCGACTGTAATCCAGAACATTTCCGTACCTGTAAGATGAAAAAGTTGAGAGCTGCTTGTATCTAAACATATTTTATGTTTTCCACATATGAGGGAGATGGTGAGTAAATCACTTGACTGCATCTTCACCTGCTCAGAGCGTCCTCTCCCTGCCTCCGCTTCTCTGAGGAAAAGTTATTTTTCCCCAGAATGCTCAAAGAAGACAGATCTCTGTCTTCATAGTTGTCCCAGTTGTCACTCTTGAGGTGTCCCGTGCCATGTCCCCATCGCCGCCGCCCTCCTCCCTTTGGCTTCACGTGGTAGTTGAGGAGGTTTGCGCTGCCCGTCTCCTGCTGCCTTGGCTAAACACAGATACCAGCAACATGTGAGGAACTAATAACCACATCGGATTTATCTATCAATCACGTTTTTTGTATAGCACATTTCAAACTGCTTTACATCATAAAAATACAGAAATAAAAGTCTCAAGAATATCATACAGTATCAATTGAGATCCCTATAACAGACATTACATTTTGTCGCGTGCCATATTGTCATACACATGAGCTTTTCTAGCTCTTACTGGGACATGAGTCCTTTAGTCCAGGAAATGTTCTTCAGGTGATAGAAGGCCGACTTTGTAACTGTCTTGATGTGGCTCTGAAGGGTCAGGTCAGAGTCCATCACCAAACCCAGATTTCAGGCCTAATATGGTCAAATCAGACCAGACAGCTCACTCACCTTGCTCTGCAGACTCTTGTCGACGATGTAAGGAAGGTGACTCTGTGGTATGACCTCCGTCTGTTCTGGCTTCGGAATGTGATTGGGCCCCGTGTGCCGCTGGTAAGATGCCGCCTGGGCAGCTGCTGATGCAGGGGGCGGCACGACCTGCTGGAGAGGTCTGGAGGGAGTGCAGTGCTGGTTAGAAGGTGGAGGCTGGGTGGGGGGCATGGGCTTCAGCAGAAGTAGAGGCTGCTGCTGTTGTTGCTGCTGCTGCTGCTGCTGCTGCTGCAGAGGAGGCTGCAGCTGCACTCGACCTGGTTGCGGTCTGCCCTGCTCCAGGATCTGCTGAGGGGTGCCCAGAGCTTGGCCCACGTGGAAGTACGAGTACCTGAGAGCCTGAATGGGGTTTCAACCAACAGAGTTAACTTTTGTTAACAGAGTTAACAGAGATCGTTTGGCTGCAAGAATGGAAGACGGTGGGCGGACGGTACCTGAGCAGAGGCCGGCCTGTTCTTGGGGTCCCAGTGAAGCAGGTCCGTCATGAGACGGATAGCGTCTGGACTAGCGTTGGGGATCAGTGTCTTCAGGTTGCTGGGAACGCACTGAGGCCAACGGAAGTTCATGGCGCTCGCCAGCTGGTATCCCTCGGGCCAATCAGTCTGCATGGAGAAGCCACAGTACATCTTTAATGATAGACTTCCACTGCAGCTGGGTTCATTACGGAAAATAATAACTCTTGGTCACAGTTCCATGAATAAGAGACGGGTTAAAAAAGTCTCTTTGTATTTGTTAAGTTTCACTTCTTTTGTTTGTATGGATTTTTTATGTAAATCAAATATTTTTGTTTTCTTCACCAATTATTACCTTCTTTGGCGTACCAAGGACTTGGCAGATCTTGAATATGGTATCCACTTCACTGGATCCTGGGAACAGAGGCCTGAGTGTGTAAAGCTCAGCCATGATGCAGCCGACCGCCCACTGGTCTATGGGTGAATTGTATGACGTGGACCTGAGGAGCACCTCTGGAGCTCGGTACCTGGTTAAAAACACCATGGCCACTAAAACCCTGAAATCCTATGAACGTACAATAAACACGCACATCATTTAACCTCACCATCGAGTCGAGACGTAGTCCGTGTACGGCGGTCGAGATCTGATCTCACGGGCGAGCCCAAAGTCGGCGATTTTCACCAGCTCTGGGCCCATGCACAGGAGATTTTCTGGTTTCATGTCCCTGTGGAAAAACCCTGACACAGACACCGAGAGCAGAACTCATCAGGACTAAAACAACAACAAGCGCGCTTAACATTAAGCTCTGGTTGCAAACACACACCATGCTTATGAATGAATGCAAGTCCCTGCAAGATCTGGAACATAATATTCCGAACAGCCGATTCAGGGAACAAACGTGTCCTGCAGCAAGACACAAAAGTCAAGAAATTGTTAGGAGACATTTAAAATTTACAAAAGCACTTTAAATAGTTGGAAATTTTTAAAGGAAGAAACAAAAATACTGACCGGTCTTTCATCAGCTGATACAAATTCTCCTTCATGTACTCAAAAATGAAGTACAAGTGATCATTTTCCCTGATTACCTCCTTGAGTTTGATCACATTAGCATGGTTTAGTTTCTTCAGGGACTGAAAGAATAAAACGATTCATGTAAAAAAAAAAAAAATAAAAAAAAAGATTTGAAATGTGTACTTGAAACTAAATAAATCTAATCATGCTGGACAATACAAATAGCTTTAATGCAACACATTGAGAAGCACAACCTGCGGCTTCTGGATAAAATAAAAGCAGAGTAAGAACGCTGTGTGATTTAGGGGGCTATTGCTGCTGAAGGAGGATTTTTGCTTAAAATTCAAAAAAGGAAAATCATACATAAAACAACCTGGAAGCAGGGTGAATGCACTGGGTTCATGTACTTAACATGCTACAATTTAGGAGGGAGGGGAAAGTGAAAGGGAGTCCAATAGTGGCATGCTATGGCTAATCTATGTAGCATTATTTTGTTGACTTTGCTGTTGATTTGCTGTGCTATGGGCAGGCCAGCGGTTTTTGTGAATTTAACAGCTCGCTAGAATCACCTGCTGCTCTGAGAGCTGGGGTGAAGAAATTTGGACTCTGACATTTTGAAATGGCGTGGAAGTAAAACAAGAGAAAGGTTTGGGTTACTTGACAGCTGAGTTACTAACAACATCCGAGAATAACACCTAAACACATTTGGTTTTCATCTTAAAGGAAGGACAATTGAAATACTGAAACCCAATCAAAATACAGTGAGAACACGATTACGACTCTGTTCTTTGCATCTGCATTTCTGAGATTTGCAATCTATTTCACTGATCATGTTTATTTTTCTGTTGTGTCGTTTTAGGAATATTTTATTGTTTCTGAAAACAAAAATCTCAAAGTTCTGCCCACTCAGTTTTACTCTGAGGGGACTGTACAGTTAAGCAAACAAGGCCGTTTCACCTCTGATCCAAACGGATTCTGAATATGAGAGAAGTGAAATAAGTACTTTTTGTAAAACATATTTAACCTAATTTAACCAAAAGCAAACATAAATATTATTTTAAGTTAATAATTCCTTAAAATTGATGAAAATTACTGGTTCCACTGGCAAATTATTTCCTTTATAATCTATTGAGATATAAATAATCTCCCAGTAGAAATAGTACTTTTTTAAATTTATGTTAAGGAACATTTTTGGCATGTCCAAAAAAAAAATCATTAAAATAAAAATACCACTTAGCACAAATTAGGTCAATAATTGTTAATTATTCATACAAACCCCACACATTTCTTTCTGGTTTGTAATAATGTAAAACCATTTTTATATGACAACTGTCTGCTTTGGGATTCAAAAATCTAAAATATGTCCAATATACACTTACCTTGACCTCTCTAAGGTTCATGCATTCCTCCCAGGAGTAAAACTTTCGTTTCATTCTGAAAAACAAATGTTTCTGCTTAATTAGTTTGAGCTCAACACTAAAATCCTTTGTATTCATTAAGTACAATGATATAGCACAGCACAAAACTAGAAAATCTGTAACAAGTAAAAAATAAATAAATCCCATCATCTCTACATTCTCACTTCTTTATGGCAACAAGTTCCCCTGACTCCAGACTGCGACCCAGGATGACAGAGCCATAGGTGCCATCTCCAAGCTGTCTAAGGGTGGCGTATCTATTCATTGTGCTTGTACTTCCATGTTATCCTTTGGAGGGAGCGTAACGCAGATACTAATTAGGAGGAAAAACAGTTGTGTTCCCCTTCTACTGCTGAATGCAACCAGATTTTTCTGTGGCAACAGCAGAAGACGTTCGGCTGGGCTGGAGGACTCATGATGTCAGAAATGCTTTTCCTCTTAGCTGAAAAGCAAAGGAAAAAAATGAAGAAAGAAATCTGATTTAGAAAGTTTCTTGATTGTCTCAGGTCCAGACTGTGCTTTGCAAAAGCATGTATACTCTTTGATCTTTTACATTGAAACCACTGACTTCATGTGACAGGCCAACATATTGTACCATAATTGTAAAGAAGAAGGACAAAATCAAAAATAAATTAAAGATGCAATTTTTCAGCAATTATTGCAAAAATATTTTAAACTCAGTTGGACTGAGTGGAGAAAGTCTGTCAACAACATCTAACAAGTATTGCTACTGATTGGGATTAAGGACTGGACTTTGACTGGGCCATTCTAAAGCAAAAATATCGATTGATCTAAATCACTAAACCCCAAGTTCTCTTCCAGTCCTGCCTTGTATTTAGCTCCATGCATCTTCCCATTAAGATGACAATGTAATGCATTTGTAGCAACTCAGTTGACACTCAGCTGCTTCTGCTAACCTGGGAAGCACAGTTAACTTCAAGTTAACCGAGCTTGCTACCACAACCTATTCCTGGTGTTTTAGGTTAAGAATTAAAAGGTCAATCGCTGCAAACACGTCAAATAATCGGTAATCGGGCTTTTAGTGTCACAACAACCGAAGAACGGGCCAACCCTGCAGAGAAAACGAGGGGGAGAAGAGGGTGGTCCTCCTAACTGACTCAAAATAACATGTGACCAAGTAACACTCACCCTTCCTGTGTCGAAGCGATAACAACACATAGCCAAGAAACTGCAATTAATGTTTAACTCATCGCTGGTGTCGGCAGCTTTTAAACAAGTTGCACTGTGATGCGAGCACCGCAACCAGCCAGCCGAGAATTAACTCTCAGCAAGGCCATTTCGTCAGCGCTCGCCAAAATCCGCCAAAATCTCGCGTTGTTACAGCAATTCGTTTCTTGACAACAAATCACGGCCTCACGGGCAAGGGGAGAAAACATCGGAGATTTAGTAGACCGAGAACAGCGAAAACATACCAAAATAAATGTATACTCTAATTATTTAATGCTAATGGTTATAAATATACGTAGATCACTAAAATAATCGTATTCAACTGCTAATATGTGAATACGGAAGGAGAATATTCCTTCCATATTCAAAGATATGTAAAGTTTGTCACTGCAAAGGTGAGATGCTGATATTGCTTTTGAATGGTTTGGTACACGGATCAGAAAAGCAGTTCCCTTGAAATAAATTATAACTCATGTGGCACGAAAAAACTAGATATGAATATTTGTCTTTGCGTAGTATAAACATTCCATATTTATCTTGGGGAAAGTTGGCTTCATCAACAAGAAGTATATTTGTGAGGAGAAATTTGAAAAGTACTCCAAATCTCTGTCACGTGTTCAGTGTAATAATAACTTTCTCCTAGCCTTTTTACAGCGGCGGAGCCAGAAATTGTGAGGGCCAAAGGAGGGGCAAGATGTTTGGACACAGTAAAACTGGACCGAGTTTGAAAACTTCCCTATATGTAAATGTGGTGGGGAAAAAAAAAAAACACTTTCAAATCGTTTCATGTAATTATTTGAAAACAAGAAAGAAAAGTTTGGGGTATAAATGTGGAAATAATTGAATAATAATATCAATTCTTATTATTAGTAATTGTGACAGTTATAATATTTTATGTAAAATCAATATTACATTAAGAAAGAGTGTAATATCGAAACGTTACTATGTTTGTTTAAGTTTTGTGGAATAAAAATAACCTAATTTCCTCATTTAACCTAATTCATTGTGAATTAAACCTTTTTAATGAACTGACCAGCAGTGAATAAACTGGAATCAGTGTGGAGCTTTATATGGGTGGTCGCTGGTGTATGGCGTTGTCTTCGCACAGCGAGCGGCTCTCCCTGGTTCTCTTTGCCCCGCCTCAGCGAACCCTTTATCCGAACGTGTCACCGACGCTCCGGGGCCGCTCAGCAAGATGGCTGCGTTTCTGCGAGCTCGTAAATATGTCTGCTGTGTGGTTCGTTTCTCCGACCGTGAACTGTAAACGGGACCGGTGAGCACCTGCGAAGATTTAAAAAAAAAAAAGAGAGAGACCTATTGGTCAACGTGTCATGGTGGGTGTCCGTGTTTTAAACGTTTTATTGGTTTTTGGCTCTTAGCTCTGTGGCTAACGAAGCTAACAGTAACAGTTTCCTCCAGGTTACCTGTTTAGCTACAAGGTCTCTACACGAACCCACTAGCAAACATCGGGGTTAGTTAGCTAATAAACTACAGAATGCGCACACAGTGCGGAAAAAGATGATCTTGTTCCGCTTGATGTAATGTTAACGTCAGCGTTTAGTAAACAACATGGCATTGAAATTGAAGCTGGTGTGAGCCATTGGTGGGCGTGTGACAGTTGTTGATGTCATTAGATGTTTATTTAAAGTTAGTTTAGCTCAAAACTGACACGTAACTCACAAGTGTTCTCAACTTCCCATGTTCAAAATAACAGGTTGAGAGCATTGAAGTTAATGCACTGTTCCTTGTAAAGGAAGGCATTTATTGATTAGCGTTTCTTCCTGGAGTAGCTCTCCAGGAAGTACTACTCCTGGAGGAAGTATTGGTTAAATGACTTCCTCCAGGAAATATTACCAAAGTACACTCATGGAAGTGACATGCAAAAGAAACTTCAGTTATCAACTGAAAAGTGATATGAAGACTGTTTAGTGGTAAGCATGACCAGACAACGTTTTTGCAAAGAATCTTGGCAAAGCGTAGTCATATGGAAAAACTACCAGGTTTCCAACAGTGTTGCTTCCCTTTGCAGGCTGATGAAAATGCTGATATTGGAGGTACGCTAGAGGATGAAGATGACAGTTCAGATGATCCAAACCTTCAGGTAATAAAACAATCCAAAGACTCATATTTATATTCTTATATGCATTTTGTTTTTCATTTATTTGGTTGATTAAAGACAGCTACACACTCTGCTAATAAAGGGGAAAAATGTCTTTTATGTTTTCTTTTGTAATTTCTCGGCAGCTTGAGCTCAATGTGTTCAGAGCTCAATGGATGTCTGAACTCAAGCCGAGCCCTGGAACCAGTGACCGACTGCAGAGGGCAAGAGGTGTGAAGAGGACTCAAGACATTGCTCGAGAGGAGAAAGTGAGCTGGTTTACTTATGTTTTTTTTGTTTTTTGTTTTTTTTTGCGTGACTAACAGTTTGGTAAAGTGTTGCATTAGATGACTGAGATTCACTTTACCGTCAGGCTACAGAGCTGTTTCTGAGAGCTGTTCAAGAGGAGCAGAGTGGGGCTGTCTATGAAGGCAAGTAAATAGAAGGTTGTGATCATACTTATTAGTGAAATGATAAATCAAATTCAAAATGTTACTCTCGGAAGCAATCGCAATCTTATTTTTAAATGATTCCTGTAGTATTTGAGCTTGTTTAACTGCCACCTGTACTGTCTGAGTTGTGTGTGAGAATTTACATAAGATTCGGCGTCATCCAAGTATGTTTTTATTTACAGCCATCAAGTTCTATCGCATGGCTATGCAGCTTGACCCTGACATTGAGTTTAAAATCAACTACAGCCGTCCTCCTGACGCAGACAGAGGTGGAGGAAATTAGTAAGTTACATTTTACACCCGATTAATGTCACAGCAGTCATAAATTATGGAATGTAAAGTTAAATTGCTTCTCTTCTTTTAATTAAATAATATTTTAACAGTTGGTTAATGGACAACTTCCCCTTTATATTCTCCCACAACCTGGCCTTAGATTGAAGACATTCTTAATCTTGATGTGGCCCAAACTGAACATGAGTTTGATACACCTGTCTTATTGCATGATATCATAAGCTTCAGCATCACCATCTTGTTCAACACAGACTCATGAATTATCAATGAATTGTCATTTTCTCAGCATGGAGGACAGTGACACCGATGGGGAGATTGAGGATTTGTTCACCTACTTTGAGCAGCAGCTCACTCTGGAGAGCTCCTTTCCAAAGATCTGCACTCCTGAGCTTGAAGCGACTCAGACGCACATTTCAGGTAGAGATGGCTTCCTGGACCTTGTGTGAACTCATCTGAGATCCTCATGTTTGTGTCTGTATTGAAAGCGACGTTCTCCGATTGCAGCGCTGCCACGGGAAATCCTGATGTACATATTTCGCTGGGTTGTGTCGAGCGAACTGGACATGCGGGCCCTGGAGCAGCTGTCTTTGGTCTGCCGGGGGTTCTATATCTCTGCCAGGTGAGTGGCTGGTTTCCAGTCAACCTGTTTCTGCTCAACAGGTTCAGAAATATTCATCTTTTTCTATTATTTATTCATTGCATCTTCCTCAGGGACCCTGAGATTTGGCGTTCTGCTTGTTTAAGAGTTTGGGGGCGAAACTGCACCAAAGTCGTGCCCTTCAAGTCCTGGAGGGAAATGTTCCTGCAAAGGCCACGTGTCCGGTTTGATGGTAGCAAAACATTGTTTCAGCTTCAATTTTATTTTGTTGAAATGTCGGAATATTTAAGAAATATATTTAAGGAATATTTCAGTCTTTCTGTTTTTTAAATCATGCCTTCGAGTATTTAAAAAATGGCCTTTATTTAAGAGAAAAATAAAACAAAAAGAACATTTTATAAGGAAACGAAAAAGACTCAGGAATTTGCAAGTTAAGATAAAAGTATATCTAAAACCAGTCAAGGGGCCGCACAAAAATCATTGAAAGGGCCTCAAATGGCTGTGGGGTTTCACTGTGAACACCCATGTAGTAACGTGTCTAAGATACAGAACAGAACATTCAGTGGAGTTATATATCCAAGTTGAAAAACACCAATTGAAGTTGACTGTTATTTAACTTATTAGGTTAGTTATTCATAAGTCAGTAAGTAAACCTGTTTTGTCCTTGCTTTGCAATTGATGTTAAATTTCATAAAAAGTCCCTAAAGTCGGGGCGTGCTGTGGTGGTGCAGGGGTTAGCACGCCCCACGTTTGGAGGCCTCAGTCCTCGACGCGGACGTCGTGGGTTCGACTCCAGGTCCCGGCGACCTTTGCCGTATGTCTTCCCCCTCTCCTCGCCCTCCTTCCTGTCTGCCTACTGTAAAAAATACGAGCCACTAGCGCCGCAAAAACTCTTTGGGAAAAAAAGTCATAAGTTTAACTTTTACTGGGATGATACATATTAATACGATATCCCAAATCCAAGTCTTGAATTGTTTTCATAAAAGAAGAATTTAACAGATGTGATTAAAGAGTTCTTGTGAGAATATTGTTTTAGGAATAAGTGTGTATTTAGTGCGTATAATTTATTGTCCCTTCATGCTGCTGTTCCTCAGGTGTCTACATCAGCAAGACATCGTACATCCGTCAAGGAGAGGAGTCCTTGGACGGATTCTACAGAGCTTGGCATCACGTTGAGTACTACAGGTACGTTGCTGTTTATTCATGTCTCAATTAAAAGGCTAAACACACAAAGTTTAAAACCATTATCCGTTATGTTTTGACATTGCCATTCAAGGTACCTCCGGTTCTTCCCCGATGGCTTTGTCCTGATGCTGACCACCCCCGAGGACCCTTTGTCAGTCGTTCCCCGCTTGCGTACGAGAAACATCAGGTACGGCCCTCTACAAGCTCTGAAATACCATCAGCCGTTGTGACCGCTGAAATTGTCTTTCCTCTTACAGAATGGATTCTGTTCTGCTCGGTCATTTCCGTCTGTCACAAGAGACGGACAACCAAACCAAAGTCTTTGCTGTCGTCTGCAAGAAAAAGGAGGATGTAAAGTTTTTTCTTTTGTGATTTAATTTAAATTTAATTTCTCCAACATATGTGTGTGACATGATGACCAGCATATTTGATGTGCATTGATGACGGAACTTGACAATACTGAATGTTTATTCCTTGTTAAACACTTTAAACTCCCTTTTGGCTGAGAGGTGCTGTACAAATAAACTTGAACAAATAAGCTTGTAACCGTTGTCGTTTCTTTGCAGAAAGCGACCGAGTTTCAAAGAAATCGGTTCTGCAGGCGGAACCAGGCTCCCGATGCTGAGCACGCCTTCCATGTGGGGCTGCATCTGACCTCCAGAGGGCGTCAGAGTTTCAGTAAGCTTGTGTGGATCCACCACTCCTGCCACATCACTTACAAGTAAGACTCCAGAGTACATTAGCAGTAAAAAAAAAAAAAAAAAAAAACCCTGCTTCCTGCATTTGTAATTTTTAATTGACCATAATCATGTCTTCAGGTTGACTGGGGAAACTGTCATCACAACATTTGACCTCGACAGGATGTACACGCCCTTCTTCTTTGCGCGAGTGAAGAGCTACACCGCTTTCTCCGAGCAGCCGCTGTAAGGAGCAGATACATCAGTGCATGATCCCGTGAAAATCACAGAAGAAGCTAACTCGCCATCTAAATAAAAACAAATCCTCCTCAGTCTGTGCAGTTTGTGCTGTAGCAGGATTATGGTGTCGCCTCTAACGCCCTCATGTTTCCCCCCCATGCCAGCATGTTTTGTTTCAGGTTTGCCTGTTAGGATGCTGCTTCTTTTCTGATAATCAGAAATTACAGTGATTTGCTGAAAGCTACACTGATTAGCAACCTCCCCCACCTGTTTCAAGCAATGAATGTGATTTGTTTTTGTTTCATTGTGCACTTTCTTCCTCAAATAAATGAGATGAAAATAAAATGGGTCTTGGTATTGCAATATGTTACAATGCAAATACATTTGTTTGTGCACGCACAGCTGTGGCCATAAAATGATGATTCGTGAAAAAGTCCTGGAGATCCTGTTACACAACCCCGGTGAACAGGCGGTACAGATCTGATTTCTGACTTGCTGCATTTGTCCTACAGCTGAACGCATCAGTATAATCCATGTATTTTCTGAGAACCAAACACAAGCAGAGCCAAAGGGATTTACGGAGATAAAAATGGATAAAATTATTTGCTGCCTTTAGCTGTTTCAGAAGCTTTTAATGAACTGATGTAAAAGATAAAATGCTTCCACGTTTAAAACAATACAGCAGGGTTGTCTAAAGTGTGGCCCCTGGATCAATGTGTGGCCCCTGGACTGATTTAAAAAAAGGCTTTATTAAATTACAAGAATAACAGTTTTATTAATTTCCTCCATCTCACCATATTTTTCTTATGTTGAACTAGAGATCTTGCTATTCTACCTTTGTCCATGTCACACCCTGATGTCTGTGGCAACAAAAAAAGTTTTTTTCCAAACTTCTAACATGGAAGTGTCTAACGGGATCGTTTTCACCACTTTACCTGAGTATGAAAAGTGAAAATAAAGACTTCATGTACCCTTCAAATTTTCTGTGACAACGGGAGAAGCAGATACATTTTTTTTTCCGAGGCTTTTGCACACCTATACCAGATGTGTGGAGAAATGTGGAGGGCAGCATGCACTTGACCTTCCTCTGCTGCCTCACACGACGGCTTCACAAAATCAGGGAGTATCTATTTGAAATACTGCCTGGGAAGCATGCCACAAAACTTCACAATGAGTTCCTCTGTGCTCCCAACACGCGGTGCAGTGTGTCACACTCCAGTCCACCAAGCCCTCTCACACGGTGTGTGAGGCGAGAACGTCAGAGCGAAAACGTCTTCGAGAAGCAAGTCTTTCTTTCTCTGGAACGATGTATCTTAATTTTTCTTTGTTCACAATTTGTGGTCTCAGTCTGCCAAACCAAATCAGTTACAAATGTTATCAGGTTCAGTGTTATGACCAAGAATGCCAAAAATGTGTGAAACCTTGACCCTATCACGCTCAAATTGGTGGGAGCCGTTGTCAGGAAAATCTTAAGAAAAAAACTGAACATATGATCTATTGATCTCGTTTTTATATTCAGCGTCCTAACTTTAACTTTTCTCATAGAGAGGGACAAGGAATATAAAACATAACAAAAACAAATATTTATTTGATCACTTAAGTTAGTACTTGATACAAAATTATAACTTTTTACAGCTTCAAAGCAAAGTTTCCATTTGAAGTTGTAAGTTTCAAAGTAAGTTATCCAACTAAAGCCAACAAGCGTCAGCTGACAAATCACAATTATTGCAACACAGTTCTGAGCCTGATCAGACAAGGATGTCAGAGTGATGGATACAGATGTTGCTTCATTTTTGCCAAGGAAAGATTATTCATTTTTACGTCTTTAGGGTTATTTTCCACCTGGAAAAAAAAAAAAGTCATGCTGGACGCTGTGATTGGTCAGAGTTGTAGTTTGTTTTTAATGAGTTACAGTAAGTAAAGCATCAGTGATGACATATCACCTGAAATTTACACCAGACCTCAGAAATATATATATCTTCATATATATATATATATATATTATACCATTACATTCATGTTTGCCTTCTTTATGAATTAAACCAGTGCTAACTCTGCTCATAAATACATACAAATACACCTGAAATTGAACAAAAACAGCTACAGTTATGGTATGTTTTTATAACATCAGCAGTTATAACGTCTGCTGCATTGAGGAATGTGGATTTGCTGATTTTCACATTTCCGAACTACTGAGGAGGGAACGGAGGTCTACGTGTTTGGGCAGCGTCTTACTGAGTCATTACCCGCGCGTGCCCTGCAAGCTGGAGTCAGCTAACCGGGGGCGGATATTTTAGCGGGAAACATCCAGCCTGGCTCTGTCTGAACCCATCAGACCTAAAGTGGAGGTCTGTAAGCTGATTTGTGACTCAGAACAGGGTGGGTGCTTCACTCTGCAGCGTGAGTTAAGCGTGCTGCCTGCAACCTTACACACTACAGTTTGACTGATTGCCTTATTTCTATCAAAATCAACTTGCGCATACGTTTTTTTTTTTAAACATTTCTGATTTTCAATTGTTAGTGAGATGCAAATCAACATGAGGGATTCTGAAGGAACTAAACACACTTGATGAATTTGATTAGTGAAAATTAGAATTCTAAGCTGCGTGACAAAATATATTAGCTGGTCCAGAAGGCAGCACGTTTATTTATAAAAATGCCATGAGCTTTAACTTTTAACACGCGAGTGGCCTTAAACGTCACATTTTATGTATTTTTGTTATTATTGTATTAGAAAAGCAAAAGTATGATACTGTCTACAGCAATGGATGGCCAACGTTTCTTTCAGTTTTAAAAAAAAAATTGCGTTTAATACAGTCCAAATTTGACAAGTCAAAAGCATTGCTGGCAAAATTGGTCCAAGAAACGAGTGAAATAGCCTGAACCACACTGCCAGATCTGATTTTGCTGATTAATGAAAGTTGGAATGATAAATGTTTGTTTCACAGTTTAACTCTAGATAAATATTGAATTCCAAAACTGAAATTTCATATAAAACATTAATATTGCATGGAAAATACTTTGGCATGAGTGTTGTTTAAGAATGTAAGGTGCTTGAAATGTTTCGATGTAGTTTTAGAGGGTTGTTTTCTCAAAGCTACCTTCCTGAATTGGTCCTAAAAGAAAAAGTTAACAGCGGTTAACTCCATTTTCCATTGCCTCCCTTTGTAAGACGGTGCGGCTGCTGGTCTCCGTACTGGTCAGGGTTCACCGGATTACTGAGAGAAACCTTTGCTATTTTTAGCCACTCAATAGTCACACAATGTCTGCAGCAAAACATATCTATTAAAGAGCAAGCAGAGTTACTACTAATGCCAGACAGGGATTTGAAATGAATTTTTTCTGATTGAAAAAAAAAATTGTATTTTCTTCTGATGTTCTTCATTTAGGGGTAAATCTAGATTTTTAAGTAGCATTAAAACTGTAATGCAGTGTTGATACCAAACTGTCCAGTCGCGGTAAGAGTTTTCAGCACTCACTTTTTTTTCAGAAGTTTCTGAACACCAGCGTATTCAGGTAAAAATATGTCGCGTTGAAAGCTTATGTAACTGCCCAGAACCAACAGACAACAAAACATTTAAGCTTTTTGCATTTCTCATAATGCCCGGCATGATTTCTCAGATGGATAATTGAGTCGATGCAACACAGTGTGAGTTTTTGTCAGTTCTGACAAAAACTCCTTCGACGCTGGATCATTTATTGTCCTGCTTTTGGAAACACAGGCGCTCTCCTTTCACGCTGTGGCCACAGTTAACCTGAATGCTAATATGAGCAACGCTTTGGTCGTGATGAGACGGCGCGGCATTTCAAACCGACCTGACAGAAAGTACCTGACTGAGACCAAAAGTTTGGATTGTGCAACCGTGCAAGCAGGAATAAGATAAAGTGAGACACATATGTATCATATTGCAGCATAAAAAAAAAAAAAAACATACTAATTGCTGTTTGTTTTAAAGCATCTCTTAAACTGATATTATGATGTGCTATAAAATATTCTGCCAACATGCTCTGTTGTTAATCTTTGGACCTTTGTTGTGCAAAGCATTGCTGAATTTTTCTGACTGTATGTTTGAGTGCACTGAGCTTTTTCTTAGCAATTAATAGACCAAAAGGCGAGGGAGGCGCAGTGTAAAGATTCAGGAATACTAAAGTACTCTTCACTTACAGCTATAATGATTCAGTAGTTCAGACCTATGTTGTATTTATGTGAGGGAAATGAAGGAAAAGTTTCTGCATGTGCTGTCTGTGGCTATGGCTTATTTTATCCCGGTGAGTGCTGGTCTGGTCTATTCTAGATAAAAATATACATATAACTCTAGCAGCATAACCTAAGGGGCTACAGTGGGAAACTGGTGGCAGTTTCTCAAATATCAATCCACCCTGCGCTTTCTGGGCGCTGTGGACGCCGTTCCGTTGGCGTGTCCGTTTACCGACGCAGAGGAACCGTTCTGCTGCCCCTTCTTTTGAGAATCGATGCGCTTCTTGTACGTCTGGAGTGGGAAGAGAAAAAAAAACAAAGTCAATTAAGGAATACGTTTTCAGTAACATATATGTATACTTCTAAAAACAAAGTGAAGTAAAAGGTTAAATTGCACTTTAGTAATATGGTTTATGATGTAACAGACTGTATATCTATGTTATAAAATATGCAATCAGCATAAATCGCATTTTGTCTCATAAGAATATCAATTACAGAACAACAAACACTTGAATGAGTGTAGTTTAGGGTGGATTTACAGTATAACTAAGAAAATCTTGATAAAAACTCCTTATAAAACAAAGGCAACTAAAGTGTGACAATGCAACGTGTTGAAAAATTATAATAGGTCATTAATTCTGAATGGCTTTAAAACGGTTTTCATAAGGCTTTCCACCTTTCCAGGAATCAGGATGGATTTCTAGGATCATAATTAACACCTGTGTGATTAAACTGCATCGTCCGTCTACCAGTTTAAAAATAGGTTAGCATTTTTTCATCACCCTCACACACTCAGTAACACTCTTCCTCTTCGCTCGACAGGAACTTTCCTCATATTAACACCAGCAGTTGAAACACACACAATAAACTAGAGAGGGGGATAGAACAATGAAGACGTGACCTCAGAGGCTCTCATTTCTTCTTAAAAATATGAAATACATTCCTGAAAACACATCACACTCCGTGGAGGAAACAGAATGAGTGCGTGTTAGCTTTCCTGTTAAGCCAGGCATAATAATACACACAATATGACTGGATCTACGACCAAAGTTATGATTTTCAAAGAACGAAAAAGGAAGCAGCAAAACATAAAATACTGAATCGTACAAAATGAGGACTAAAACTTAAAAGCAGAAATAAAAAAGGAGCTCACAAATCATCCCAAGTGACGCAATTTATTAAAGAAACTATTGAACCTCATGGCATCATTCTGTTTGTTGCGCTACAGATTCCACACATCCGTGTTCAGGGAGGTTTGTTGCATAATCCACTTCTGGGTGGAACATAAAACAACTGGAGTGCGTCCTCAGCAAGTTTGGTGCATGAAAAATGTTTGTATATATATATGCATATATATATATACATGTGTGCTATATATTTATAGCACACATGTATATGTCTTCGACTATCACATGTAAAAGGCAGAAGAATCTCACCTGCATGTAGAAATTTGAGAAAAGGACAATGAAGGAGAACATGTAGCTTATTTGGAAGTACAGCCATCTCATGGGGAAGCCGCACGGCCAGACCACTGCCAACGCCGTCTGCATCACGGTCAAACAGAACTGGATCTGCGGAGAGAACAAGAAAACTTGCAAACACTGAAGCCCTTGAAGGACAGGGGAGACGAACAGACGAATGAGTCTGTATCAGCTTTTCAAACAGAACAACAAAACGACTGCTGTTTGCCATTTTTAAAAGGCACAGCAGACACACAATAAATATCTCTTTTTTCTATTAAGAACACTGAATTCCTATGTCACCGATTCTTTAACAATTTTAACACCTATATGAGACTATATGAAAAAAGTTGCATGGCATTATTAAATTGTATTTCCCCTGCATCATATGATACAAGAGATCAGGCAATTTAGACTCTAAACGGGACAATTATTTTAGCAAGACGTCCCCACAAAATCTGCTGATCTGAATTTTAAGCTATTTCAGTTGAGAAAGTGCTGTGAAGAAAAGTGACTGAAACTGAACAGAGCAAGGAGAGTTTTAATCAGCGAAGCAGGTGAAACGCGCCTATGAGAGCTGGAGGAATCTGGATAGACCCATAAATTAGCAGTGTCCACGGTGATGGCAGCATTATGCTGTGGGAATGCTTCTCTTCAGCAGGGACAAGTTAAACTGAAGAAAACTGGTTAGCAGCGACAAAACACCATCCAGTAGGACAACAACCCTTTAACTACACTCAGAGCTACTTGTCGGAACAGTCCAATTAAAGTAAAGACCAACACCCAGAGAATAATCTGTGCAGAGACTTAAAAATTGGTGCCCCCAATATAATCTGACTGAGTTTGAGGTGTTTTCCCAAAGAAAAATGGACAGAATTGCATTCTGGAGATGCACAAAACTGCTAGAGACAAAAAAAACACTGACTCAAACGAAGCTGTTCAGATAAAAAAACAAAAAAAGACAATTATAAGTTAATATTTAAGTAAATAAGCATATATCTGCCAGTGTACTTTCCATTCCTTCCTGGCACATCTGAGATTTTGCTCCAAGAAGGATTTAATGCAAATAAGACAATCTGTAGGAAGGATAAACTCAGGATGGTGTCTGTCCACCTTGGGAAAAATTCTTCAAATAAACTTCATCAAGGGCAGAAATATTCTCACAAATAGTTCCAGCAAAATCCTCCAAGGTCTTGAAGCCATTCAATTGACACTTTAGAGTCCAGTGAACGAGTCGTTCTCGTCATATAAACTTTCCACTTCAGAGAGCATGATGATTGAACAGGCAGCAAATTCATGTAGAAGAGTAACACGAATTCACATAATCACAGCTACAATATAACTCAATCTGAACAATGCTCAGACTCTCCACGTATGTAGCGGACTCGAGGCCAAGGCTTGGTCAAAATGCAGGAAGAGACCTGAGAAAAAGCCAAAAGCTGCAAATGTCTCACAGCTTAAGGCTTCAAAAGCACAGAAACAGCCAATGAACCTGTGCTTACACTGAAATACAACTGAGCTGGCAGAAAAATATTCAGAAAAATCATAGAGAAAAAATTCAGATGTTCTTTCAGTTTGACACATTTGATGAACTTTTTCCAGGCAAACTGGCAAATTAAATGAACAAGTTTGTGTACGGGTGTGCATACTTGTTCGACTCCATTTGTTTTTCCACTGAATTGTAACAAGCTTTGACATGATTTATCGTGGTTTTACTTTTTCACATTACAAAAAACGTGGGCAGGTGTTTCAGCGGGGACATTTCTGCGTGTCTCTGCGATGTCCACTTTCTGCTTTATTCAAGAAAAGCAACTGATTGCTCTGAGTGAACCTACCAGCTGCAGCTGGGTGATATACCTCTTCCACCAGAGGTACGGTCGGAGGGCGGGAATGGCTGCGAGGCAGTAGTAGGAATACATCACAACGTGGACGAAGCTGTTCAGGGAGGACCCGAAATATGCTGAGGAGAGACGTGAAGTCATTTATCTGGATCAAACACTAAAAAAAGACACATGAATAATTCCTAAAGCTTTCTCGGGATGAAAAGCTCCCAAAACAAAAAGCTTTTCGCACAGAGCTGCAGTTTTCAGGTTAGTGTGCAGGGAGAACTAACTGCTTTCAGACGTGACTTTAACGAGGAAGCTCTTGAATTATTCAGCTCTATTAAGGGGCCAAATGGTAAAAAAAAAACACAAAACAAAACAAAGGGTTCTGGAGGCGTCGGAGTGTGAATCTGAGAAAAGCACTCACAGTGACCGCAGGGTATCCAGTTCATAACGAACCACCAGATGTTCAGCATGCTGGCGTGGTGGTAGACGTGGAGAAATGTGATTTGGTGATTGTTTTTCCGCAGTATGAAGAAAAAGGTGTCGATGAACTCGACCAGCTTGGAGAAGTAGTACCACCAAAGGACACTTATGATCTGGAAGAGGGTCACGGCACAACGGAGTGTCACAAATACAAATAAAAGCAAACAAACAACAGCGTTTCTGGAGGTAGATTCCAGTTCAGAACAACATAAAGTTAGTGTAGGCTAATTTTATGAATCACCAATCAAAATAAATAAAATCAAGTGGTCATCAAAAAAAAAAAAAAACAACTTTCATTGTTATCAGTATTTATCTTTACGCGACTGTTTGCTCAAAGTGAGTCGAAACAAATCATTATTACAATGCCACGCAAAAGTAAACAGCATGCAGTGATAAACAATAAGTTTGCGTAATTGTTAAGACCTTTTTATCCACTTCTGGTGCGCTGTAAGTGTTCTGGCAGTAGAAGTTGTATCCACCGTACCATGCAGTCGTAGCAAGCTGCAGAGGAAGCCATTGAGATAAAACGATGAATGAATTGGCTGCAAAATCAGCAACAGTGAAGTCACCAAAAAGACGGCGAGGAGCCTAAAAGCGCTGCTCAAGCGTAAAGATTTGCTGTTGGGACTTATTTCCTTTTTGTAGTAACGACACAAACACATCAATACAGAGCAACTTAGAAAAGCAGATAAAGTTTCTTATCTCTTGCTTAAGGTTGGATTGACTTGGCGTCAGTAGCTGACTCTGGTTTGAGCCGACCATGAACCACTGATGATAAAACCACAGAACCTTCAAGCCCCAAAAGAAGATCAATGGTCCAGCTGAGAGACACACATGTCTTCTACAGCGAAACAATTTACAAATAAATCAAAAACAGAAAGCACTTTGCTGATCAGTAAGTATTTGGAAAGAAATACCAATGATTTATGACAAACAAGTGTTTCTTTTAGCTGTTTTGTTTTGGATATGTTACAATATCACACACAACGCAAAAGGTATGTACAAATGTTTAAATATGTTTGGTTTCTTGCAATCATGTTAGTGAATATTTGTTTTTAAAAAAACAAGACAGCTATTGGCGTAATCAGTGGCTTCCCAAACAACTGATGTAATTTTAAGTGAAACATTTTTCTGTACTTTTTAAGGTCATCAGAGGTCATAGAATGGTTTAATTGTATCTTTAATTGCCTTTAAATGGGACAATTACTCAGAATGAGTACAAGAGAGACAAGAGGGTATTCCTGCCTCTGTTCTATCTATTGCTGGTTAGAAAAATTTGACTGTGTGGAATTTGGTTCGACACAGAACAAAGTATGGAAACAAGTGATTTCTTTATCCTTTCTAGGCCACAATTGTATCTAATTGAAAAGGTGGTTTATTTCCCCTTAAGTTGAGCCACATTTGGAGGGAAAAGGCGTATCTGGGTTCACCAGCAGAGCGGAGTACATGTTTTGCTCTTGAAAAATGGAGCTTCACCCATAACAGTTATTAAAGTAATGCCTGATGTAAACTGCAAGGTCTGTCAAGGGTCCGACAATCGGGTCTGAAAAATTAACCAGATAATATCGGCTTGTTATTTTAGAATTACTGTAAAAAGAGCAGAATGGTGAATTTGTTGATCTAGCATAACAACAAGTAGGTGGTGTTACAGTTGTGTTATTATTAATATCCTCATGTCCACAGGCGATTGAAATGCTTCAAACCTCTTGAGAAAATAAGGCTGAACAAAGTTTATCTTGCCACCATGCCAAGGATGATGAGGGAGATAAAGAATGAAATGACTAAAAATCTGTTGTGATACTGCAGAAAATAATACATCTATTTTAAAGGTTTTGTACACAGAGTAACTACAGAGAGAGCTGAATGTGACAATAACACAGAAGAAAAAGAGAGATGCCTTTGTTCAAAGAACATGAAAGTAAAAATACATGAATTCACCATCTGTGGATGAAAAGCCAACAAAACAAAATGCTATTGCTGAAGTGTCAACAGAAAGAAGATTCATTCCACATAATGAATTGTTTCATTATGTGGACACAGTCATTAACCTCTATGTAACAACGACTATCCGGCATATTAACCAAAACACATTACAGCCTGGATATCGACTGAGCGCTGGCAGGCTGACAGGAAGCAGAGAGCTGCTCTGCACTTTGATTCACATCAGGTGACATCAGATTTGGCCCACTAAAAGTTCACCCTGGAACTGGGCCATTCGCATAGTCCAGAGTTTAATGAATAAAACGGCCAACTGTTCACTGGGACCTTACGCAATGCAGACGGCAAGACTGGAAGCCGGATGTGAACGACGGGACAGATACTCAGAACTGCTGGACACAAACGCCACATCTGTGTCACAGAACACAAATCGACAAATATAAAATGTACTTGCTTCCATCACTGTATCTATCAATTTCAGCAGCTTAGTCAGCTGCTTTGAAGAGAAAATACGCAGAGAAATACAGGGCTGGCTGCGCTGACGTCAATCAGGACATGTGAGAGTTTTGATTTCTAAAACAGTCGGCCTATCAGCATCCTGTTGTGTCCTTGTCTTTTCCTGATAGCATTGTCCTCAGGCACAGCTTTTAGTGAGACGCAATCAAAACAAAGAGCAGCAGTGAAGAAATGGTTGAAATATTTTTTTCTCTAATTTCGATGTGAAGATTTATCACAGCTGGTTTATGTTTATATCCCAACACCTGCTGATGCCCACAGTTTTTAAGGCTTTGTGCTAAGATGAACTAACAGTCTCCTGACTTCAGAATCATCTTATTTAAAGGGTGGAGACAGATCTTATTTTGGTTAAAATAAGTGCAAAGAATTGCTGGGCAAGTGAGCAATGTGGTGCAAATGTCTTGAATGTTTCAGATCATCAAACAAATGTTAACGCCAGACAAAGATTTTGTGAATAACTAAAAAACAAAAAAAAGCCCATTTATTAAAAGAAAAGAGATTTCCAAACCATTAAACTAATGGTTGTGTTTGTTATTTTGGCTATTTCAGCCGCCATGATGTGAACCCAACGTCCCACACCGACGGCTTTCACCTCCGGACTCCTCCAAGGACGCCCTCTTTGCTCAGTTTATGTAGTATTGTCATGAAAACTGACCTTCATAAGTCAAGTGAGATAAAGTGCTTTAGATGCTGGTCTGGGGTTTTACTGTGAACTCTTTGTGAGCTCCTGGAGGAAATCCTGTTAAATGTTTTCATGTGTTGATAACGGTTCCCAAGTGAGGTTTGCTGGAGTCCCAAAGTCTTGAAAATAACATTATAATCTATTCCAGACTGATATGAATTTACTTCAACAGTTGAATGGATAAATAATGAACTCAGTAATCCAAATTAAATTGTTGATCATAGGTTATTCATGATTTACCAAGCTGGGCAGTTGTGTTTTCAGCATTTTTTTTTTGTTTTTTTTTTTGCCTTTTGATATTAACTCAAGTTATCTTTGTCTGATATTATTTTGATCATCTGAAACATTAAAGAATGACAGAAAACCAAAAACAAAAGTAATCTTTTAAGAATTCATAACAATGACAGAACACACCTCTGGAAAAAAAAAAAAAAACATTTAAAATGATCAGTTTCTCTGATTTTAATTTCTATAGGTATATGTTTGCGTAAAATGAACATTGTTCTTTATTCCCAATCGTCTTTGTTGTGACGTTGCACTGTTTTGACTCATTTCGTCACGTGTCTGCACTCTGCTCACCTCGTACCACATGTAGAAGGACAAACAGGTGACTCCCAGATTGTAGAGCACCATGAGGCCTCGGCAGGAATATGGCTGCCTGTGCTTCATGTACTTGGGCCCCATCCACACGATCAGAAGGTACATGACTGTGAGTGCAAAGGTTGGTAGGTAACTGTCGAGCAGGAGCATTCCCTGCACCCTCTTATCTGAAATAAAGAGATAAAGATGAATGCGAGTGAGATGAATTCGAGAAGAAAGGTTCGTGGGTGAGAAAAGCAGAGAGGAATCATTTCATTGGTGCTTGAATGAACGTCCCGGCTCTTACCTCTGGGACCCATCCATGTTTCAAAGTAGGCATTTAGTTTGTGATTTAAGGTCTCCATTTTTTACCTGCAAACACAACGTGGAGATAAAAATTAATTGGCGACATAGTACGTGATATTTGATGTCTAGCAAAGCTAAAGAATGATTGCTTAAATCTTTGTAAAAAAAAAAAAAAAAAAGTCCACGTAGCATGCAAAGTAAAAACAAAGGTTATACGATGTCATATTGTTGTTACAGGGAAGCAGTTATGGCCCAACCAACCAGTTCGATTGAGTTTGCAAAAAAAAAAAAAAAAAAAGAAATTTTAAAAATAGCAACCAAACAAGCTGGTTGAGAGACGTCAAAGAACTGACGCTGTAATTGCAGCGGTAAGTCATTATCAATGACCCATGTGGTGCACACCACACTTTTCTGATTTGTATTTGTGAAAAAATATTGAAGACTATGTTTAATTTCCCTTCTGTATTACAACATCCACAACTTTGTGTTGGTTTATCTCATGGAGTCCCATTAACAGACGCTGAATGGGAAGTTAAAGCATGGGTCTACATCCCTTCTCTGAAAACATTAATCATCAAGAAAGCTAAACGGAGAGTAGAGATGAACTTTTTTTCTGCAGTGAGTGTTGTACAACTTTTACCCAAGAAGACCCACGAATGCATGCACAAAGAAGAAAGACCAATCCGACTCCAAATGTTTCTAATTCGAAGGAATTCAGGAATAACAACAGTCACATGGTCAACTCTGTGATTCGCTTAAACTGTAATTCTGCAGAGCTCATCAAAGCCATAAGCTGAAGCGCCAAACATACAGTTGGCCTTCAGTGCTACTGATCTTTGAAGCCTATCAAATAAATGTCCATGCTGTGGAGTTTACTCAGAACCAGAGTGAACAGTAGAACCGGCAGCACCGCGTGAACTCAAGGGTCTCAGGTCAGACTGGTTTGCATTAACCTCACAAAAATCTATTCACAAATACAGATAAATGGATTCATTGCTGATCCTCTTCCAATTTTCTTCCTACTGTTCATGGAAGATTAAAATGAGAACAAGAACGTTTCTATCTTTATTGTAACAATAATGTTTTGCTGCTGCTGAGAGAAAAGATGAATAAATCCAAGAAACTCAAGAAAACAGCCTAGAGTCTGTATTTCCCCAGAGCTACTATGACCAGTCATACCATTTTCAACATCCTGAGAGAATTACATAGTCTGCACTCTTTGTGACGTATTTTCTTGAAATGCATTAAAAAATATTTCACTACATCACAGACAGCTGCCTCTCTCACTGCGTAAGCACCTGTGGTCCTTGGCTGGACGCACATCAGGAGACACAGCATGTTTTCAGTAAAGTTTATTTCCTCTGTGAGATACTGGAACACACACAATATATACAGTTTGAGCGAGGAAGAGTCGAGGCACAGAGCTGTTTATTTACACTGTAAATGCAAAACAGTGTGAAAGGTTGGTAGAAAAACCTTGAAGTTTTTTTTTTTTTTTTAAGGAAAAAAGCAAATATAACAGATTTAAAATTCAAGGTGTTTAAGAAAAAATGAAATGAAAGAACGACTTGCACACCATCTTCTGGGATGATGGTTTTCAGCAGTTTCCGACCCACAAAATTGCCATGGAAGAGACTTTGACTGTGGGTTCGTGAATACGAGCATTGTGAGCTTTGTTCATCTTTTGGTGCTGCATTTGATAAATTGCTGTTTTGTCTTTACAGTGTTTATATTTCCTGTCACCGCCCCGACAATTGTAAGCACATCATTCCTTCTCGGAGCTCTTTGGCGGGTTTTCCCAGTTCCTCTTATCTCTTTTTCACACTTGCAAATTCTTCTTTGAAATAAATCATCGCTTCCTGTCTCCTTGTGTGCCCCTGGGACCGACTCCAAATCCACCACAAGCATCGATTCATTTAAGGGAACGATGGCAAAAGAAGTAGTATCAACAAAAGTTATGTTTTTTGTTTGTTTAAAAAAAAATAATAATAATAATCTTTTCCACCTTTTATTATAGTTTATGTTATTTATTTTGACTTCTGAAGAAGACAACAAAACATACTTGATGATTCCTGACCCCCAGACTTTAAAAAAACTGCTGTTACTATTTCCTGATCTGAATACAAAAAAATAAAAAATAAACAAAACAGCAAGCAAAATATACTACACAAGTTTAGAGGGAGTGAAACACTTTCTGGGGTAAATTCCAGGCAAGTTGATATTTGGTTTCTACCCTGACCAGAAGAGATGTTTCAGACAAATGTTTCAGATCAGAAAAGTAGCAGCCAGGATGCTCTCTTAAGCCTTTTGAAACAACATCATCAATCAGGTAATAAATGAATAATGTGTGTTTGTGGAGACGCTTTGTTCAGATAGCCTCCTCCTTTATCCCAGTGAACAGACTGGTCAAACTCGGTGGGTTAAACCGCTGTCGGGAGACAATGCAGAATACTGCTGACAGCTGCATTTCTCCACACCTGGCTTATTTCGGTCAACTCTACCTCAGTGATGCCCTTGTTCTGACTATCAGTTACATGTTAGGCTGCAACGCCATAATCTGAGTGGCCAAAACTGGAGCCAAAACAAAAGATATATGCATGCATTCCATGCACGATAAGCATGGAATGCATGTGAAAAATCACTTTCACGCTGACCTGTCTGTAACTGTGCAGATGCAGTTTTGAAAGAGTAGAAATTGTGACATGAGTAAAAATTAGATGTGTGTAAATCTATAATGTCGGACATATCTGGACAAGATTTAGCAAGTTTTGGCCACTTCTAGCTCCTCCTCAAACTTAATGTGAAAGTTTTGTTTATGTTTAATATTTTTTATGATTTTTTTTTCCTTTCTCTGACATGTACGAAATAAAGAAAAATACATTTAAAAAATCGCCTTCTGAACTCACCTAATTAGTTAAGTAGCTAATAGAAGAACACCCCATACAGGTCAGGGATAAAGTGATTTAAATTTAAAAACAGTATCTTAAGCTTTTAGCATCTTGCTGAGTATGAATGGCCACCCCAAACCATTGCTCTCCACCTGAACTGACCAACTGGGTAAAGAAAGCATTAATCAGGGAGGGAGTTACACGTCTGTCAAACTCTGGGTTATCTGCAGAGATCAGGTGGGAAACTCTGTTGACGGGAAACTGCTGCAGGAGGAAAGCCGTTGTTCGGACAAATACCACGAGAAGTCCAATCTACAGGTAAGAGACACGGGAAAACATGTGGAAGAAGCTTTTTGGCCTCCGTCTGAATTCAGAAAACTAACACTGAAACGAAGTGGCAGCGTGATGCTGAGGGATGCTGGTCTGACTAGATGGGAAGATGGATGGAGATAATTATGGAGGTAAAGCTGAACAAAACCCAAAAAGCAGGATAGCGACCATAAAAACAACCAGAGTGACAATATAAGACTTTAGAAGAGAGCCAAATGAGACATTAAATCACAGTCGCCATGGCAACATCCTGGTTGATCCAAATTATATATGCTAACAACATGGACTTTCCATACCCTGCATTTCCACAGTGGATGAAAATGTGTTTTTTTTTTTTTTCATAATCAGTGTCATCACAGCATTATTCAGCTACACTATCCAATAAGATAATGCAGCCAGAATGTGGGAATGGCCTAGTCAAAGTCCAATCCTCTATAGCCAATTAAGAATTGTCCAGAGAAATGACATCACTCTGCAAGCACACGTACATTTGACTATGATATATAAATGATTGTCCAAAGATTATATAACACAATAGCAGTCGCTCGCTGCAATGTTTCAGTATCGACTGGCTAAACTGGGAAATGTCAAAACATCCGAGAGTGGAGATCATAAACCTGAAGAAGCCTCCAAACTTTTCCTTAGAAGGAGCTCTCCTAACTTTCCTCCTCCCGGTGAAGCTGAGCTCCTCTGCCGGCTTTGGAGCGTCCATCGTGGGAGACGCGGTTCCTCCCCGGGTCACCGCTTTGTTGTATAAGAGCAACTTCACATCAAACTGCTCTTTGCTATGGAAACCAAACCAGCAGCCTCGGGGTGAAACTGGAAGAGCCGAGCCGATGGCGGCTGCTGCACTTACATAACAATCCGATGAATCGCAGCAAACTTCCCTGGGATGAATTACTCGAATACAAACACAAACTTTGCTTCAATAAATGACCGCTGTCCGGCTTTACAGTTCAGACGCTTCAGGGAAGCGAAGTGAAGTAAAATGAGAGAGGAAAAAAAGAACAAAAACAAAACAAGACTCACCATACAGGGTCTGTGGAGGAAACGTGGAGGAGAAGCAGCTGAGTGCAGCAGACTGATGAGTAACCTTGGCTGGCCGGGTTGAGCTCACGGTGCCGCTCTGCTTTGCTCTCTCTCTGTGCGTGTGTGTGTGTGTGTGTGCGTGTGTGTGTGTGTGTGTGTGTCTGTGGAGAGGAGTGGGAGGAACACACAGCCTGGCCCGCTGCCCTGCGCTGGGGTTATATCCAGGAGGTGACCTGCTTGTGTCGCAACGCCACTCACTATCAAGAGGATGACATCAGGCTGTGGTCAGGAGGACGACTGGAGATGGACTCTAGAGGGAAGCAGGTGAAGACAGGGAGGGTGTGAGGTGTCAGGGAGAGTCAGAAGACTTCTCAGAGAAAGAGGGAAAAACATATCTCTGCATCCTTTTAAACTATTCAGATCAATGCTACATCCACACACAATATAACTCCAAGTACATCAAACTTCTGTGAAATCAAACTTAGGAAGCAACACTGATTGACAATCAACAATGATTTTGTTGTCAGCACATTCAACTTTGTACAGGACAAAGTATTCAATGAGAATATTTCATTCATTCAGATCTAGGATGTGTTATTTGAGTGTTCCCTTTATTTTATTTTTTTGAGCAGTATATATATATATATATATATATATATATATATATATATATATATTTTAAATCCCTATTTTTAATTGCCATGGTTTATTTGTTTCAGAATAAAACGTTTTGTAAAGTATATCGCTTATTTTCCTGATCTGTGATAAGAAACTTTTAAGGGTTGTAAAACCATTAAGCGGTAAAGTTAAGCCCTCCCCTCCCACAGAGCCGGCTCTGCTCAGATTGGTCAGCTGCTCTGACCTGATCAAGCCACGCCCACCATTCCACACCAGTTCTGCTGAAATAAAAAAATAAAAAATACAAACGTTTCACAGGAGGCAAAGGTGGTGCACAACGTTGCAGTGGAACACGGGGCAGAAGTCACTTTTCTTATTGTTTTCAAAGAAGTCTCCTTTTTCCTGCTCTGAACAATTTCATTCCAGGTCCCATGAAAACACCCAAAGTATTAATATTTCAACTAATAATTGATTTTAGTGCAGCTTTAAAATGCTATACTTTTAGATGAACAACCCAATGAGATCACATTGTTCCTCTGTACAGTGAGCAGGAGAAAATGAACATGACTGCAACAGCTCTCCCTTCAAACTCTTGGCTTTTTGGGACATAAAAACAAATTAGACTGATTAGTCGTTTCAAATCGTTTTATTAAATGTCAAATATACATCCAGCTTTAACGTGAAATACATATTCAGTACTGCATGACGTAAAAACTGCTGTAACCTGCTTGTGCAACCCCTAAATTGCGCAACTTTTAATCAAATTGTGACATTTTGTCCACCTTATTTTCCTTGGAAATATTTTGAATTTCCTGTTAACCGTCAGCTCACTGGCTGACAGCAGTAGGTTCGGGTCAAAGTTGACCAGCGTTTGGAGTTTTTCATACTTTTTACCAATCTTTCACTGCAACTGCCTTTTTCATCTTTGAAGCATGCTCAGAGCTCATCTACCTAGATGAATTTTCTCATATTATTTTTGATTTGCTTCACTGCTTTGTGTCAAATTTAAATTTAATTTAAATCTGGAATTTTTCACGTAATTAATACTATTAATTTCAGAACGTTTAGGGAGATTTCATTCAGGCCTGCGTGTTTTATGTGAAATACAAGCCGTTTGTTTGCACTCCTGTTGCTTCGTCTAAACTTGAGCAAAATACAAGAGATTGTTGTCACAAGTTATCCCTGTCCTGGCAAAAATTCCTGCAGCTCCTCTTGGCAGTTCACCTCCTGTTTCCTCTTCATTTTGGAGTAATGTGCAGCTTTTGTTAAGTCACTCTTGTTCCATATTTTCTCCACTCATTGATGACTGTCTTAATTTTGCAGCGGTGTACATCTTGAATAATGCTGTGGTCGCAACCGTCTCTTGACTAGATCATGTTGTTCTTTTGTAACTTCTCTGCATAATATTGAGGGTATATTCATGTATTCAGCCAGATTATTGCAGTTTGTTTTTGTCCGGTCATGAGTTGTCTGATGAAGATGATATTATCTTTGACAGAAGTGTTAAACCTGCCATTTCAACAGGTGTGTGTCAATTTTTGAAAGCCACTTTCAGCCTGTTTGCCTCCAGACTGAAAGACAAAACGCAACATCAAAAGTCAAAACACATTCGACCAAATATAGTTTTGGGATTTGATCAAAATTACTCTTAGCTTCTAATGTTTTAATGCAAATATATTGATGTCCATAGTGAATGCATTTCATTTGGGGATTTTCACCATCAGATTTTAAACAAATCCATCTGGACTCTGGAAATGTTTTTCCTTCATTTCCAATAAAAATTTCCTTTAGCTTACTTTCATATTTGAGTGATCCCACACTTTGCAAAAAATACTTTCAATCCCCTCACTTAAGCCTGATGAGAGTAGTGTTTTTTATATTTTATTTTATTGAAATGATTATTTTTTTCATGTATTGTTTTACACATTTTAGTCTTGAGAATTTGTTTTGCTTGTTTCTTTCAGTGTTTATATCACTCAGCAGGTCAAATATGTGTGTAGCTCTATGACATCATGCTTCTTTGATGAAGGCTCTCCTTGCTCAGCTTGTCAGTATTGATCGATTGATTTCTCGCTGTGTCGTGTTCTTGAAGGGAAGATTTTATCTACCGGACTAAATAAACATTTACAACAAAACATGCTGTTCTGTGGAAGACAAACTATATTCGCAGGGTATTCACTTCAGCTGGTAACTTTAACTCAAACTGAGGCTCCATGTGTAATGCATTTATCTGATACAATGCAAAAAAAAATTACGCATCAATAGGTTGAAACACATTGTCAAGCTGTTATTATGTTGTCCAAGCCAAATTGAAATCTGAGCACATTGTAGTCTCTAGAGATGTCTTGTTCCAGTGGTAGAAAGTCAGGGGCCCCCCTTTCTGAAAAACCTGGTCACCTGATCTGATTGGTCGCTTTAGTGGCCTGATCAGGAACCACCTCCCACTCAGCATCAGCTTTGCTGAAATATGAAATAATAGCAACATCTCATTTGTATGGGGGGAAAAAATGCTCAAGGAGCTAAAGCGTAGTGATAAACCGTCATAAAACACAGAACTCTTTTTTTTTTTTTTTGTTCTGATTTAGCTGAAAAAAGTCTTTTACAACACTAGGGGGGATTTTTTTTTTTAAACTTATAAATTCCATTTGATTGTACAAGTGCTGCTGCAGTGCTGTTCAATCAAACATAATTTATAAGTTTTCATGCAAAATAGGGTTTTATATTTCATGCATTATTCATTCCAGGCTATTTCCACCTTTGATAAGTATTTTCAGCTAGACCTCATCTAGAGCACCACTAGCCGGCTGCAGGGCATACATATAAAAAGGCATTCAAATCATTAGACCTCCCACTTTTGGTCAAAAATGTGTGGTTTCTTCTCCATTCAGGGTGGTGACATATTAACATTCAGAAATCAAGGAGAAATTATGAATAAAGTAACAAACCTGTTGGCAGGAGGTTCCTCTTGCCATGCAGGTTTATATTAATCATTCTCTGCCTTTTTAGACAGCCATAGCTCATCATATTAACATCATTACATAGAAACTGACAGATAAAAATGTGTTACAGGGGATCAATCAGAATCGTCTCGGAGTTAAAATGTGGAATTTTGAAACATCAGAATTAATCTGACTAAACCTACAAATGTTCCCAGAGCTCTGTGTCCACTAGGTAGGTCTGCAGCAGCAATAATCATTATCTTATCTAAGAGGTCAAAATGAGGTAATACTCTCATCTGTCACTGCAACGCACTGACTGTAGAATCAGACTCTGGTTCAACAGCACCACCTTGTGGTTGGACATACAGATTTCATGATGTGCCTCAGTCACAAGTCTTGGTGAATTAGAAAATGATCAAATAGTTTATATTGGACATTTAATCAAAAATAACCGAACTCATATTGTATTGTATTAGTTGGCAGATAGAAACCCTTCAGAAGCAGGGTACATCACAAAAAGTGACATATGCTGTTCAGGGACTTATGAAAAAGCCTAGAAATGGAAAGTTTAGTAGAAGAAATAGAAACAAGTCATCTGATTGACGTGAAACAGAATCACTTGGTGTTTGCCAGGAAGAAGATGAGACACCCAACTCAAAAAATCCAGAATACCTAAAGGCTGACATTAAAGAAATATGGTCTTGGCATTACATAACCACTTTATGAAGCAATGGCTGATCAACATTTCATGCCACTTTGATGAAGTAATTCCTGTGAAGGCCAAGTGTTGATTCTATTTAATCCACAACACCTTGATTACAATACCCCCTGACTTTCTTCCACTGGAACTGGAACAGTCTGGCATTATGTTTTAAAATCCATTTTTAATCGTTTATGTAATATTCGAATAGCTGAGTTTTTTTTTTTTACTTTAAGCTCTCTAAAATTACATAAATGACTTGATGTCACAATATTTAAAGTGAATTTGCTAAAAACAAAACTATCAAACATTCAGAGTCTAATGTTGAATTATCCATCCATCCATCCATTTTCCGTCACCCTTCTCCCTAATGGGGTCGGGAGTTGCTGGTGCCTATCTCCAGCTGCGTTCCGGGCGAGAGGCGGGGTTCACCCTGGACAGGTCACCAGTCTGTCGCAGGGCAACACAGAGAGACAAACAGGACAAACAACCATGCACACACACACTCACACCTAGGGAGAATTTGGGAAGGCCAATTAACCTGACAGTCATGTTTTTGGACTGTGGGAGGAAGCCGGAGAACCCGGAGAGAACCCACGCAAGCACAGGGAGAACATGCAAACTCCGTGCAGAAAGACCCCGGGCCGGGAATCGAACCCAGGACCTTCTTGCGGCAAGGCAACAGCGCTACCCACTGCGCCACTGTGCAGCCCAATGTTGAATTATTTTACTGTTAATTTGTTTTTGCCAATACTTGTTGATATATATTTATACCAAAAGTTTCTAAAATCATTATATCTGGTGAAAAATCATTAACAAGTTCAGCTCTCCTGATTTGAACTGTGTAGCTGTTAATCTGCAACTGGCAACTAGGAAAAACAACAACAAAAAAAAAAACAGAAAATAAAATTACTAAATGACTTGCAGATTTATAGATTTATTTGGAAAAAGAGTCACGTTGCAAACAGTGCCTTAACATTTTAATTTGAATGCAACAATAATTTCAAGGTCCCTCTAAGAAGTCAGCAGAACGAAGCAAACAAAATGCAAAACAAAGAAAAATCAACCCTAATGTTAAATGTCTAATCAACAAATAGGAAAAACAATAAACAAAAACAATTGTTAACAATTTAAAGAGCAAAAGATTCAATATTTACAGGATAAGAGATTAATAGCAGCCTACTGTACATCTCTGCTACATTTACAATTTCACACAGATATGCTTAATTTTCAGACAAAAATAAATACACATCTGATTTTCTATTACATTACCCTTTCATAGTCCTATTAAAATAATTCTGTAATCATAAAAATCTCATACAGCGTATATACACACACATGTGATGGAGGTGTGTTTCTTTACAACACACACATGCAACTGCGTTCTTTTTAATTGGACCTCTTTCATTTGGTGCGTCTTCTTCGTGCATGATTGAACAAAAAATAATCTGCCGTGCGTTTGGAGCTTTCTCACTTCACTCGGTTGACTGGGTTACCAAAAAGCTCGGGGCACTGCTCTTCGCCTTTAGCAATCCTGTCGCACCTTTTGAGCAGGTCGTAGTTGATCTTGTCAGTAATGACACTGTCCTGCTTGTACTCAGGGTGTTTTGCAACAAATTCCCTCATCCACTTGGCCATGGTCATCAGTTCTCCTGTTTGGATCAACAGCGGATGGAATCAGTGGAAACAAATGAACACTGGATCACAAACAGAGATTCTTTTTTTTTTTTTTTTCTGCTTAGACTCTAAATAAAAACCATTACTGGTACTTTACCTGAGGCACGTTTCTTGATGAGCTTCAGATAATTCAATATAGTGCACCTGGTGTCAACGTCAACTTCCATGTTTTCCAGATAGGAGTTAAGGATTGGGATAAGGCCTTGAAATACTCCCTCCTGATGATGTAAGACATAAAAGTGAAGCTGCAGGTGTGAATTGATGTCTTGGAATAGGGTAAAGGAAAGTATAGACAGTTATATAAATACCTTGCTTTAGCACTAGATCCACCAAAATACAGCATTAAGCAAGTATTGATAAACCTTAAGCTTTTCAGCTTTAGCCAAAAAAATTAATAAATAAATCAAATTTTATGTGAAAGACCAAAACAAAGCAGTATTTCAAATAAGATAAATATTTCATTGTAAAACTTTTTTATGTCATTTAACAAATGCATGACTTTGTGTTGATCTACCACACAAAACCACAAGAAAATACGTTTAAAGTTTGTGGCTGTGACAAGTTTAACTGGTATGAATACTTTTGCAACACTTTCCTTTCATGTATCTGAACCTGAGTGTTGCTAGTTGCGATTGTTGGTGGGCAAAAAATAAAAAACTGAAGACTGACATAGCAGTGACGAGATGAACTCATCTGACTCGGGTTTATTCTCAAACAAACTCACCTTCCCGTTGATGATCGTGTCGATGCTCATCAGTGTGTAATCCTCGTTACTGCCCTCAAGCTCTACGCCATTCTGAGCAGACGAAGCACAATCCAAGCCTGGGTTGCAGCCTGTTAAGAAACAGCTTTACAGTTATTTCCATCTGAACCATTCAAAGACACTTGGAGTCGCACTTCCTGTTGAGCCCACCTTTAAACATGTCTTTGCGGAAATAAAACATGCCCTCCTGGACTGCGTTTCTCTTCTGCGCCACCTTCATGTTCTCATCGACCTGATGAGATGAATCACAGGTTTTATTTTGATTTAAATCTTAGAACTAACATTTTAATAAAAACAGTGTATTCAAGCGGTTGTTAATACCTTTGATAAGGGGATTAGGAAATCCAGCTTGTAGGATAAGATCACTCTGGTAAGCAGGACAACAAAAACCACATATGCAGCATTTTCAAAGTCAGTTAGCTGAACCTGAAAAGTAAAACCAGAAACGTAACTCGTTATTGAAAATCCTCCAAAATGAGCGCAGATAAACAAATGTCTACATCACAAATACCTCCATGGGGCGAAATTCGACTCTCCAGCCGATGTCAGAGTTCGGAGGTGGAGGTTTGAACCGCATCGTCTGCCAGTTGGTCGACTGAAGATTCTGAATGAAAAATGAACGCAGACTGAGCTTAGACCTGTTTTTTGTTTGTGGCAAGAGATTAGCTTCTCTGAAAAAAAAAGTTTCAAAAATCCTCACCTCAAAGTGATCAGATTCGTTTTCATCATCCAAATGTATTTTCTCCTCAAAGACGGAGAGCGGGTCTCGTATGAAGAGGTGAGCTATGTGTTGAGCCAGAAGCTTGTCAATCCCTGCAAACAAGACATATTTAATGTACATCAAGCAGACATGCTTGTCCTGGCATGGTGGAGGAGAGGAGTGGGGCCTTGCTGGAGGACAAGTGATCAGTCCTCACATGACATAGAACCATGCAGACACACCTAAAGGTAATTTAGATCCATTAACCTAACGCATATGTTTTTGGACTGTGGGAGAAAGGAATACTGGGAGAAAACCCACGCATGCAACGGGAAAGCATGCAAACTCCATGCAAAAAAATCCCAGGTTGGGATTCAAACTCAGAACCTTCTTGCTGCAAAGCAACAGTGCCCCCAAATGCACCACCATGCAGTATCATTACGCATTTATACCCATGTTCCTGTAATTCTTTACTGAGCACAGATTGTAAAGTAGACTATAACTTTAACAAAATATCAGTACCTGCACCGAGCAGCTGCTTGTTGATCTCCTCATCTATCGTCAAATCGATGTCGTTGTACTTCTCTCCACAGCAAGACAGGTAGCTGTCAATCGAGTCATACCTGGACTTAAAGATCCTGTACTTGTTGTTCTTCAGAGGCTGCAAAACAGAAATGAGAAAGAACACTTACATTATAATATCCAACTGTAAATCTAGAAATTTGCCTGTAATTAAATATGTGCATCACTCAATTTTTATTTTTATTTTTTATTTTCTACTGACAACAGGGAAAAGATCGGGGAAAGAAGAGACTTTAAAAATCTTTCTCTGAGTCAACTGTTGTACTCAGTGTATCCAGAGTATGAACACAGAAACTGCATTTATGAAACTAAACCAAAAATAGCAACAAAACAAAGCTTCTTCTAATTAAAACTAACACCCCAACATTGGGCCGTTATACTTCTGTTTACTGGGTTTAAATAGGGAATTTAATAATCATTTGGTTTGAGCTGCTTAAGTATTTGACTTCAGTAAAATCATAATATTTTTCCATAAAAACAGTCTTATCCCATATTTGTTTATTATATTTTCTAATGCCTCTATTCCCTCCCTCAAATGTTTCCATGTTCAAAAGAAATTTTAAAAATGCATTTACTCCACGTTTGTCAGTTTACAGTTTTAATGTATGTAAAGTGAGGCTTGATAAATTATATTGCTCGTATTTTATTAAGCATATTTTGTTTTACCTATAGACCCCTATGATGCACAGAAACTTTGGACGTAGTGTTCCCTCGCCCGGACGCGGGTCACCGGGGCCCCACTCTGGAGCCAGGCCTGGAGGTGGGGCACGTTGGCGAGCGCCTGGTGGCCGGGCTTTTACCCATGGAGCCCGGCCGGGCTCAGCCCGAAGAGGAAACATGGGTCCCTCTTCAAATGGGCTCACCACCTATAGGAAGGGCCATAGGGGTCGGGTGCATTGTGTGATGGGTGGTGGCCGAGGGAGGGGGTCCTGGCGGTCCGATCCTCGGTTACAGAAACTGGCTCTTGGGACGTGGAATGTCACCTCTCTGGTGGGGAAGGAGCCGGAGCTGGTGTGTGAGGCTGAGAGGTTCCGGCTAGAAATAGTCGGTCTCACCTTGACGCATGGCTCTGGTTCTGGAACCAGTCTCCTTGAGAGGGACTGGATGTACTTCCACTCTGGAGTTGCCCACGGTGAGAGGCGTCGAGCAGGGGTGGGCATACTTGTTGCTCCCCATCTCGGCGCCTGTACGTTGGGGTTCACCCCGGTGAACGAGAGGGTAGCCTTCCTCCGCCTACGGGTGGGGGGACGGGTTATGACTGTTGTTTGTGCTTACGGGCCAAATGACAGCTCAGCCTACCCACCCTTTTTGGAGTCCTTAGAGGGGGTACTGGAGAGTGCCCCTCCTGGGGACTCCCTCGTTCTGCTGGGAGACTTCAACGCTCATGTGGGCAATGACAGTGAGACCTGGAGGGGCGTGGTTGGGAGGAACGCTCCCTCCGATCTGAACTCAAGTGGTGTTCTGTTGCTGGACTTCTGTGCTCGTCACGGATTGTCCATAACGAACACCATGTTCAGGCATAAGCGTGTCCATATGTGCACTTGGCACCAGGACACCCTAGGCCGCAGTTCGATGATCGATTTTGTCATCGTTTCGTCGGATCTGCGGCCGTATGTCTTGGACACTCGAGTGAAGAGAGGTGCGGAGTTATCCACTGACCACTACCTGGTGGTGAGTTGGCTCCGGTGGTGGGGGAGGATGCCGGTCAGACCTGGCAGGCCCAAACGTGTTGTGAGGGTCTGCTGGGAACGTCTGGCGGAGTCCCCCGTGAGACGGAGCTTTAACTCCCATCTCCGGCAGAGCTTCGAACACGTCCCGGGGGAGGCGGGGTACATTGAGTCTGAGTGGACCATGTTCCTTGCCTCCATTGTCGAGGCGGCTAATCGGAGCTGTGGTCGCAAGGTTGTCGGTGCCTGTCATGGTGTCAACCCTCGAACCCGTTGGTGGACACCTTCGGTGAGGGATGCAGTCAGGCTGAAGAAGGAGTCCTATCGGGCCTTTTTGGCCTGTGGGACTCCGGTGCCCTGTGGGGGGTTCTCCGGGAGTATGGGGTACCGGGCCCTTTGATACGGGCTGTCAGGTCCCTGTATGACCGGTGTCCCCGGGGAAGACCCAGGACACGCTGGAGGGACTACGTCTCTCGGCTGGCTTGGGAACGCCTCGGGATTCCCCCGGAGGAGCTGGAGGAAATGGCTGGGGAGAGGGAAGTCTGGGAGCCCTTTTAAGCTGCTACCCCTGCGACCCGACCCCGGATAAGCGGCAGAAGATGGATGGATGGATGGATGGATGGATATTTTGTTTTACGCTTCTGTGTGGCTGGGTGTGGAAGGGATTCAGGTATCGTGATACCTCATTCACAATACCTGACTCATTAGGTATCGTCTACCTAATGAATCAGTAACCCTCACAGTTCATTATCTTGCCCCAGAAGCTGAGAAGTAGAAACAAAAAATGCACTTCCTAGTGCACTTCTAGGAAACCAACAGCTCTTCCATTCAATAGATGGTGACAGATTGGACTCTCTCAGTCACTAATTGATCTGCTTGAACTGAGCACGGTCATTTTCACAGTTCAAATAAAAAGCCACACATTAAGCCTTTCAGCACTCACTAAAACTGCTGGAAGCTGCTGTGCTCTGTTTCTATAATATACTCTCCTTAAGAAACACAATACATCTCCACGAGCTGTATCAGTTAATGGTACAGTGTTCGAATCTTTTTTTTTTTTTTTTTTTTGCATCAGTTGGTCATGGGTCAGGTACCAGTACTGAGATAAATCAAAGTTTAAAAAACATTTTTTAACATAATTTTAACAAGAAATTGGAGAAACAAGCTCTGGCTGTAAGGAGGCTAGATTAGTGTGCTAGTGCCCCTTCCCAACGCATTGCTGCAAACTGCGAATCAGCTGTTGCGATTTTCTTTTGATGAAAGGGACAAGCATTATGTAGTTTCCCAGGCACATAGAGTTATATAATGTCACAATCAAGACCTTTAATAATAAAAATGCTGACTATATCAAACATAATTTTAAAGAAATTTGATGCCTTTGAAATTGGCCTCTGTCTTTTTAAGAAGCTCTGGTTCTTTCCGACATATGATGACTTCAGGAAGTCATCACAACAATATTCCTTCATTTTAATAACCATTCTTAGGAGGGTTGGCCTGAGAAGTGGTTCATATGATAAGCTTAGTAGACGCGCAGTTCCACCAGGTGTTTGATTATTTTGTGAGAATAAGCATTTAGGCAGCCCCAAATGGCTGCCAAAGGAGTTTCAAGGATTTGGCAAACATGCATGAAAGAATCAAAGCAACACTCCAATGTTTTTGATGAGGGAGAATAACAAAATAAAAAATACTGCCCTTTTAAATAGGACATAAATTAACAAAAAGAAAACCATGGAAGGTGGTGTATGAAATAAATAGGGGTTTGATAAAGGTGTCTTTTTCCCTAATCTTGATTGGAGTTCTGCTTTGATTGGCAGAACTCCAATCAAAGTCTGCCATTGTGATGCTCCTCAACTCACCAAGCGAGTTGTTCACAGCCCACATCACCTGACTTCTACTGCAGCAAGTCAGCTTCCTGTTTCGAGGAAGTGATGGTTGATGTGATAACCCGCAGCACGATTTAAAAGTGTAAACAAGACATTTATGATTAGAAATGAATTAGGTCATATATGTGAACTAAATCCAAATCTTGTGCTTGGCTCTGTTCACGTAACTATCGTAACTCTCCCCATACAACAGTAACTATCGTAACTCTCCCCATACTGTTGTATGGGGAGAGTTACGATGAAACTAAACCAAAAATAGCAACAAAACAAAGCTTCTTCTAATTAAAACTAACACCCCAACATTGGGCCGTTATACTTCTGTTTACTGGGTTTAAATAGGGAATTTAATAATCATTTGGTTTGAGCTGCTTAAGTATTTGACTTCAGTAAAATACTGTTGTATGGGGAGAGTTACGATAGTTACGTTTTTCCCACAGTGCTGACGCTGCATGCCACATCCTGTCTTCCTGCACTGTCAGCTATTGTTTACACAGTCTCAGCAATGTGGAATATCAAGTCGACATTTGTAATTTACAAACAGCCAGTGGGAGCTCAGAGAGGCAGCTTGTCCTCACCTTCAGGCCTCGTTCCTCTTGGGTCCTGTCATCCACCGAGGCTGAGATAACTCCCCAGCGACAATCAATATCAGACATGTACCCTCTGTAGAAGGGTGAGGCAGCACTCAGCGCCATCTGCAATGAAAGACAGGAGGTTTATTTACAAATAATAGCAGTAATTATGATCTAGTATTTTTAAAGTAAAGATCTATACATATACTAGCATTTGTATACATCTCTTGATCACAGCTGAATCATTTCTAATGGGAAGCACAAATTTTATGCAACCACTCACCACGATGGGGCAGAATGTTGCTAGTTGGTCATAAAGATATCTTGCCTCATCAATGCTGCAAGCTTGGAATGTCACCTGCAAAAGCATCATAAATGAGGCTGAAGTCCTTTTATAAATCACTGATTGAGACAATGGAGCAGTCGGAGTTCTCAGAACCCAGGTTTGCATATTCAAAAACACATACTTGCAGGCAGCAGTTGCCCATGCCAAAGCCCATGGCGTCCATGTAGATGTGGTCAGGAAGGGCTGCCCTCGCTGCTTCGCCGTCGTCCTCAGGGAACTGCTCCACAAATGGAGATGGTGTGTGCTTATCTTTGTAGACTGCAAGAGGAAAAGCAGCCAAATCACATCTTTTGCTTCATTTATTCAAAATTCTGTCTAAATTCTATGGAGTACTAAATTAAGCACACGAGTCTGAATGTACAGCAGTTCAAATTAATCGATATTACACCCGTAACCTAATTTACAGCAGATTATAAATGCAGTTAATAAGATAAAGAAAGAAAATGAATCAAACTTACTTGGCACGTTTATCACAACTTTCTCTCCTCTTCGATGCCGAATGTTTCTGGTCAGAGTGCTGAAGAGAAGAATACAATGACGACATATAGAGCCTTACCAAAGTATCCATGTCCTTTGAACTTTCATACCAATATAAAACTAATGCAATGGTTATCATATCCATAATTTGACTTTTACGTCATGTTGAGGTCAATGCTTAATGTAACAATATTTTGAATATGATATTTAGTGTTAAACGAGTAATTCATTTCAAACCTTAGAACAGGGGTGCCAAACTCCAGTCCTCAAGGGCCACTGTCCTGCAGTTTTTAAATGTGCCACAGGTACTAAACACTGGAATGAAATGGCTTAATTACCTCCTCCTTGTGTAGATCAGTTCTCCAGAGTCTTGCTAATGACCCAATTATTCTATTCAGGTGTGGTGCAGCAGAGGCACATCTAAAAGTTGCAGGACAGTGGCCCTTGAGGACTGGAGTTTGACACCTGTGCCTTAGAATGTCAACTAGCCCACCTGAATCTGGGATGTCTGTTTATGGCTTCATCTGGGAAAAACAAAGACTTTGACACTCCCTTTTCAACGGGAGTGGGTCGATACTCTGGTTTGGTGAAACCTGGACAACCTAACCTGAAAAAAGGAAAGCAGGTATCAGCTGCTTGGGAAACAAACTTTTCAATTACACACATACCGAACAAACACACACATTCATACACCGTTCGGTAACAGTAAGCACAAGTGCTAAGAGGAGATTGGAATCAAATCCACAAGTTGTTGATCGCAAGATGATTACTACTAGATGAGCAACAGTCGTCCTATTAAGTTCATCAATAATTAATGGATCTATGTTGATCAACACAAGAGATAAAAACCTTGGAAAAGAGGTGATGGTGCAGAGCGTCATATTCTTCTTCAGGACAGACGAAGCCTCCAGACGTCTCTTCCTCATGTTGCCCTCTACTGTGTTGAACTCTGACATCGTTCCCCCGTATGGCTGCCCAGGAGTTCCCTCGATCATGTAGCTGCCATACTCCGGTCTCCAAAGTGTCGGATGACTGTGGAAGTGCAAAATATGTTACGAAATCTTTTGTTTTATCATGTCAGCTGGAGAGAACCCTGTTCTCAGCATCGCATTGACCTTTTTCAGAAAATAAGCTACATGCGTTCCCTTTATGGGGGTGGCACCAGTAATCCTGGCGCCATAAACAAATGCGGTGCGTTTGTGCTTCAGAGCGTGCTCTTTGGTGTGTGCAACAGAGGGGCAGTAATGAGGTATGCATGGGATCTACTATGGTCACTGCTGCTGGCATTCCCCCCCCCCAGTCAAGTTAGCCATACAGATTTACACTGATGTCAGAGGCAGGCAGGCAGACAGGAGCCTGTATAAACACAACGAGGGACGGCTCTTTAAACAAGGCTCCTACACAGATCTTCTCATGTCAAATTTCAGTACTTTTACAGAGTTTGCCGTTATTTTGGGGTAAATAAAATTCCAAATAAAAGTACTGAAGATGTTTCAGTGGTCGGAACTTGTATATGGATGAAATTCAGGTCTCTGAACAGCATTGGGTACAGGAGCTCCGCACAAAAAAATATTGGCATAACATTTCCAAATTTAGAGTTTATTTTAATATGTCCTGCAGTGTCCAAATTTGAAAAACTGCATTTCAAAAAGGTTATTCTTGAAAAATTTTCTGTGGTATTTTCTTATTATATTTTACTGCTAAACTGGGAAACAAAATCCTCATCATTGTTTTCTAAAAACATTGAAACTGTTTTTAGAAGACAGTTTCAATACAAATCGAATGTCTTCCACTAGAAATTCCTCCAAAAAAGTGTTTGTGTCTTTTTAAAAACACAAGCAGGAGGAGCTTCTCCACCTTTTGATGAGATTTAGGTGCTTTCCTCCTGCAATAATCAGTTACTGCTTTCAAATTGAAAATCTGTTGCAACACTTTACAAATCAATAGGTCTGTGAAGGTCTTAATGGGTAAACTTCCAAGTTATGTGACTCCAAGGGATTACGAGCGCTTTAATCTGTAAAAGGTTAAGTCCAGCGGTAATAATTAGAAACTCTTGTTGTCATCCAGGCTTGAGTTGTTTTAAGAGAAACAAAGCAGTCCACCGGCACCTGGCAGAACTCATGAGAAAGAATGTGCTGTTTTTTAAATCATGTAACAATAACAATGTAATAACTCTGTAATAACTCTGAGAGTAACTCTGAGAGAGAGAGTGCATACTTTGAATGACGAGTATGATCACGCGATACAGTGCACGCATGCTGACTGCAGTAAGTATAAAAAGTCCCAGCCAGTGATTGGTGGATTTCATTAAAGACAGCAATAATGACACAGCTGGTTGATGAGGCTCCGAGTTTCACTTCAATAAACAAGATGGAAGAGGAGTGGCTTTTCAGAGATTCAGACCTGGTATCTCAAGCATTTAATCTCTCATCTGGCAGAGTTGTTCTGTGACTTGCATTAATCAGATGTAAATCACACAGAACAAAAGTTAGAACAAGATTCTACCAAACTAAGCAAAGCAGAAGCACAGCGATGACCCGTGATCCAAACTGATACAATCAACTTATGGGTTGAATTTTAGCTCTGATTTCACTGGTCTCTAAGCTTTTCTTTCATTAGTCATATATTCTGCTTGTGTTACACTAACAAGCAACATTACAGATCAGTACAGTGGTACTGAACTTAGTTTTGGAGCAGAATCATTTTCCAAACTAATCTGTCTATTTTTGCTACTGAACAGTGCTGATTGGAATGACATCACCTGGAGTTCTTATCTGCATGGTTGTTCTCTACAGTAGTAACAATTAAAATGTCTATTTTTATTTTAATGTAAATTTTTTCCCCAAATGATCAATCCAGAAAATTGGTAAATAATATCCTAAAAGGTATGTCTGACTTCTCTTTTTCCAAAAAATGCTTTTATGGGTGAAAAAATCTGACAATCCTCCAACCTGGTTGACATGTGATTATCAGTTTTCCTAAAGTAGTTAGGCATGGCCAGGTACTGCGTTCAAGGAAAACCAAGGTACAGAATGTCAAATCTAAAAAAAAAATTTCTCTCAAGACAAAAAATATTTATAAAATGAAGTGGAAGCTAAATTTAATCCTCACTTTAGCCAACT
This sequence comes from Poeciliopsis turneri, assembly GCA_922788865.1. Classification (NCBI taxonomy): domain Eukaryota; kingdom Metazoa; phylum Chordata; class Actinopteri; order Cyprinodontiformes; family Poeciliidae; genus Poeciliopsis; species Poeciliopsis turneri. The sequence goes on from CAKLNU010000915.1 coordinate 2,073,719, forward strand.
AAGCTAAGGATTGGCATGCTAAGAAAGTGATATGCTTGCTAAACACGTCACCTGCAGTCTGACTACCACAGCAGATAGCTCAACAAATGAACAAGCTACTTCTCTACAGAAGGAGCAGAATAGAACAAAGCGACATTTAGGCCAATTACCACTAAAAACTACAACCATTTATAGCTAGTCTTTTTTTTTCCTATAATAGTAGGTGAATCAAAAAATAAAAAGGTAATACCTTCATATAAATGAGATGTATATTTAAAAAGTCACATCAGCAGGATTAATCTTTTAAAGAAAAATAGATTACTATACTTCATTGTTGTACGAATACTGCAATACAATAAAAGTGGTGTATTTATTTATTCAGTTTCCTTTGAAATGTAAGTGTAAGTCGTTCTTATTCGTATACTTCTCTCCTTGACTGTGTTGAAAAATGAGACTAAATAAGCCAGAGCAATTTTACTGTATGTCCTCACCAGAACCAAAGCTGGGTCAGATGTCCGGTCAGGTGACACCTGTTCTCCTCAACACGACAAAAGTGTGAATTACAGAGTCACATTAGCAAAAAGACACCTACAGCAACAGTGGACTTTAATTTGACACGTTTTAATTTTAGAAGTATCTTAAAATAAAAATCCCACTTAAGGTAAATAAAAAGCAGAAACAAACTGTTATTTCATTTCTCAGATTTTAACAACTGAGCCAAGTAAGTGTTTCTCTGTCACAGGAACAGGTTTTTAAATAATGCTTCAGACTGTAGACGATGTTTGCTACTGGATATTTGCATAAATGCACACCCAATAATGTACCAGTATTGAAAGTGTGTTCATTGCCAGAGCAAAACTAAAAAGTGTTGATGAATGTTGCTGTTCAACTATGTTGAAATTCAAGATTTTCAACAGAACTTATCTTCCACTTCAGTTCCTAGTTTTAACTAATACATACAGTGTGTTCCAAATTATTATGCAAGTGATGTTTTCTCAGATTTTCTTAAATGGTGGTCAGTATAATTTTCAAGTCATGAACAGCAGTCATCAGAGAACAAGTCTGTTTGAAAATGAATCTTCATGTACGGCTGGACTCATTGCGACCGTTTCTGCTTGTGAGCACTGGTTAGTAGGTTCATGCACCGCAAGCCTCAGGAGGATCCTCCACCTTGAGGTTCCAGAGGCACCAGCAGCTTCAAATAACTGCTGCTTTGTAAGGGCATTTTAACAGCTGCTCTCTTAATCCGATGAATTTGTCTAACAGAAACCTTCCTCATTATGCCTTTATTTGTACAAACCCATCTTTGTTCTGAATCAACCATAAATCTCTTCACAGTACGATAATGCTTCAGATTTTGTTAAAAATCTAATGTTTTCATACCTTGTCTTACGGCACTACACTATCTGATGATTTTCGTCAGCAGAGAGATCCTTTCTCTTTCCCTCCTTAATAATGTGGAACATCCTTCTTAAGTAGATTTTCTTTACTTGAGCTCACCAGACAAACTAATCAACCCACCTCTCTGAAATTAATTATAGAGATTCAAAGAGCTGTGACACACAATACTATCTATAAATTTTATTACACAACAAAAAATGTGATTTTTATGACACTTAAATCCAATTTGCATAATAATTTGGAACACGGTGTAATCAAAGCTCTGAATTTCTCCTTACATGCTTTCATGTGTACAACAAATATCTCAAGAATCCTTTCATGACAGTGTTGGGAGTGAAGCTAATTAAAAAGAAAAGTGTGCATCAAGATCTCTGTACAGATGACTCACTTCGGGTTTGTATTTTCTCCCTGATCTTGGAGAGTCTCCAAAACATCTCCACCATTCAGCACCAGTCGAACCTTCTCATCATTGTTGTCCAGCTCTACCAGCATGTACTCGACCTAAACACACAAAAATAAAGACACTGAAAATTTACACGCAAACACAGGACGACTCCTAATCCTAGGACTGGCTTAACGTTGAGCAGACTGGGAAGCCATCACATCAATTCCAATTCATCAGGAAGGTTTCCTTGACTTTGACTCTGCTGGGCTGTAATCCCCTGTCTGAAAGGGGGATTAATCTATAACAACAGCATTCCATGTCGATTCAAATTCAAGACTCAGTGTTCAAGTTGAAGCACAATGAAGTTTTGTTTCTCAGTAAAGGTTGGCGAAAAAAAAAAAGGTACAACTTAAAAGAATTGGTAATGCAAACAGGGCGCTGAAGAGTCAAGCACAAATCTTCAATATTTTTTGTAGGAGGGATTGCACCATCAATTACTCAACAAAGCTTGCCCAGGAGGTCTGATTACCACAAACTCATTGACTGTATACAATTAGCTGGTTTTCAAGAAAGATGTCTTTTTATCAACTAGCATAATAAACAGGATTTAACAGAATTGTGTTATAACTAGCATAGAATTTGTCTGGGCGTTTTTTAAACTGAACCTCTCAGTATGATTGTAGAAGTGCACCTATTAGGCTTGTGTTAATATTTTTCTTTTTTTACATTGGATGTGCATCTTTTTTTAGTATGTAAAAAAAACATATGACATGAGATAGTAGTTTTGAATAAACCGGAAAATCCCAGACAGGTTCTGCTAGAGTCCACTGTTGTTATAGCCATGCTCGGTATGAATGATATCTGCAAAGTCAAAGATAATGTCAGCAATTGTCTAAAGTTGGTACATGCTGCAAGTCCTTAGATAAAAACACATCCTCGTTCCGATCTCTGTTCTACTGAATGGTGTACCACTATCCCAAAACTTGAGCTGATCTTTAATAAACTAAAAAATATTTTATTAAATTTGATTATTGGATATTTATTTGATCATATCTCCATGTGGTAGACTTCCATGTCTTGGTACGCACTTTTAGATAACCTTTGTTTTGAATTTGGCACCATGTAAAAAACACATGAAAGACAAAAAAATAAACACATTAAACAACCTAAACGCAAACATTATGGGAAAAAAGAGACGTTTTTATAAAAAGTAATCAAACAAATGTAGAAATTTTACTTTACTGCATATAAATAGTGGTAGAAACACTGAAACATGCGGCTGAATCAGTAAGGAAGCCTTATTGCATCATGTCTCGCTGATCTAAAGTATGGAACATTGTTTAAAGTCATGTTTTTACCTCGTCACCCCACTTCAATACATCTCTCTGACGATCCTTGACCTTATTGTAGATGTTGAGGAACTGGATGATGCCATGCTTTCGGATGTGGTCGGCATACTTCCTTGTTTCTTCCCAGTTCAGGGGAGATCCTTGTGATAGTAACCCCATGGCACAGACGGACAGTTGACCGGTGTCCTGCTGGCTGCTTATTAACTACGAACTGCAAGCCAAACGTTAGCTACCTAGCTACTTGGTCCAACTTGCGGAGATCTAGCATGAAGTCTCAGTCCAAACAAGCGGTACAGTCTGGGTCCCACAGCATGAAGCGGGTAGCTCACAGGAAGAGTCTGTTGATACTGGTTAAGCGGCGTGCCAGTTCGGTAACCTTAACTGGGTATCCAAGTACAGACAGGCCCCCCCTGCTCATCACCTGCTAATGTCTGGTTAGCTCGGCCGAGCACTGTCGTTAGTTGGGGACAAATTGGACCAGCTCGCCGGTGTCACGTAATGTCAGTTTGGTTGACGGCTACGCACTGAAACCGTTTCTCCTAAGCTCCTTTAAAAGGTGAGCCGTTGAACTTCGCCGTTGCAGAAACAGACTGCCGCTCCACGCAGAGTGACGCTGTGTTAAACATATGAACGCCCTCCTGGATTTAAACACGTGACGCCTTCGGGAGGAGCGTAACTACGTCATCATGACTCAGCATCCTCTTAGCGAAGCTCCTCCTGTCGACCTGTCAATCAGAGGGTAAGAGACAACGATTACACTTAGAAAGCATTATTTATCAGTAATAATAATAATAATAATAATAATAATAATAATAATAATAATAATAATAATAATAATAATAATAATAATAATTCTTGTTATTATTAGCAACAAATGTTAACTGTTGTGGTGTAACAGTTAACACTTTTTAAATGTTATAGTCTTTATATAGGCTACTGTCAGTTGAACAGCTCTTCATACTGTTACTGTTGATTGTTGTTGAAATTATTGATAATTTACTCTAAATTGTGCCTGTTGTTACGCTCATTTTTGATATCAGTGTTTATTATGTTATAATGTATCTTTATTAAAATCTTGTTCAAATTGATGCAGACTACTGTGACAAAGCTCATTTTATTATCTTCATATGAATCTACAGATGAAAATACAGAGGTAAGATAAAAACAGAGGACAAGGTTTTTCATTGTGATCTTTCCTTTTTGCATTTGACTATCCATCCAATTTCTGTTCACCCTTGTTTCAGGGGTCGGGAGAGATGCTGGTGCTTATGTCCAGCGAATGTTTCGGGCGAGAGTCCGCGTTTACCCCAGACAGGTCACCAGTCTGTCGCAGGCGTTTTTGTAATTATAATTTTGCCATTTCCACTTGTCATGCTAGTTCCACAAAGATGAGGGCACCTAAATTACAGCCATTATCAGTGCTCTTCCCACAAATATTTCTCTTTTGCATCCAAATGACAATACTGATTACTGGGTGCACATCAATTTCAGGGTTGTTTGAAAGAAACTATAATAATTCTACAACAATCATTTTGTCCTACGTAGATAGTCACTCATAAACATGGAATAGTTACAGTAAGTGGTTTTCAACCCTGATTCTTCAAGGATGTGGGACAGCATTTTTGTTCTCGATGTTTCTCTGATTGAACATACCTGATTTCAGCTGATGGCTGACTTACAGACTTTTGCTGAATTGTAATCATCTGAATCAGTTGTGTTAAAGCAGGGAGACATTTAAAATCCACAGGCCAGTGAGTCTTGAAGACAGGGTTGGGAATCATTGGCATACTTTATAGCAATGTCTTCAGTTTTAGAAAAACAAAACTGCACTGAATTGTTTTAGTAACTATCATGTATGTTGTGGTGTAACAGTTACTGAAATGTGTAAGAAACCAAAAGGATGCATGGAGCATGTGTGTTGAAAGTTTGTTGTTATGTTTGAGGTATTCAGGAACAACTTATAGGTCAGAAGTTGAGCTATGATATTACCATTTTTAGAATATTCCCTCTTGGTGATCCACATAAAAACCAACAAGTTTTATGAACATTTTTGAAGACATAAAAATATAAAAATATTTTGGGATCCCAAAACATCCAGTGGGCTATTACTACCCTGCAATCTCTTTCTAAAGTACAGCCTTGCTACTAAGTGTACAGATGGATATTTTCAAACTTTTATTTTGTTAATTAGGACTTTCTATAATAAATGAATAATGATTTATAGTAATTTAAGATTAGAATGTTACATCAGACCATTAACATTCTTTTAAAAACAGAACATGCTTTCTAATTTATTGAATATTACTGTATTTGCTATGGTTTTTGATACAGTAATACTCAAATTACCCATAGACAAAGAAAATCTGTGTAAGTGAAACACAGATCCAACTGTTGTTGTAAGCAATTTGATGAAGTTAATTGTTGTATGGTTTTCACAATGTAAAAACACTTCAAAGTCACCTTTGAAAAACCCAGAATAAATGTCTCATTCATGTCCAGGGAGTGAACTTTTCACCTGAATTCTGTACTACAGATTATCAACAGAATTAGACTTTATCAAGCCAGTGTTCATGTTCAAGAAGAAAAAATACAGAACAAAGAACAATGAAAAACAATTTTACATAAAAAATCTTTAAAGCTTAGGACACAAAATTAGGTCTTTATTGTCTTTTAACCTGCTATTATTTATATAAAAATCATATTTTTATGTGTGTTCATTTTAGTTTTTCTTTGTGTTTTACTGTTGAGTGCAGAACAGTAGTGATAAATTGCTTAGTCATTTGATGCTGATTTTATAAGTGCTGGAATGCACCATAATTCTATGAAAAAAGCATGTGCAATAATGACACAGCAAATTCCATGGAAGGGTGTGTTGACAGCAATATCATGGGTCAGTATAGAGCATTTTTTCTTTTAACTTCAATTATATCCATCCCAAATATGGAGGCAAACACCCACGCAGGAAACAGGAGAATCCAAGAGCTTACCATGTTTCACATTATACTCAGTAATAACCTTATTGAGACTCTAAAGTTCTGGGTGAATGAATAATTTTTACACCAAACATTTTTTTTCAAGAATCTCAAGCACAACACAAAACATTTAAAAACAACACAATGGACACGGTAGAGAAACTGAGGCCCTTGGCATACATGCCGCACCTGTGCAGCCCATATCACATTTCATCTCCAGTCAAAGATTATGTAAAGCAGTGACATGTTGCCACTGGCAAATTTGTAAAAGGCGTTCAATAAAGGGAGTGCCTCTTGGTGATCAGTATTGTGCAGCTCAATCATGACTAAGGGCAACTTTCACACACATTCAGACAAAGAGTATAATGGTACAGGCATGACATGAACTGTTGTTATTGTATTTTGCAAAAAGCTTTGAGTCTGTACAAACAGTTGTAGATGGGCAAGTCATGCTTGGGTACAAGACTAATGCAATATTTAAACAAGGATAATGTGCTATAATGGCACAGAACTGATACATCAATGAAATAAGTGGGGTTTTTTTTGTGCAACTTTTACCTTATGTTCTTACCTTTTTTCTTCCTGTGTTCTTACATGATATGAGTTTCTAGTAGCTTGATTAGGAGTCGAAATAACATATATCAAATTAAAAGTCAAATCATAAGTCAAATTTAAATTCAAATTCAAAAATACTGTGTTAATCTCACAGGAAAATTAAATGTTGCAGCAATTTAAACTGTGCTATTTTCTTCAAAAATCCAAAATAGGAGGCTTAGAGTAGAAAGGATTGTGGCTCTGTGTTGCACACAATCTGAGGAAAGCACTCTGCTGGTGTTGACTTAGAGAAATGACAGTGGCTTTCCATTATGTTCTTCATTTTGCAATTTCTCAAAGATCAGAAAAATACTTAATAGCTGCTATCTCAGGGGCATTGATTTGTTAAAAATTCAGATTTATCAGAAGTAAATTACCTGTTAATTCTGTAAATAGGGTAAAACAACATTTAAAAAAGCAAAGCAAACCATTTTTTCTCTTTTACAGTAATACTGAAGCAGAGGCATTAATTTATAAATGTGTATGCCAGCAAGGGAAGAAAACCCATCCATCCATCCATTTTCCGTCACCCTTCTCCCTAACGGGGTCGGGAGTTGCTGGTGCCTATCTCCAGCTGCGTTCCGGGCGAGAGGCGGGGTACACCCTGGACAGGTCGCCAGTCTGTCGCAGGGCAACACAGAGAGACAAACAGGACAAACAACCATGCACACACACTCACACCTAGGGAGAATTTGGGAAGGCCAATTAACCTGACAGTCATGTTTTTGGACTGTGGGAGGAAGCCGGAGAACCCGGAGAGAACCCACGCACGCACAGGGAGAACATGCAAACTCCCTGCAGAAAGACCCCGGGCCGGGAATCGAACCCAGGACCTTCTTGCTGCAAGGCAACAGCACTACCCACTGCGCCACTGTGCAGCCCGGGAAGAAAACCCTCTGAACTTAATTTGTTTCAGGTGCTCTACAAAAACAAAAACAGAATACTTAAATTAATTCTCATGTTTCTGCTTTAAACTTTGGATTTTTTGATAAAAAGTGATTCAGTCAATACAAATTTGATGAAGCAATATTTAACTTTTTTTCCTATCATACTCTAATGGTTTAAGATGAGATACTAAAAGCAAAATATTTATATTTAAACATCTTCATAATATGAAGACCAAAATAACATGCTGGTCGTTTTTAAGTGTTTTTGTTTTGCTTTTAAGACCTTGGATGCCCACAAAATATAATAAAAATAGTTGAAAAAAATAATTTTACAAAATGTTCCTTTGTGATAAAACACAGTTCGCAGAGAAGATAAGAAGTCGTCACTTTAATTTAAAAACAAACATAAAACATAAAGACATGAGCAGTCAGGAAATTTATGACCTTCAGGACAAGCTCAGGCTCTGAACTTTGTTGCTGTCTTGGATTTTTCTTTGGATTTTTTAAAATAAATAATTCCCTTTGGAACCCATTCATGAACCCAGTCACCTACTTTCAGCACAGAACCTGTTTGAATTACACCAGCAGTGATTAAAACACAAAATGCGTACAGCATAGGTGTACTGTATGCTGCAACTGTGATACTGTGGCACTGATCACAAGCACCTACTCCTGGTAGGTGTCATCACACTCATTTCATCTGCAGCTTCTTATTATATTCAAGTACAGTACGAGAACATCACAGTAGCAAATTGCATTATAACCTTGATCAACATTGTTCTCATGTTTCTTTCAACCCATCATGTTTATAGATGAAATTTGCCTTAGTTTAAGTGTAATGGCTGAAGTAAAAATATTCCAGTTGAATTGGCCCCTTTAAAAATTAGTTATGCGATATTATGTTTCGTAAAATTTAAAAATATTATTTTGCATCAAAAAAGCAAAGTGTAACAGTAATGAGACACAAACATGTGGTAAACCTTGCAATTTTGCAAATCTTTAGTTAAATAAAGAAACATGATGTCCATTTGGTGAAAAGAATCCAACAGACAAAGTGGAGATCTGATTGGCTGAACTATCACTGGTGAGCTCTAAACCCCTATAAACTGACTGGCGCAGATGAAACTGAACTGGCTCTGGATTCTCGTGTTTTCCTTGTAGGTATGGTGACGACACAGCATGAAATGCCAACTGTAGCTTCAGGCAACTCATCATCTTCAGTCCATTCATTGAGATCAGTGTTGTAAACCTGAATGCACTTCTTGTACTTCTTCTCACCCTCATTCCAGCCCCCAAGGAGATAGATCTTGTTGTTCAAAATGGAAATGCCAGCAGTGCTAACCCCTGTGTGAAGGGGTGCACAGTAGCTCCACTGGCCGCTGTGTGGGTTGTAAGATTCAACAACGAGGACGTCAACTCTCTCTCCTCGTCCTCCAAGCTGGCTGCCGCCAATAACGTAGGCTCGATCTCCAATGGAAGCAGCACAGTGCCACCCTCTGGGAGTGCTCAGACTGCTTTTGTCCTGCCAGGTGTCGGTGGAGGGGTCATAGGCGCACACAGCCCTGGAGTAGGCATTGTTGATGTAGCCTCCTGATACTAGGATCTTACCATCAATGACAGAGCTGGCATGACAGCAGCGCGGCACCTCCATGGCAGCTTTCATCTGCCACTGATTAGATGAGGGTACATAGCACTCCATAGAGGCCTGGACACCATCAGCATTTCGACCACCAATAGCAAACAGGAGGCCATTGAAGGTGTTGAGGCTGAAGTGGGTGCGTCTTTGGATCATGTTGTTCAAGTGAATCCAGGTGTTAAAGCGGGAGTCATACCTAAACAATGAAAAGCAATAAGTCACCACAGAAAAGTGACAGAAAGTAAACTAAAACAGAGTAGTTGGTACCTGCAGAAGTTGCTAACGGCATGTTTTGCCTGGTTCCTTGCATCATTCTGGTCCTCACCACCTGCTATGTACAGGAAGCCATCAAGTACTGCCGCACACTGATTGAAACTCTTTGCTGGCATTTCCGTCAACTTATTCCAAACTTTATCTTCATCTCTGTAGAGCACATCTTTGCTGAGAGATTTCTCCGTCAAAGCAGGACGCCCTCCAACTGTGAGAATCACCTTGAGGCCACCGCGTATCTTTGTTCTACGTGACTGGAGGATATTCTGCTGATACGGGAGGAGATGGTAATTCATGGCATCAACAAGTAACCGATGGCACTCAGGGTCTTGCATCATCCTAGGAACACTCTGGACATGATTCACAAGATCTTGAGCAGAGATTGTACCAAAGCGGATGAGAGTTAGGAGATCTGCTGCGTACTTTAGCCTTTTCTCGTCAAAGTCCAACCATTTCATGGCAATCTGGAAGGCTGTGACTTCAGAGGGCAGCTGCAAGGAATCATCAGAGAGAAATTCACTAATCTGCTCATATGTTAGCTTCAGGAACTGCTCCATTTCAGAAAACTCAATGAAGTTCTCCCGCATGAACTTTTGAGCTGCCTCCTTGGTTTCTTTAAGGTCATAGGCATCAGCAATATTGGCCACATACATGCAGTTCTCTACACTGAGTTCCTGCATGAGGAAATCACTACACATCTTTACCAGGGTGTTGATCTGAAGCAACCTGGCTGCAGCAATCGTGCTGCCAATACTGTAAAGGGATAAGGTAAGCTTTCCTGAGTAGGCATATGTAATTGCAGTTGCCAGACCAACTGGTGAGAGATCATTCAGGTCAATCTTCTGAAGGCTTGAATCCTTCTTCAAGATATTTCTAATGTACTCACTGCAAGAGGCCATGACAACCTTGTGGACATCAAATGTTGTTGATTTGGTGGTGACAGTGAGGTCACAGAGGAAGCTTTCTTGTCGCATGTTGCTCAAACCCTCCAGAAGATTTGGTGCATACACAGAATCTGTAACTTCAGTTGAGATGCAACTGAAGCCATTTCCTCCCTCAATCAGAGCATTTAGTCCATTAATCTTGTTAATGGGACTGTTTTCCACCATAATGTCATTTATGTCTCCTTTACTCTTCTTGGTTGTCTTGTTCTTTTTGGGTGCCATGGTTGTAGCAGTGGAACTCAGCCGGTATCCTTCTGAAAATGTGCACACATGTCAGAGTTTACCAGAAAATCATGTCAGAGATTAAGAAAAATGTAGAAATCATTCTGTGATGCAGCAAATGAGGTGTAACAAATGCATCCTATCTTTGTGTACTCTACTCAACATTGCGATTGCAGGCATTAAGTACACATTTCTGACCTGTTAAACCTCATAGAAGAACCACTACTCAATGGCAGAACTGTCAGGGCCAAAACATTTACTCTTAAAAACACCAAAGTCATGCGTGAAGGTTCACCAGGCACTGAAACCTCTTGTGATGTTTTAAAACAACGGTTAAATGAAACCTTAATAGATACTGACTCAATCTTCATGGCAATACAAACAATTATTTCTTAGAATCAGGCAGTCTATACTTTAGATTGTAGGAGTTATTTCAGGTGGCAAAGCACCAACATAACCATTATAAGGTTGGTAGTGGTTGTTAACTTTTTGTACTGCTTAGTTTAGTGACAGATTAGGACACGAATCTGTCCTTTCAAAGCTTTACATTTATTATTTATTTTTCTAAAAATTGAAATGAATTTTGATAGAACCATTCCTTGACAGCTTAACATGAGAGCAACCAGTTTATTCTGCAAAGCAGGAGTATTTCAACATGCCCCCCATGCATCTGTCGCAGTTTATCAGTAGCAAGTCCAGGAATAGCATTGCTGGGTGGCTCTCTCATGACCCTCCTTTTATAGTCTTTGGGACTTGAGCAACAGGCCTCATGTCCTCTGGTAAATCAAATTGAAACTAAAAAAAACTCTGTTGTATCCTTTCACTCATCATAAACATTTTAGATTATCCTAAATAAGTCTGCAGTGAACACCCTCCACACGGGAATAAAATCTCTTCACTGCATCACATACTCAGTTGACTTAATGCTTGTAGTATTTCTGTGGAGCTCTATAAAATATAACTAGCAATTAAACACTCCATTTTCTCAGCTGCATTTTCAATGTCATTATCGTCATAAAGTTTTGTGAAGCTCAACTTACCTGAATGGAATGGAATTGAGGCCAAAGAAGAAGGAACCTGTGCCTCCAGTTACTGGAGCAGGAGAGAGAGACCAGCTTTCACCCCCACAGAAAGACATGGAGTAAACTCCTCCTCCATACATCTGAGTGCCAATCAACAACTGTATGGCAGCAAGCAGGGACCAGAGATTCTCCTCAACAAATAGTTCCCCATGGCAGCCTCCATTTATTATGACAAAACACTGTGAATGGCTCAATTTGTATCTGCATAGAAAACCTATGAAAATAATATTTTTCTACCTTTTGAAATGGGGAAATAAAATATATGTCAGAATTGATGTATAATAAACATCTTGTTTTGTTATAACTTTTTTTAACATTATCTTGGAGGTAATTTAAACAGATTGGGTAAGATAGAAATAATGACCCTGATGTGCTCTGATTAGAGAGAGTATGGCCAAATTGGACTTGACATACAGAATCCTAGGATTATCACGTTCTTATGCAAAGGACATTTTTGGAGTAAGATAAAATGCATATTTTTTTATTTACACGTAGTTTACAGCAGGGGTTACATATTTTATTGTATTCTAAATATTAAGAGAAGCATTCAAGATCAAAAATATGGACAAAGAAAAGCATGGATGGACGGATGCTGCATTAAACGATTAACAGTCTTAGATTATGCTGACATTACAGTCTCTGCAGCTTTGTCCTATGGTACAGCATCCTCTTCATTAAGCACAATACTAAACTGTAAAAAATTGTTACTACCATTCTGTAATCTGTGAAAGCATCTGTTCCATCATTCCCTGCTTCTGCCTTGGGGCAGTTGCTGTGAAATGCTTTAGGACCCACAAAGGATATAAAATATTCTTGTTTCTTCAATAAAAACCTTGGACAAAAAATAGCCCTTCCAGTGACTCTGGAAACAATTTTGATATGGTGAACTTGTCCTTCAAAGAATTCTATCTTCAGCTTGTAAGAACAATTTTCATCCAACATCAGTGTCTTACCTTACAATTGACAGTATTCTCTAAATCTGCAAGGGTAGTCACTGATTCCTAGAAGCTCAAACACCTAAATCTTGTTGAAAGACTTTTCTAAATAAGTGAAGCTTTCATGCTTGCAAAGTCTTGATCGACTTCATACTCAATACATAATCTTGTGAATTAAGAATTTATTGTTTATATATTTTGAATTGTAATTAATTTAACCTTTAATTTAATTTAATGTAGCCTATAGTAGGAGATCATCATTGTTTTAGTCCCTATTGCAGATAAAGGTGACCCCTTTAGAATTTAATCTAGAGTTTAAAAAAGCATAAATACATAAATAAATCAAATTAAAAAACAAGAAAATATAAGAACTTCTTTTCACAACATCATTAAAGTACCGAGCCGTTTTCACACAAATGTTGTTTAATCTAATTTATCATCTCGAGAAGGAGTTGCATTTTCTCGGTCCCGCCCATTATGTGACTGTCATCAATGGGCGCGCGCTGCCCGGTGTGCGCGAGCGATTGCACGTGAACCGTCGTGATGGCCAGAAGCTCAGATGTGGTGAAGAAAATCATGCGGTTCAAACTTCAGCTGTCAGACAAAGCAGAACCCACAACGGTAGATTTAATTTCTTTCTTTATTTAAGTCCGCACATAAAACCAACAAGGCAGGAAGAAAAAAAAAAAAGTTTAAATTTTGATTTAAATTTTGATACAACCCTCTATTTTGTATTAAGACCTCCAGTTATTCTAATAACACCAGAAAAGTTCCCAACCACTCGATTTAATCTAAATAAAAAAAACAACAACAAAAAAACACACAAATTTGTACTGAGAGTGTAAGGAAATTACGTAAAGTGTCCTCTGTTCATCTTTAGGACTAACGTGGTAAAAGCTGAGAGTCTCAAAACGTGTAACTGTAAGAGTCGGTCTTGTTTATGTGGGAGAACCTGAGGCTAAAACTGGCATCTTACCCATCTGCTCAACTTACTGCTGTTCTCCGTCATCAGAGAAGCTGGGGGCGCTGTGCAGGCAGTTCTAACGCTGCATTTAAGTATTGGACCAATTTTCACCGAAAGCACTTTAAATGCAGACGTGAAATAGAAATGGTATTAGTTTTAAAGACACGAAGCCAGTGACCATTTATAAATTAGGGAGCGAGATTGGTGGGTGTGCGAATCCATACATAGATCTGCTCCAAATGCACAGTCAGCAGCTGTGTTGACCCCAACGCAGCACTACCTTATTTGGTGCTTCAACTGTTAGTTTCCGTGCAGTCATCTACCTATTGGCCGGCTTATTCATAAAATACTTTGTAGCACACTGCTCTTTTAATAGCCTACTCGCCAGAAATGTGAAGAAAACAGGTAGTAGTTTGATTTCTGTTTTCAAAATGAGAAACATAAAAATGAAACAGACACTTTTGTTTTTTGTGCTCAATTAAGTAGAAAGATTGAAACGCAATTCTGGCTTAATTTTCTTTCTTGAATATTCAAAAACACATAAGATGGACACACTTCTAAAATTCTGGTTAGTATAGAAAAAACACAAGAGTCATTCTTCTGAATGGGTTCTATGATTCCTGAACATAAATTATATTTGTAAATATGCATGGAGAGTATTTGTATAAAACCATTTAAACAAAAATGTCCCACATATGATCTATTTGCAAAGAAAAACAATAACTTCTTAATTTGAGTTTGACATTTTTTTTAAGTAATAAAAACAAAATAAATTGCCCTTTTTCTTATATGTTGAGATCCTTTCACACCTCAGGTGGCAGCAAAGTATTTGCTTCATCCCTCACAATGCTCTTAAATGATTGAATTGCTCACCATTACAAATGTACAAATAATTCCATGAAACAGGAAATGGGATTGTGTTTCATTCTGTACTTTCATTTAAAAATTACTCTCCTTACTGATTTTTCTCATGAGAACAGCAGCTTTCAAAAACTTGACTCCTATTCTTCTTTCAGATTCTAAAGATTTTGCAGAAACTAAAGGATCTGGATATCACACTAGATATTCTTTCTGTAAGTTAGCATTTTATAGAACACGTACAAATATTTTTTAAAAATTACTGTATGCTCTAATGAGTTTTGAAATTCACAATAGGAAACTGGAATTGGCAAAACGGTTAATTCCCTGCGGAGACACAAACAAGCGGGAGAATTTGCCAAGTTGCTAGTTAAAGGCTGGAAAAAACTGGTTCCAAAGGAATCCAACAGGTACTTTATTTAATTTTTGATTGTAAAATTTGCTTGAATATTCCTGAATTAATTTTTTATCCCAATCTTAAATTGTCACTTTATGCAGCCCTGGTGATAATGCAGCATGGTTGGATAGTGTTTCTGTTAAAAACAAAGAGGATGACCAAAGCTGTTCTGATAATGGGACTCCGCAGAACGACGATAACAATAACTGCCCAACATCTAATCATGAGGATCAAGATTCTTCAGATGAACAGGCCCACAAAATGCTGGGTAAGAAAGAAGACTTTGAAGAGCAGAAAAGAAAACTCAGTGTGGACAAGAACGATAAAAAGCGCCAAGAAGGAAGCAAGACACAACTTCAGAAGGACATTTCAAAAAGCAGAGCTGAAATACAAGAGGACAAGATGGATGACAATGTTGCCTCCAAGATGAGGAAACAAAACAGTGATGACACGCATGGAAACAAATCCTGTGAGGCTTCTTATAAAAAATCCAAATCTGAGTCTAGGGAAAAGTTGAAAGGAACCTCTGAGAGAGAACAAGAATCGAACACAAAATCAAAGCCATCAAAAGAATCAATGAAAAACAGAGAGACCTTTTCATCCAGTGATAAGCACTCAAAAACATTAAAATGGGCCAAAGAGGACAGACCTTTGGGGTGGTCGAGGCGCTCAGAGACTCGAAACAGAAAAAGAAAAAAAACAAACTATGAAAAGCATGACAATCTAAAACCCCATCCAGACTCTGAAAGTGAGAAACATTCAAAACACAAAAAGGCCAAAATGGGGCACCAAGATGCAGAGAGTAATAGCGATGAGGAGGCGCCCTCTATGTCTTTTGAATCTTACTTGAACTATGACATAAATGTGGAGAAGAAGAAAGAACAGTCAAGAGTGAAGAGAGCTCCAAAAATGGTCAAGACTGCATCAAAAGAGCCAACATCAAAGCATCCAGGGACCAAGCCTCTGAAGTCATCTGCTTCTTTTTCAGAACAGGTAGACCTGATATGTAAAACTCTATGTGTAAAATGGATGCCATAGTTTTTTTTGTTTTGTTTTTTGTTTTTGGTAACAATTCTTAAAAATATGCCAGAAGACACAGGAATCTTTAATGCATTTGATGGATGTACCATTACCCGTCGCTCTCCCAGAACTGGGAAAGCCTTCAAACATCGTCTACTACTTTGAAAAGAAAGGTAATGCTTGGTAGAAATTACATCTGTAATCTCTCTTTTAGTTATTCTTGATATATTTTCTTTATTGAAGTTGATAAGGAGCTGGATTTTTGTGACGTTTCGGAGGAGTCTGTAGTCTTCACTGGTCAGCGAATGAATAAGAAGATGCATGTGTACTCTGGTGCAAAAACCCTTTTCCTCCCGACTATGATGAGCTTGTTTCAACAGTGTATACGCACACTCCAGAACAACCTCAACTGTGAGTTAATGTCTGAAAGCTTTTGCAAGGTGCTTGGATTTTATATTGAGAAGCATGCATCTCTTTTTAGTGCTCTACGAGACTGGTGGTGTCCCATTTGAACTTCTTGAGCCAGTACTGGAGAGGTGTACACCAGAGCAGCTGCTCCGAATAGAAGAATATAACCCAGTAAGAAGACATTCAATAATTTCTCAATTAATACCAGCACTATATTTAGAATGAAAATGATGGGCAGCTGATGACTTCCAGTATAGTGACAGAGCTTTCATATTTAAAACTTTGTGTCTTTGTGCTAACATTGAGCTGAAGAAATTCACCCAATAATTTTCTCATAGTGCATCTCTTAAGCTACATAACTAAACTTATAGTATGTTTTATTATTTTTATTCAAAGTAACACAACAGAAATATATTTGGACCAGTTGATGTCCTGTTTGCTAGAACCCTGTCTGCCTTCCTTCCTTGCTGCCGTTACTACTTCTATTCCTGCCCTGGGCTAGCTCACTTCCCCAACTAAGAAAAAAAACTTTAAAGTTCTGTCAGACAGTGGAACATATGGAGACTACATGTGGGCAAATTCGGTGCTTCCTTGTCCAACAAACAATCCCTGTTTGTTGGACAATCCTTATTTCAAATGGGCGTGATTAGAAATATTAATCACGCCCATTTTTTCCCCACAATTAGTAAAAATGGTGTCCCTGGTGTTTTCCAGTGATTGAGTCACTGTCTTGGACAGGAGAGGACCTATCTCTTCAGTGTACAAGACCTAATTACCCAAACAGGACAAAACGGTGATCAAACTACTACTGTTGAAATTGCTGCAGCTCTTCAGAGTATAACATTGATGGAAAGGTTTTGTTACCTAAAATTTATATCTTTGTGTAAGAGCCTTACATTTGTTGCTCTTCTTAGCACTCCAGACTTAGTTTTAAAAGGATTTCCTCTTGTAAACATAATTTAAAAAATAGAAGTTTGTTTCCTATATGAAATTATTCTCACTCAAAATACTCTTAATCCTTTTAAGATGTAAATATTCCAATATTCTAGCTAGTTTAAGTAGATATCGCACATCTTTTTAATGCAATCAAGCGTGATATAAAATTTCAGAGTGGTTCAACTTCTTAGCTACGTCTTGCAATTATTAAAAAATATATACAACTGCAATGTTTTTATTGCTGTTTGGCCATAGGATAAAAACTATTAACTTCACTTAGAAAAGTACATTGACATTGTATTATTTGACTAATAGTTTTGAGAGTACACCAGATATCAACTGATCAAAATCTCTAAATCAAATCCCTTAAGGATAATGTAATTGCTTTAAATAGCCACTAAGTGTCGTACTTGAGCAGCATGAATCCGGCCAACAGAACAGGGGAAAGTAAATCTGAAGTGGCTCACAGATAAAACTATCCAAATTCAAACCAATCAGTCTGAAGTCTGGTCTGATTATTGTTATTGTGGAAATGTTAAGAATACATGATGTAGGTGCAGTAGGATTCAGAACATGGATTACCTCAATTAGCTTACTTGCATAAACCAAAAGCTTTGTTGCAGATTAATTTTCCATTAATCAATTACGTATTATTTTACTGGCTCCCATGAGCACAACATTCAGAGGCATGCTGAATTTAATCAAAGCTTAGTTCTACACTTTCTTTTGCACACTAGTATTGTACATGCCATTTTATTGCCTACATGTCTGTAGATGAGCAATAGCTACATACCATTTGTCATGTTTGTCAAGATGCTTAGCTTACTCAAGCATTGCTTTTTCCTGAGATAATCATTCCATCTACCATCACAAAACCTGAACATAACGTTCATTCCTGAATGTTATGTGAAAAACAATTTAATGTTACATGCAACATGTCAGCTTGCCAATCACTTTTCCATACATCAAGTTTCCAAGCAATTCTCACTTTGCTTGTTTAATTTATCTTCAAATGACTTTGTTCAAGCTATATATTCACTGTATACACAGTTTTGCAATGCTTGAATGATTATGAGTTGACTTTTTCTTTTTCTTCCAACAGATATACATTGGAGTGACGGACCATTTATGGGGAAAACACTGCCAGAGGGATTTCAAAGACTGCCAACTTCAGGAATATGAGTCATGGAAAGAGATGTATATCAGACTATCTGAGGAGAGGGAGAGGAAGCTCAAAAGACTGACAAAAACGATCGTCTCGGCACAATCTCAGAAGCCGAAGGGTGTGTTCCCTGCTCTAAAAACAGCTCTTCCCTTTCTTAAAAGATGAGTATGGAATTTTAAGCATATAACTTCTTAAAGACCGGTTTAATTTCATGATTCCACAATTTTGTAACAAGATGTGCACTTGGTGCAGGATTCTGGATTTGTCTTTAAACAGATTATTTTCTTAATTTTTGAGAAACCCTAAATCTACACAATCTCTGGGAATCAAGCCCTGTTTACTTGAATGGCCTGACATTTTCTCTCACATTTTAAAGGATTCCTAAGAGTGAGTAATTGGCCTCTATTTCAAGACATTTTCCAGGTAGATATGGATTACGATCCTCAATAGTCTAAAGTGAACTATATATTTAAAAAAATATTGTGCTACGTTTATTTAATGGGGAGTTTTAGACATTAATTGTAGCACCAGAGATTGTTAAAAACAGTATTGTCTTAAGAGGATATATTTGACCAATTGACTTAATTAACTTTAATTTTTTTATATATATTTAATTATTTTTATATATATATAGTTGAAATTTTACTCATCTACATGGCAAAACACTAATTTTTAATTACCTAATCAACCAGACCATTTTGATAGTGGCATTTGTTTGAGAAAGACAATCACAAGACTATAAATAAAAACTCTCAATAAATAATTGGCCGTATCAAGTAAAAACTATTTCAAATAGCTAAACATCACATAACATAATTACAGTGCTATTTTAGAGGTTATTTTTAATGGCTAATAAAAGCCTTTCAGCCACTATGCCCTGTTTTTGCCCCTTTTAGGACGGCAGGTGAAGATGGCATTTATTCACACCGTTGCTAAGCCGCCAAGAGATGTGCGAATTCAGCAGGAAATTCATGGAACTGCTGTGCAGCAGCCTCATCAGCTCAAGAACAGGTGGATACCACCTACATTCTGAAATTTAAGGTTGTTTCTCAATAGCTTGTTTGGAATTATTTTGGATGTTGCTTGTCATTTCTTTGTATTGTATAGACTTTATGCAAAAACACATGACTTTCTGATGCAGCATTGTGCATACTCTTATCTTTTACAAAACATGTACACCTGGCTCTTCCACATAAATGTACAAAGTGATCACTAGACAACAGCAGCTTGTAAACGTCAGACTTGTGTCATAACAGTGCAGGAAATGCTTTTTGAGTGATGCTAAACAAACAAGAACTGGGAGTGTGTGCCAGACAAACTGGTTTCTTCTGCTCCGAGGTAGCTTTTGTTGTTTTGTACCGCTTTAATCACCATTCTTATTTTCTTTTTAAATATTTATATGAATCATCTAAATCTATATATTTTTGCATGTTTACAGTAGTAAACATCAGGAGAGCCCAGTGGGATCCAGTTGCAATGAGCCCTCCAGGTCTAGCAGCACCAGCAGCTCTGGCGGAAGCAATAACCAAGATCCTCGCAAAAAAATAAGTGAGCTGCGTGTTTGTCACTGCAGTTCTGACTTGACAGCAATTTCTCAGATAAATGTTGCTACTTTTTTTCTGCAGTCAAATGAGAAAATGTAGAAGATGAGCATAATACTAAATAATGTCAAATTCCTGCTCAGTAATCCATTTTTGTTGTTTTCACAGAAGTTGCTCCAATGATGGCAAAGTCCTTAAAGGCATTTAAGAAACAGTTGGGACGGAGATGAACTCTAAGATGTTTCTATTTACAGGCTGCTTATGAAGAATTATGTACATTATCATCAACTTCAAATCATATTGTGTGTCTTTAATGTGATATACTGACATGAAGGTCATTACCATCCTTTTCTGTTGGACCTAAATGAAATAAACCTGAGAATGAACTCTGCAAATTGAACCAGTTTAATATTTTGTCTTTGATGGACATGGCTCAGTGGTATAACAGATGTACCATATTGAGGCTGCAGTTCAGTGCAGTTGTTCCTGGTTTAATTCCTGACCTTGGACCATTTGCTGCACTTTTTTAAATCTTCCCTACTTCCTTTCCGTCAACTGTTAAATAAAGACCACCAGTAATACAAAAACCTTTTAAGTCTTGAATCCTTAAATCTAAAAGAGCTAAGTGGGATATGGCTCCCCCTAGAGGATTTATTTGACCCAAAAATTTGTCACTAAACTGGAAAAAGTTTTTTTTCCCCTAAAGTCAGACGTTAAGTTAATTATCAGTTGTAGATATGTGATACTTCCACCCAACAGCAACTTGAACAATAGCAAAAATCTTCTTATTTGTAATGGCTTGTCATCTGTAGGAGGCCTTTTGGTGTGTGAGCCACAAGATGCTTCATCTTTTTTCTGCATGAACAAACATTTGAACAATTGAGAGCATTTGCATATTTTCCATTGAAAACATTTTGCACCTCACATAGACATGACTTGTGATGATTTGCACTAAATTATGCAATAGAGATTACTCTAGAGTCTAATACGGTTTGATGGAACTAAGGTCAACTCTCGAGCTGGAAAGAAGGAAGAAATTACAGATAAAAAGACCGGGTGGATTTTCATCAGCGTGTATCCAGATCTGTTAATCTGCAGGAATGCTTTTTGCATGATTTACTCGTGCCAAAGGAGGGTGGAGGTACTTCTTTGTCAAAGGATGGTTTTTGAGGAAACGCAAAATGGCTTCCTCAAAAACCATTTTCAGGAAACTGCACATGTAATCACCTTTGTCCAAAGTGGTAAAAGTAAGCAGTTACCAGAAAAATGTGATTTTGACACAAAGCATTTTTTAATGTACAATTCATGTACATGATCACTTGTAGACATTTCTTCTAAAAGTTTATTTTTATCTAAATGCTGAGCTATGAATCAATTAATAAAAGGAACCTCAGGTCAAGGAATGAACAAGACAGTTGTAAATATGAAGTTGTCTTATTTCTAACTATTTAAACTAATGACTTAAGCGAGGATTTCTGTCAAAACAAAACTTGGTCAAACTTTAAATTTAATTTTGATACAAGTTACTAGGAATTTGTCGCAACTTGTCTCTCCTTTTCAAAAAAGCTACTTTAAGCTTGCCAAATTCTTGCCTTTTTCAATTTCCAGACACCAACTGGGAACAAGTTGTGCTTTTTGCAGGACTAGCTGCTCACAACTAAAGACAACAAATGACAGGAAGCAATGAAAGGCATTTCAAACATGAATATGATTATATCTATGGAGGACAACAAGCACAATAAGAGTTATGGAAGACATTTTGAACAAAATTAAATTAAATAATTTTGAAATTAAATGTCCATATAAGCAAGGACAAAAATGTAAAGACAGTGATGTAATGCCTGAATGGCTATTTTCATATCGCTCTTATGTATGGTGGGGGAGCAAGCTTCATATCAGAAATATTCAATTAACAAATATTTAGAAAGTAATTTAAAAACTCCAGTGTCTCCTAGAGAGAAGAAAACAGCACATCACAGTAAATTTGGATTCCTAATTTGTTTAGGCTGCCTGTATGCTCTCTGAGCTTTTGGGCCATCATGGCGGCCCTGTTCGGGACGGGACTCTCCAGAGGAGGGACCGGAGGGAGGAGCAGCTTGGCGCGATGACGCAGGTTAGGAATGAGGGAGTGAATGTTCCGGGTCAGAAACTGGACGGGAGAGGAAATTAACTCCGGGACAAAACGAGAAAAAAGAAAAAAATCACAACATACTTACAGAATGCCACCCTCTGCCACGCAGAGATGTAACCCGTCGTTTTTACTCCGAAACTAGTTTTTTATTTTTGGGCGGCGAAGGCAGAGAAGAAGAAAACACAGGTGCCAAACTACGAACTACAAAGTGAGCCAACGACGGAGAGTGGATTCTCCCGTTCGTCGCGACCTGCCGAACGCCAGAGCTCGGTCGCCGCTCGTTCACACCCGGAGTTTCAGTGTTTACTTCGCGCCGAGTTTCTCCTTCGCTTGTGCTCTGGTTGGCGAATCGAGTTTGAGGACTGTCCCGCCGCAGCAAACTGTTGCATCCCCCCCCCCCTCGTTTCCTCCCAGCAGTTTGTTTATCGCACGGATACGGGATTTATCTCCCTCTCCTTCCCCCCGCCGTGATGTTTCACTGCATCCCCCTGTGGCGGTGCAACCGTCACGTCGAAACGATCGATAAACGCCACTGCACTCTGAATTATGTTCCCGACGAGATTTATCGCTACGCCCGGAGTTTGGAGGAGCTGATGCTGGATGCCAACCAACTCCGAGACTTACCCAAGGTAAGCAGAAAGCGGCTTCCGCTCGTCCATTTAAATGGCAAGTTCAGATGTATGGTTAAAAAAAAAAAAAAAAAAATGGCGTGCTTCTATTGATTAAAAATGTGTCCCAATGGTTAGTGATTCAGAGAATCGTACAGACAGAGCGGGCAGGGCATCCCGTGAGACAGCGGTGGGACACAGGGACAATAATTACGCAAGATCAGCAAGGCAAAGAGGTGGAAACCTTTCTCCTGAGCTACCTCCACCCATCACAGGTTAACTGGAAGGACGAGACAGAAAGAGATAAACATTTTTATGAGAGTTCCAGATGTTTCATCTCTGACTTCATGTCTAATAAATGTCAAGAGATCTTGACCTGTTGTGTTTAAGCTACTATCTTAAAACAGGTTTATGATACAAATGCAGAGAGCAGTGTTTAACTTCCTGGTGAAAAAAATAAAATAAAACCCTGATAAATCTAAGTCTCCACATCCGACACCATGACTGTCATTGTAAGCTTGAGGTTATTCTCCTTGCACTATTTCTTGCAATGAGAAACTCTAGTGTTTTAATGTGTTTGTCAAGGTTGTGGGTTTTTGAGAAGCTATGGTACAAATTAGCCATGGTAGCTAGAGGAACCGGTTCTGGTTTCAGTAATCACCAAAATGTTCCTACAATTTAAAGTCCTCCTAAAGGAATGCCACAGAAACCACTCCAATGCTTTCTGTGGTTGTTTGAACCACCCAGTAACGCAGCACTGTTCCTTTCTGCTCACTGCTGGTCAGCTGGCTGAAAGAAGGCTACAATGGGTTTCTCCCTGCCTTACAAAATAAGAGTAATGCTTTTGCTATGATATATCTGTCTATTAAAAAACAACAGATGATTACGCAGTAGAAACTGAATTTGCATCACTCATCTTCTTTATTAAGATAATGCTGTATTAAAGCTGGAGTTGAGAGGTTATTAGTAGCTGTATCTGGCAAAATACTGACTGCTGGCTATCAATTAACAAAAAAGAAAATGTGCATACAGCAATTAATTCCTATATGTTTGTTTTACACTGCTAATGTAAGGCCATTCCAATTTTACTCAAGATTATCTTACTGTAAGAATCTTATATCAACCCATGCCTGGTTTATATTTAACCATGGACTTGGGATTGATATGACAAGGTATCTTTTCACAACCGTCATGAGATGTGACTAATGGGTATGAATGGGAAAAAAAAAAATAAAACTAGGAAATTACTGAACATATTTTGACAGTACATCTATTTTTACTGCTAAAAAGTGTTGAAACATTATGAATAGTTTTATCTAACTCTGAAATATGAAACTGCATTTTTGGCATCTTTTGTCTTATAGATATTTGTGTCATCAGTACCTGAGCATGAACAGGTGCTAATATGATAAAGTCATGTTCATTAAATTATTAAATCTGTTGTCAAGTTATTCTTATTATGATTTTGAAATGACTTTTTCTACTTATTTCGATTTGTCAAGTGTTATTTTTGTTTCCTGCAGACAAGTCTTTTACATTTTATGTGATATTATTATAAATTTTGTTGTGATCTCGCATTGACTGGTGGACTGCGATAAATTAGGACCTTTGATTCAACCAAAACATTGGTGAGATTCTATCTGTTTGTAGACATTTACTAGACCCACCACATCATCACATTTCCTTGCTATAGAGCGTAGGGAAATTATAAAAAGTTTGTTTCAATCATCAGCAAATATGAAATATATCAAAGTTGGGAATGAGATAATGCTTATCCATACTGCCAAAAAGTTAGATATGTAATTAAAACTGCTGACATACAAACAGAGGATGTAAAATTAGAACTGTCCCTAAGTTTGAATCTTATTTAGATTTTTATTTTAATCTAGTGAAATAATGCTCCAATAAAAACATTTCTTTCTCACTTCCATAAAACTGGGATGCTTATTATTGTCTCCAGGCACAGGCTTTCCAGATTACGTAAAGATAGAAGTTCTCAGTCACAGGGATTCTATTTTAGCTTCGCAGAAACCACAAAGAAGGACTGTTGACGAGCAGCGAGACATTTTTGAAAACTTGGGTTACACAAGTCTGCTCTTATATGGATCAGGGTTTTAAAAAAGTCTTCATGTCAGTGTTTGTAATCTTAGATGCCCAGTTTCTGCTGGTTTTCCAACCTTTTTATTTCTTGTGTTTCTACATTTGTTTTCTGAAAGCTATCCAGTAAAATGTTTTAGACATAGTAAACATTGTCTGTTCAGCTCTTTGAGACACTAACCATGTCCTTGCGATTAATGGACACAGTAAAAAGCAATGGTGTACTGGTACTGTTAAAAAGCAAAGAAGTATAGTTACTAATTTATTGGATTCACAGCTGTTGCAGACAAGTGGGCGAAGTATGAAATGAGGCTTTAGCCTCCTGGAGAAACTCCTGAGCTCATAACTCAGGCATTGTGTGTCAGGTGGGAAGCTTCGCTGGATTGAAGAACTATTTTGTCTTTGCAACATTTTTTTTCCTGCATTGACACGTGTGAGGCATGATCACTTAGTTCTGGTTGCATTATTAACTTTGTGTACAGAAACCTCTTCATGTGGCACATTTCTTGCTTTCTTTGCTGAGGAACAGGTATCTGGACAGAAAATGAAGGATGACATTATGTATTTGGTTTTCACTGTCTCAATCAAGCTGTTGATTGTGTTGTGTTGGTTTTCTAATGAGATCTCAGTAAAACGAGGAGTTGAATAGTTAAAAGTTTGTAAAACTGTGAGCCAACACACAGGGAAGAATAAGACTAGATGCTTGGTAGAGGGAAACCGATTTTTCCCTATTTGTGCTTGAAAGTTTGTATTTAGCAGGTGCACTCTCATTGCGACAGGACTCACATGACTGCGAAACAGTTTAGTCACTTTGGGACTCAGTCTGCAAATATTCAAAGCATCTTCAGCTAATGGAGCTGGATTATTTCCATGTCAAGAAGATAAGATTTTATTGTGCTCTTTGGAATGTAAATTGAGTCTGAAGTGCTTGCTGACCAAACCCCTGCGGATGAACCTCAGGGCTCACTCTGCTCCCTCACTAAATTTTACTCAGAGGTCTTTTACTAGACAGGCCACTAACTTAATCATTGTATCGGCAATGATACAAGGGAACCAGGACATGACAACATGTTCCCAGTCGATCATTCTCACCAGCAGACAGATAAAAACATGCACCAGAAGTTTGAATGGGAAGAAAGGCGTGTTTGCAATAAAACAAGACAAGACAAGCTCAACTGGAGCGAATAGCTTCAATAGTTTTGAAAAAAGCAGGTATAGGAGACAGACCAATGGGTTTATAATGTCCAATTGGTCTTTTGAAAGTTCTTTTATATGATATGTGTATTGAGGAAGTTGAGCAGATTAGCAAACATTAACTTGTTTCTCTAAAGTTATTCTTGTAGAATGTGAACAATGTGCTTCTATGGCTTGGTAAACAGCACTTCAATTGAAATGAAAAGGCAGACATTCGAGGCTAGTTGGTTGCTGAGAGGCTCTTGCCAGTTTATCCAGTTTAAAAATGAATGCAGTTTCCACCTTTCCCAACTAAGGTGAAGCTGTAAGACAGGAAGTATTATGATCTCAGCTACAAAGCTTTTCAATGCTTCAAGTGATCAGTATTTGTTTTTATTATTATTGTAGAATAATTTAATTACTGACTCCTGATTTTATTTTTTAATGTCATCATGACTGACAACACTCTCTATAAGTTACATGTGAAGTATCACTTGTAAGTAATAATTACTCTAGAGCAAATATATTATTGACATCAAGACTGCTGATGCAAAGGAAATATGTTAAAATTAAGCATTTATCCCAGAGCTGAATCAATCTGACTTTTGCTGGCCGACACCAGTTTTGGTTTTATTTTTGGTCTGAGCTGACGTTTTGCATCAGTTTCTCCCGAAGCAAAACACGTCAGCAACATGATACTGCTACCTTTGCACTTCACAGGTGCACTGATGTTCTTATTGTTGCAAACTTCCACCATTTTTATCTAAATGACATAGCCAAACACTTAAGTTTTAGTTTCATCAGACTACAAGACATGCCTCCAAAATGAAGGTATTTCAGAGTGCATTTGAGACTCTAATCTGCCTTGTTGCATGTAACTGATTGTGTAGATAAACAGGATATCTTCAGACATCTGGGATCCAGGATGAACCAGAATTGTGGAGGACTACAGTTCTGATCCTAGCATCTTGACAAATAGAAAAAGTTTCGGTAATCTTTGCAGTCAGACAGCAAGCAAAAAAAGTTTTGTGTCGTTTTAGTCAGTGCAAGTAGATATCTGGCTGCTGCAGAGCATTGTGAAATCAGCTGGTGCATCTTCATTTGAAGCCTTTCGAATGTTTGCACACAGGGGTGGGGAGATTAGAGTAGAACAACATTGGGTTTTTCAACAGGAAGCTGCGGGGTGTATGACCTGTATGAAGTGGTAAAAGAAGAGCTGCTGCGAGTGCCGGAGCCGAACGCTGGTGGTCAAACTGACAGACTAACTCTCATGTGATGAATGGAAAAAGCGCTGGAAAGGTGGTGCAGTTGTCAAGAGTCTAACCAATTCCTGGGACCGTTTTAACTCGAGCATGTGCTGCGATATCTAACACCGAGTGCGCTCTGAAGCTGTGTAATGTTACAGTGAAATGCGTATTTAGTTGACAAAATATCAAACTATGAAATGTCTTATTCTGAACATTTGCCTCTGGTGTTGTGGCTTGGAAGTCGACTTAGAGTTTTAGTCACCAAAAGAAAAAAAGGCCCACTGTTTGTTGAATTTTGTCTGCAGAAAAACGCATGTGGGTGAAACTGGTAATTCAGACACCGTAGATTTCAAAAATCGCTGTGGTTTCTTGACCGGACCAGGTTTTGTTTTTCTTTGTTTTTCACGATGGTTGTTTTGGGGCGGGGTGCTGATGACACCTAACGGGAAGAACAGGTTTGCAGTCTGGCCTCCAAGCAGCAGTCCTGTTCTGAAACCGGCAGCTGATGAGACCTTTGTTGTTTTTATTATTGTTTTCGCCATTATAGATAAAAAGATGCTGTTTCTTTTTCTGAAGCTGACTTCTTTCTGTAGTTTCTGGTTTTGGTTTCATTTGGTCTGATCTCGCTCAGTGGAAAGGAAAGGTTTCAAGAACAAGAGACAAACTGGAGCACTTCCCTTGTGATTATTAAACCTGTTTTAAACAAACCTGAAAGTGAAAATAATAATTAGAACCTAGATGCTAATCAAACCTGGCATACAGGTTTGTTTGCAAAATGAAATGATGGATTAGGGGATTTTTAAACTGTCTTAAGATGTTGGAATGTGTTTTGCACCAGGGTAAAGTTTGACTTTTGGACTCTGGACTCTGAATATCGTTCAGTTATTACAAGGAAAACCAGTTGCAGATGTTATTCAGAGCTGGTGACATAAGGATGGGCAATATGGCTTAAAAAATAGATTTTTTTTCTCCTTTTCATTTCTTAAAAATAAATTATAAATCACTGAAGAACATGCGTTATTTTCCATCATTCTTTTGGGAAATTTACCTGAATTCAATGTCAAAATAAATCCAAGCTGTGAAACATGGTGGTTGGTTCTGGACTGTGGAAAATTCAAGTAGTGCATTGCATTTTCTAAAAACTAAATCTCCACAAACTGCATATTCAATTAATCCAGGCCTGGGTTTACACTAAGGTCACACTTTGGGTACTTCATAGACAAAGTAACCAGACACAGTGTTAAAAATTAAGCAGTTGGAGCAATGATTACATTTTGTTAAATTCATACTAAAGATCAGAAATGGGTTCTCATAAGATTCTCAATGTATGAAAACCTTGAGGAAAAACTACCATTATGATTCAATTATAAAACCTGTTGCTAAATTTTTTTAAAAAAAAAAATCATTTGATTTTTGCAATTATAATAATGTTCTGATGCATTGTTTTTTTAATATATGGTCGTGCAAACATAAAGAATCTACACGTTAGGATCGGTTTTCAACTGCTTACTTTGCAGAATATTATAAATTTTTGCCATTTTGCCAAACAAATGCAAACAACTTGATATTAGCTTGTAAATTAGTCATGCTATCTGCTGTGGTAAAGCCTGCCTTAACAGACATACCACTCGTAGCTTGCCCATTGTAACTTTTATCCTGTCATGTTATTCAGTATTCTCTCCATGGCTCAAATAGAAAATATTTCCTTAATTTAAAAATAAAGGTGCGATTTTTATTTTTATTTTTTTAGCATGCAACAACCTGCGGAGTAAGAGCAGCATTTGATTTTTGCTTTGCTCCAAATGTGGAGAAACCCCCTGGCACTCGCTAGAATGACTAGCAAGAGCTACTGGTATCTCATTAAAAACAGGAAGAAAATAAATTGTTGCAGTTTTTCAATCCACAACTTTTTAAAATCTCGGTGCGCCTTGATGCCAGTAACCATGTATTTACAAAAAAATAAATTAAAGTCTGAAAGCGTAACTGTGTGTCAGTCTGACAACAGGGAACCAAAAGAGGAACAATAGTCTAGTTTCCTCCTTAAAATGTAACATCCCAGAACTGTTGACCTCCACATGTTTGAAGGTTTTAAAATCTTTCCTCCTTCCTCTCTCAGCCCCTTAAAATATTAGTAGAACAAGTTTGTGCATGAAGCGAAGCGAGTAGACATCTCTAAACTTTCTTAAGAAATAAAGATTTACAGTGAAATATAGCATAGAATGTGTAACAAACTAAGAGATTGATTTAATAATGAATCTGTAGTGCAAAATTAAGCAAAAGGCTTCATAGATAAGTCCTTATGGCTGTTGGTACTTGCGAAGCAGAGAAAATGCAAAGCCCCAAGGGGAAACCCCATTTCCTGCCAATATATTAAGGCAACCTGAAGCAATATTGTTAGTGAAGTGCTGCACAGCTATGCAGGCGAGTTTCTGTCTGTTCTTGTCAGGACATCAACTTTTTAAACTGATTTCGTCCTTTTTAAATTCGGATGTGCATTTCTTCAGAATAGTTTGGTGAAGATGCCATTGGATTTCTTCGCTTTATCAAATGGAAGTGTGCGTAAATTAAAATGTGAGTTTCATTAATCAGTTTTGCTTCAATTATTCAGACTGATTAAAACTAAACTGGAGACTCAAAAGCCACAGGGTAAAATTTTTTTGGAGCGTCTGATGCGAGCGACACGATAAAGCCATCGTGATGCAAAATCTCAAAGATAGAGATGCATTGATGAGGCATTTTATTGCCGATACCAGTTTATTAGACGTGTCTGCTCGGATTTTGATCAATTTAGATTTTTTCTCTTACATTAGGATTGTAGCACAAAAATAAAACATAGTGGGGATTCTTAGATTCATACCATTAATAAATGGAAAGAAATCTGACATTTGAGTGATTGACCTGCAGATTATCGATGAAAGTCAGTTAAAGACAAATTTGCTGATTTGGATCTCTTGCTCTGTGTGCATTATTTCTCATTTGCTTCTTGTCCTTTGCCTTAATTTGGTGGGAAAATGATAAAAGACAATGACAAAGTAAAAAAATACAAAAATCTGTTTGCAATAAAGAGTTTGCATAATACCACAATATTCTGATCGTGGTATGTGCTGTCTGCTTGAATTTTTTTTCCATTAATAAAAAAATCATGAAATGAAGCAGATTTATGCTCCAGTTCAGAGTAGGAAAGCTTATCTTCATTTTACCCTTATGGATGTGTTGTATTGCTGTCTGGTGTGACAGCAAAGAGACTCTGATACAGCTAAATATGTTTGATCATCACTGATTTTATCTTTTGCTGTTGTAGTTTGCAAACTGACGCAGCACAATACTAAGCCTCTGCAGTTTTTCCTCTGATAAATGCAGCCACGTATTATATGTGGTAGGAAGTATTTTAGTATCTTTCAAAGTGTGAAATGCAATGTTAGTTTATCAAGCAGCTGTGCAAAATAATAACCCAATTATGTGGACGTAATTGTTGATCTTTAAACTTGGTTCAGGATGTCCACAGTATTGTTTTGTGTACGGTTTAAAATGTGCTTTCTTGTAAAAGGTTTCACTGATTGTATATCGTTTGTTTTTCCAGCCACTTTTCCAACTGTTGAAACTTCGAAAGCTTACTGTGAGTGACAACGAGATCGGAAGACTTCCGCCAGAGATTGGCAACCTTATGGAACTAGTCGAACTGGATCTTTCTCGAAACGGTAAAAGAAAGAAAACAACATTGCAACACCGAAGCGAACCAGAATAGTCAAGAGATACAACTACATTTGTGTGCTTTTTTAGAAACATTTTTATTCCTAACAGCCTGAGCAGCCTGCGTTGAGCAACAGTGCAGAATTCAGCAAATAAATTAACTTTGACAGGTTTACTCCTCATTTGTGAAGCTGATGTAACCAGAGAGCATAAAAACACAGAATGGTTTCCATTAGCATGAAGCTCTATGGCTATATAGAATTTCAGGTGTAGAAATACATTCAGAAGGGCAACTAAATTCTAAGTTGTGCTCTTTCAGAGGATTTGCAGTAGGCTTAAAACTAATTTTTCAGTGAAACTTTAAATGTAATGTAAAATTCTGTGTCTTGCAAGAGAAGACATTGATCTTTTCCCATCTTTACCTGCTGCAACTTCAAAACCTAGTGAACTTTAACAGAATTTTGTTGGATGGATCAACACCAATTATTAGATAATGAAGTAGAAGGAAAATGTTTGATATGTTATTCTTTTACAAATGGAATGCTGAGAAGCCTCCTTGTTTTTATTTCTTTATTCAGAGATCCATTGCCATCCATTTTATGTTGCATAACTAAAAAGATTTCTCGTGTGTGTAATTCAATCTCAATGTAAATGAAAATGTTCTCAAAAGGTCTCAGAGGTTTTTCAGAGAACAAACAGCACCCAGAAGACAAAAGTTAATAGTTATTGTTGGATGTCTTTTTGTCAAAAAAAAAAAAAAGTACATATTTGGAATTTTTAAAAATAAATCTACATTTCGTAATTTGAATAAAAGATAAAGAGGGAGAATTCGCTACTCATCTACAGAAAAGTAAAAAATAACCAATGAACTGCGATGATCATCCCTTTCTCGTTAGCGATATTTCATATCTGTTATGGTGCAGACAAAAGATTTTCTTCTAACTCCCTTGAGTATTTTTAATTCATAATTCAGGTTTTAACAGCAGTTTGTTTATGTCTACTCTAAGCAGTTCTTATTTGTGCTCTGCTGCTTTACAAATAAAAAAAAAATAAGAGGAGAAGATGTTTTTTTGTCGAACAAAACTTTCCGGAACATTTATATGGATTTGCAAATAAGTGAATGTGTGTGTGCTCACACTGCTGACCTGACTGTAGCTCATTGTCAACACAAATGCATTAAATGTTTCATCTCACAGGATGCATGATTTTAAACTGAATTTGTGTTGAATTATTTATAAATGTTTTTCTTCTTTTGTAGATTTCACGCATCACCTTTATGAAAACGGTTTCATAATGTCTCATTACTTCTGTATCCTAATGTCTTATTAACAAAGATTTGCTTTTTCCTCTATTCAGACATTATAGAACTCCCAGAGAATATTTCAAACTGCAAATCCCTGCAAGTGGCAGATTTCAGTGGAAATCCATTAATAAGGTAACGTGATAGATAATTTCGCTTTTTCCCCAAATTAGTTTTAGGGCTCAGTTAATTTAAAAATATTGTAAATGTTTGCTTAAATTTCCCTACAGAAAAACATTTTGCATTGTTCATAGATTTTCAACTTCCTTTGCTGTTCTGTTCACCGTTAGAAACATTTTTGCTTATTATTTTCAGTTGAAATCCAGTCTAATTAACACCTCAGCATGAGCAGCACCAAAGGCCTTTGACAGTGTGATGTTTAGGAAGCTGCAGTGGGTGGAAGCAAAAGTCTTTGCAATTCAATAGTTTACACATTTAACCCCATCAGCCCTTTTTCCACTGTAGGAACCCAATTTTCCACTTGTGCATCACTTATATTCCAACTCTTATTTCACTGTGGTTTGTCTCTGGATCCATTAGGATATAAAACAATTTTGTCCATCAAAAAAAAGGTGCAGTGGGTAGAAAGGAATTCATTACAAGAGCATAATAGACTTTTCCTAACCATTAGCATTAATTTCAGTTTTTCCTTTGGGTCTGATCAGCTGATTGGTCACATGCTCACATTTTCTTATATGAGCAAATGTTAGCAGATTTCTGTATTCCATATGTTGTTAAAGCAGGTAGAAATTATTGTATGGTCGTTGTGAAGGCACCTATGACAGACGGCTCTGTTTTACATATTCAAAAGTCAGATAAAAAGGCCCTATTGTGTATAATTTGGAATTAAAGCATTCTGGACACTAATCATCATCCAGCAGAATCCTGGATGATGTTCTGCAGATGTATTTGGATCCTCAAATTGTGCTTTCTGTCTCTCTTTTTTTCCAGGTTACCTGAAAGCTTTGCACAGCTTCAACATCTAACGACCCTCTCTATCAATGATATTTCATTGCAGGCTCTTCCAGAAAACATTGGAAAGTAAGAATTTGGACTTTATATGGATTAGGAGTTGGCATTTATCATATCTTATCACCTAACTATAATGTTTGTATTTATTGTTGTCCCAATAAATTCCAATTATAAATGTTTAAAAACTCCTAAAACTGTCCGTATTGTTGGGGTTGTTATTTTTACCGTGTTCCTAATGTCCATGCTTAATTAACAAAGTTTGCTGAAAACTTAATATCACCTGTTCAAAAAAAATTTACTTGCTTTAAAATGTAGCTGCCTGTCTTTTTGTGAATAACTCATGTGGGCTGTGAAACAGGCTTGCATACAATTGTTTCTGTTGTTTTAAATCCACTGGACTTTAAACCTCCCACACACTCTTGTTTTTGTTTCAGAAAAACATAACTAAGTTCCTTTCAGCTCATAACTGAACGCCCGGATACTGAAATGTAAGCAGCAAATGCTGTCAGGAACAGGAACAGACACAGCAAGACTGCTCTCTTTCATTGTCTTAATTTTTTCCCCAAACAACCACATTGCTGCTTCCAGATACATTAGTCACTGTCTGTTTCTGGGCTGAATTGTCTTGATTCATAGTTGGTCCTGAGTAGTGAATGACACGTCTGCCAATATTCTGCCTCATGTAAGCTCTTCTTTATTGTGGAGTTTAGCTGTAAGTGAATTTAATAACAAAGTTATGTGTTTTGGGATGAAGGGGCTACAGGGAATGTTTTTTAAAAAGGTCTGGAATGGAAGGATAAACTGGATTTGAACCTTACAGGGGAAGGATTTACAGAGATGCAGTTAATGAGAAAATATATAGTGCTGGTTCAGGGTCAGCTTATCATCAATTTATTTATTTTTTTCTACTTTTCAATAGAAAAAAAACAGAAAAAGTTTTTTATTGGCTTTAGTGGCCTTTATCTGAAAGTGGGTAATGAGAGGGGAAAGAGGGGAAATAATAACTGTACGGTTTGGTAGGTTCTATGTGTAAAGTACAGTGAGTATTTAACGCAGCCGACTGGAATGAGTTCTTGGACTTCAGGCTGAGACTAAGGCCTCCATACATGCGCTGTAATAAATATATAAACTATACATGTTTAAATTTATTGTGGAGATAAGGAAGGCCAAAATATTTACGTAGACTCAGAGATATACTCACAGTCTTATTTATATTGCTTTTGAAGTCCTATAGTAAGAAATCTCACACCTTTGGTAGAAATCAATAAGCTTCTGGCTTAATTCTGGCTGCATATTTGACCATTCTTCTTATTGAAAGAGGGAGAGGTCATTGTTTGTGGTTGTTTTTGGAGCATCATGTCCAAATCCTATTCAGATGTGTTTCTGAAAAATGTCCTCTTGGAACATCCGATTATATTCACGTTTCAACCATCTAACTTTAGATTAGTGATCACAGACTTTGTGCAATGCATCAACACCACTGTCAATAAAAAAAATCCCTAACCATACAGTGTCTTTAGCTTTTAAAGACTTGCCTTTTATCCTTCAGAGGTAGTTATTGACAGATATCTCCATCTTTGTGTCATCTGACTATAAAACTTGTCTCAATGGTAATTTAGTTTTCTTCAGGGGCAGCTGCAAATCTCAGTGAAGCTTGAAGGTGTCTATGCTAAACTCTGCACAGTAACACTAGTGTTTCAGTATTTTCCAGTTTATGATGGACTGGAGCCACAGTGATTCCTGTGTTGCTCCATAACATCCTGACCAGCTTCCTGTCATTGCAGAGGACAGCTTGTCGTTTGTGTGTCTTTGTATCGTTATCTTTCATGTCTAGTTCCTTTGCTGACATTAGACTTCTTTGTCTACTTCAGGGCATAGCTTTAGCTATAGTGAAGCTGATGATTCATGATGTGAACATGTTTTGTGTAACAAAAGGTGAATAATAATTGTCCATTTGGTAGGTTCTATGGGTGAAGTAGGTATTTAAGGCAGCCCACTGGAATAAGTTCTTGCTGCCTGTTTCACCCAACCTCAGTTAAACAGTTCTTGAGTCAAAATCTCATGTTCCTTGATCATCTCTGAGCTAAGTCAAAGAATCAGCCGTACAGTGCTTTAGAAGCCCTACAACAAGGAACCAGCCAATATAAAGGAGCTACAATTACTGATGAGAAATGGCCATCTTTCTAGCCAGAGTTGATCCAAAATTTGTTTATGATTCCAGGAAGCATGGGCGTTCTAGATATTTACTTTACTTTGTAGGGAGGCAAATCTTATGAATCCATTTTATTCTAAGAGCTGTTCAATATTCTGGCTTATTTTTATTTATTTTTAAGAACCAGTATGGAGTTTTATCTAGGAAATAATCAATTAACACTACATTCATGTTTATGATCAGTGAAAAGGATTTCCCCAAATGGTAGAGTTCACATCCCTGGTGTATCTACTTCACTCGACACCTAGACAAAATATTTTTGTTCAGGTTCTCCATATGTTCAGGAATTATGGATGGTTATGGGATGAAAATGAGAGAGCTGTTGATACTGTCATTCTTTTTTTATTTTGAGTTGCGCTCAGCATCACATTCAGTAGCAGGGATAAAAACCCAACTTTGAAAATAGTTTCACCAAACTATGTAGGGATTTAGTCCTTTTTGGAATAAGCGTTGCAATTTTGAGAGTTTCATTTGTGGATTTGTTTTGGGAATTTTCTTTCACATCCCAAATTACTTTTCAGATAAATTAATATTGTGGCTTGTAATTAATGATAGAAACAACATGTTGCAGCAGTGTTCAGAGTGTCTCCCTCCTTTGCCCTGTAGTACAGCCTATTCCCTAAACACGTGCTGTATTTCTCTTTTATAACACTTTGGCTGGAATGTCTGCTCTGTGTCAAGGGAGAAGGTAATGAAAAGCAGAACCCAGTTGGCGTAAAAGGCTACAGGTTTTCAGAATAGATAAGATAAATGAACGAGGGGTTAGAAGCCAGCAGTAGTTTATCTCTTGGGGTGGAAGTGTTTTATTTATTTTTCCCTGACGAGAAATCTGTTTGGTAGCTTAGTGATCTGCTGTGGTCAAAAAGAATACAAATAGTCATTAAGACGGAGCAAGATTAAATAGCAGTTGTATTTCATGTGGGCTTAGGCGATAATATCTTTGTGGTTCAAGAATTACTTTATATGGTTTAATGTAGGATCCTGTGAGAAAATACAAGATTCTGGTTTTCTCCTTCGCTCAGCCTGGTGAGAAACATTTATTTGCTTGAACTCTGCACAGATAGGAAGGCTTATGCTACAATCACCAAATGATATTTATTGTGTTGCAATGTTATGCAATAGGCATAAATAAGTAAGAGCGTTATCTCTGTTTTGAAGGACAGTGATACATTGTTTGAAAAATTGTTTGGGCACAAGCAAACGTCTAAAAAATGTTGATGTGCATTTGTGTCCCCCCCAAAGTCTGATACCCCAAATAAAATTCATTGCAGTCACTTGCATTTTATGCCGATAATGTTTGCAGCTGTTCTGTGAAGCTCACAGAACGTAGAGAAAATCATCAAACAAACAGCATCACAAAGACAAAGGAGCACAGTAGAAAGGACAGGGAGGACGTTGTAGAGAGGATGAGCTGAGCTCTTGTAGGATATAAAACAGTATCCCTAGTTTTAAATCCATTCTTCTGAAATTAGAAAAAATATATACTTTTGCAAACGGACAAATGAACACTGGCTTATCAGATTATTTGTAAATTATTTTAAAAAGTGTGTGTTATATTTTTTTCCACTTCACAATTTTGAAACACTTTGAGGTGGACTGCAACATAAAATCTAAAATCATAATAACATACCTCCATATTTAACACATTAGTGTAAAAAATACAAACGTGTACTGTGTAAACATTTTCCCTCAAATTTCACAGATCTATTCAACACAAAAACATTTTGCTCTTCTTCCAGTACTTCAGCCTGTAAAGTAGGTAGACTTATAAAATCTGGTTTTAATTGGACACTCGTTGACCCAAAGATGTGTTGTACTTTAGTCTGTCATAGTTGGTTAGACATTTCACTCTATAATTTCAAGTGTGGAGCAGTTGTTTATTCTGCTGCAATTTTACAGTTTTCGATAAGACTGACACACCTCTGAAAGTACTTCCTGTTCCATGTTATCTGATTTCAAG
Source organism: Poeciliopsis turneri (assembly GCA_922788865.1). Classification (NCBI taxonomy): domain Eukaryota; kingdom Metazoa; phylum Chordata; class Actinopteri; order Cyprinodontiformes; family Poeciliidae; genus Poeciliopsis; species Poeciliopsis turneri. Next base: position 2,111,054 of record CAKLNU010000915.1, read on the forward strand.
GCCATATGGTCTATTTTGTCTGCTTTCATGAACTCTTTGATTTTCAAACATATAATCATCCTCCTTTTGGTTTCCGATTTCAGCCTCTCTCATTTGGTATCGCTAGAACTTAGAGAAAATGTTCTGACATTCCTGCCAGAGTAAGTATTAAATTTATATATGTACATTTAGCTTTTGTTGCTTTGTGTTTGGCTTTTAAAGTATTTGTCACCCACAGGTCATTATCACAACTTCTCAAGCTTGAAGAACTTGACATAGGCAATAATGAACTCTACAATTTGGTGAGTTTTTAAAATTATTGGGTTTTTTTTTGTTTGTTTTTTCCAGAGATTTTGATTCTTGAGAAATAAGCCACAGCAAAATGATTAAATAAAGGTCCTCCTATTTCCTGTTCCTGTCACATCCGGGCAGATTAGCATTCCCTGAGAACAGATTTCCCATCTTATCATGCAGATGGTAGGCTGTCTGTTTTAAGCCTTGGTTTTAAGTTGTAATCTCATGTTAATGGCTTAACTTCAGACGGTGATGGATATAGAGGCTACAGAGACAGAATTACTTTTTGTTATATATTTAGCTGAGCAATGTTGGGATGTTTTTGTTTTCATTTCGAAGACTATTAAATAGGGCTGATTAATGATTGTTAAAGTGTTGTCCCGTTTATTCTTGCAACCACAGCATAAATGTAAACAATCACAGATAAATAAAATCATAATTAACACATCTAACTCATAGCAATGTTAGATGTGTTAATTTTATATTTTTCATTCTACCTTATGTTTTTCTGTCTTCTATTTCTTGGTCTCTTTCTCTTTTCTTTCATCTTCAGCCTGAGTCAATTGGCTGCCTTATCAGCCTGAAGAACTTGTGGCTGGATGGAAACCATTTGTCCGATATACCTGCTGTAAGTCATTCAGTCATTGTCTGCATCTCAGATTTTTCTATCGAAACTTTGTCCCTTAGAATCTTATTGTGTTACAAGATTCTAGCTGACTATTAATAATATAGAAATGTAACTGATAAGAATATTAACAAAGTCATTGACTTCTGTTATACTGGAAGCTGATAGGTGACTGACATTTCTAAGGCTTTACGACTTTGCTGCGCCTTCGCTGAAGTGATTGTTCCACCAAATTTACTCCAACATGTTGTTAACAACTATTCCAGAAAGTCACAAAAAACCCAGAACAATAAATATTTTATAAAATCAATCGAAATTACTAGGGTAGAAATTTTCCCAACAAATGGATTTTTGTTAAACTGGGGCTTTGTTTTTGTTGTATGTACATTCACCAATTACCTGTCTTTGTGTCACACTTTAGGAGCTGTGCAATATTAAAAGCCTGTTGTGTCTGGATCTATCTGAAAACAAACTGGAGTTTCTTCCAGAAGAGCTAGGAGGACTGGTGTCACTTACTGATTTGCTGGTGTCACAAAACTCCCTTGAATATATTCCAGAAAGCATTGGTAAGCATCGGGATTCTTCTTGTTTCTTTTCACCATAAATTAACTCCCTATTATGGTTATTTTTGTATGACTTAGCGATATAGTCATAGTGACATTTTTCTCATCAGACGATTCTGACCAAAGCCTTTAGAGTAGCAGTTCTTATTGGGTCATGTTGATAGACAAAGTCAGAAGAAGATTCTCAGCCGAGATGGATGTTCGCTCTGTTGTTTCATTTAAGAGGAAAAACCCCTTAGATTTTTGTGGAGCGTTTCTTCAGTGACCCTTTGGGACGTTGCATTTTTTAAAGTTTGAAAGGACGAGCTGTCGTGGTAGTCCTTTGTTGCATTTTCCAGGTTATGGCCTTTAAACTTAAACAAATCATAAGTGGTAAAACCACCTGAATTAAAATTTGCGTCCTTGTGTTGTAGTCATGCTATAAGTTAAGCTTCGATCATTCAACACTAAATATCAATTTTTAACAATATAGTAGTAATTTCCTCCCGGATTTTAAGATTTTGTTCAAGAGTGTAAGTTGAATATATTTAGTCAGATGTTGTTTAAAAGCTTGTTTTGGTGTGTTTGTACTTTAACTGATGGCTCATACACCATTATATTACACGATTAAACGAACATCTGAACAAGTTTTTACAGAGGTTTGTAAAAACAATTTCCCTCTATATTCTATGATGAGTTCAGATTTCTGACAGGTTATGCTTTTGCTCCCAAAAAAAATCACACTTAACAAGATGTGTTTTCTCTCTCTGCAGGAAAACTAAAGAATCTTTCCATTTTGAAAGCTGACCTAAACAAGCTAACACTTCTTCCAGAAACAATTGGCAACTGTGAAAGTCTTACAGAGCTCGTACTCACAGAGAATCAAATACAGGTTGGTCTTTCTCTATTGTGTTTGAGTGCCTCAAAATGACAGCGGTGTCTGATTGCTGTTTAAATTAGAGAGCAGTTTGTAATTGCCACTCTGGGCAGAGGCCTAAAAGCATGCCACACATCAGGGAAATGGGTCAAGCAACCATGTCTAGTGATTTAAATCCTCTTTAGACAGGGGGAAAATGTTTATTTATTCATTCTAATAATGCCATTACTTCCTATGTAATAGATAAAATAGTTTTCACAATATATAAGATAAAATGTAATACATTTCTAAATAAATTTAATTATGTACATAGGTTACATAATGCAACCAGTATAAATGCAGTAATGTTCTCACAACAACTCCCAGTAATTGTTCACATTACATTGTATTGGGTGATTGGCACCTCTGGCAGAGATGTATAAAACACTTTGCAATAAATTTATCTATTATTGAAGTAGCCTAATTTATTTGTGAAAATATTCAGCAAATTATACTTTTAATTAGTCATTAAATGAGTAGACTTGTTTTTCAATGAGTGAAAATTCTTGATCTAAACCTGTGATTTGTTTTTTTCTTTCTTTTAAATACCTATTTTAGCAGGGGGAATTCCAATATTTTCTATAAAAAAACATTTTTATGTTTCTATGTTCCATCAAATTTTAACTGGTAATCCATGATTTTCTGCTTCTCTTATGTGATGTGACACAGCAGCTCATTTGTTGGCCACCTTTTCAAAGTAGGAAACCCAAGTGAACATGCCATTCAAGTGTGTGGATCCACGTCCAAAAAGTTCTTCATCTAAATTTGTCCATATTTAGATACATAGCTAGTTTAAAGCAAGCAGCCTAGTATAGACCTGACTGATCTGATCCAAGTCTAGCAGAAGAACTGTTGCATAGTGTCATGCTGAGGTCATCGTGTCTCCATAACGACCTAATTTATTTTGATTAATACTAAGGGCTTAAGAATAAAATAAGTTATTGACCCATATCTGCTTTATTACCCTGTACTATTAAAGTTTGCATATAGCTGTTCCAGATCACATCATTTAATTTAATGCATTAAAGATTGAAGTTCATGCAGGAATTGTAGTTTAGCCCTGATAAACAGCAGACCACTGAAGCCTTTTAGGGCAGTCTATTTGCAATTTGCTTTGTGTAGTGATGTGTGAGCAACGGAACATAATACTGAATCCAACTGAAACCTTATTGATGTGTTCTTAGCTGATGACTGATCAGTGAGGCAAACAACTAAATAAAGTTTGACTTAAAAGAAAAGTATTTATTTACAAGATTCAAGTAAGGCACATATATTGTATGTTTTAATAAAGATACTGTTTTGTGTTTGAACTCAGGAGAAACATGTTGATATGCTGTCTGATCACAGTTTTGTTTTTTGACAGACTTTGCCTGCTAGTATTGGGAAGTTAAAGCGACTGTCCAACCTGAACTGTGACCGAAACCATCTAAAACTATTACCTAAGCAGGTATGCCTTTCACAATCACTTGGAAATCTGTTTTCAGATGCAACCTCAAATTAAAAATGAGAAAGTAGGACAAAGTGAGTGCTGTGTTCTCACTTTATAAATTCAGTGGTTAAAACTGAATTAATTCATTTTTTTCTTTCATCACTGTGAAATAATACTATGAATATTTGGTATGAGACTGAACTTATGCCCAGGAGAGAAAATCTTGTAATTTCCTTTATCATAAAATTTGTTCTAAAAACTTTTTAATTTAGATCCTACTTTCACCTCCAAGCAAGAGTTTTTTTTTTAAAGTGCTTGAACAGTGCTCATTAACACCAAAAACCACCAAGAGTTATATCAAAGTTTTCCCAAAATTCTTAAACGACTCATCAACGTGCTCACATTTGTTAGTTGTCTGTCTGCAGGGCGCTTGTCTTCAACCTGAAGCTTTTTAACAAAACTGGAAGCATGAATTTGACACCAAAGTTACACTGTTGTCAACATAACGGTCCAATAGATACTGCTGCAGTTGATTTAAAAACTAAACTGAAACCCTTTATTTTTATTTTTGTCCTACAATACATTTGCTTGTTGTGTGTCTACTTGTTGGTTCAGCTTCAGCTCTGTCTTGAGTGTCTCCATTGTGTTAGAGTGTGACATTCTTCTCCAGCCTCTTGTCTGTTTAAGTGAAGTCACGCTTGGTTTAAAGCTTCATCTGAAAGGCTTATTTAACGCTCAAACAATGCCCCTGTGTGGGAAAGATGCAAAGCCTGTAGTGTGTGCACAAAAATAACAGTTTGGTTATGAGGCAACAAGACCACTGTCATTGTGCATCCATTACCTCAGGTTGGCTTAGTTTTACAGATTGTGTTCATTATTGATTAGACTTGGAAGAAATATGTTTATAACTGGTAATTAGTTTAAGAAATCACATATTTTTATATTTTTTCAACCTCTGCAATTTTGTGGTCTTCTTTTTAAATGTATTTTTTTTCTTTGCTTTTTATGCCTTGTTATGCTGATAAATCTAATAGTAATTTGAATAATTTTAACATCTGCATCACAGATGAAATGATGCAACAGCTGGAGGCCAGCCGGCCCATCAAATCCTTGTTTTGCCTGGCTCCCAGCCCTAGTTGTTCCTAAATTTAGGTCCCTCTGCCACATCTCATTAACACACAATTGCCTCTCCTTCATGATTACCCATTCTGGGACACACGACCACCCACATGCTAACGGGTTTCCTCTGGTTTCACTTTTTTCCCAGCTGTTTTCACAACGAAAATAAGTCTTGCACCACAGTATTTACACTGCATCGGTCATGTTTTTATTGAGGAGGCTTCTGATCATGTTACCATTCTTCACAAGGTGTTTGTGCTGTGACTGACATGAATGCTTGTGTTGTATAGATCGGAGGCTGCAGCAGTCTTAACGTCTTCACTCTGCGCGAAAACCACCTGGAAAAGATCCCACCAGAGCTGTCGCAAGCCACCGAGCTGCATGTACTCGACGTCTCTGGGAACTGGTACGTTTAGTGGTAGACAACAAAACAACATCTTATTAAAACTAAGAAAAACACACAGGGCTTTGTCTCAGTTAATCAATAGGAGAAACTATTAGATTATTTAGATTTAATTCACACTTGCCTTACAGCTAACAAAAATCCAAAATTTATTAGAAAAGTAAAGCATTAGATCAATTAAAAATGTTTTTATGACAAAAATTCCATCTATTATGTAGTATATACATTCAACATGTGGTCAGACTCTTTTTCCATCAATTACTGTATTATTTCGGCATGTCAGACGATCAACCTGCTTCTTTCCTGAAGTGATAGCCCTTTTGTAGTTTAGGCCAAAGGTCAGGAAACTAAAATCCTGACCTTTGTAAAACTTGTCAACAAAGGTGTCTTGAAGTTGCTCTAAGATCTCCTGGCAAACGTTCTCAAGTCTTAGATCTTGATAAAAAGTGGTGGACTAACACCATGCAGATGACACGTCTCCTCAAATCATCGCTGAACGTAGAAACTTCACCCTGGACCCAAGCGATTTGGATGCTTTGCTTCTTCGCTCTCATTCCAGCCTTGGGGACCATAGCTTCCAAAATAAGTGCAAATGCATCTGTTTCAGGATCGGTGCGCCCCAAAAATGCTGCACTAACAACATTTCAGTGATATATCTGTGCATATCGGCTCTTGAAGCATCTGACTCCACATGTGGTCAATAGCTTGTGCTCCCAACAACTATAAGTCACTTTTTTTTAGACTGATTCGACTTATACTCCGAAGCGACTTGAATTCATATAATATATTTTTCACACTTTTCATTAAATTACTGAAAAACATTTTCATGTTACCTGTTCTTTACAATCGTCTTTCTTCTGTTAAGAATGTTTGTTGGATTTTAATTTGATTATCACTCCAGCAACAATAACCGCAAGATTATTGTTGATTCTGTGGTTTCTTTTTCGTTCTGTTTAGCCTGCCGTACTTGCCGATGTCACTGACCTCGCTACATCTGAAGGCCCTGTGGTTGTCAGAAAACCAGTCCAAGCCGCTCCTCACTTTTCAGACGGATGAAGATCCTGAGTCAGGAGAGAAGGTGCTCACCTGCGTTGTGCTGCCTCAGCAGCCTAGTGACTCAGGTACTTTATTTCTATGAAAATCTTGAATAAGTTTTAAGTCATGCATGTTATTAGAAGCAGAAACATTTTTCTGACGCCAATTTACCTCCTGACTCAAATTACAATCCATTTTGATTACATTCAGAAGTGTCTCATCAGTTCTCCCCCAAATATTTACTGCCCTGCAGTTTTGATGATATTATCACATTATCTGCTTGGCGAACCGCTGTGGGTTCTGTGCACTCTGGTCTTGCGATGTCTGTCAAATACAATGTCCTCTAAAGGATTGCTGAGCCTTTGATGGATCAAACTCACTCTTGTCCCCCGAGGCCTTCTTTGGCTGACTTTTTCCAGAAATGTTGTGGACCGTGCTGCCAAAAGAGGCTTAACGGTGCCTGGCTGGCTGACATTGAACATTCACCCATATGGCAATGGGATGCGAATGACTGGCTGTAAAATCTCACCGATTCTTGTTTGTATATTATTTCAGATTTTTGCAAGTATTCAATTTTTTCTTTTTTATCAGTATGTTACTCAAAAACCTGCTTGTTATGTGGAACAGTGTCCTTCTCTTGTGGCAGAGATGCAGGTATTAAAGAGACGTAGTCAGCTGGGTGAGGCTGCGGTTGGGGGCAGGGGACTGTGTTGCTGTGAGCCTTTGACTAAGCTGGGATTTGAAACTGTGATCTGGCAGTTTCAAATCCCGGCTCTTTAGCAGCCGGGTGTGTGACAGCTCTCATTTATTGAGCTGGGAGCGGATTGTGAAAGCATATTGACTGCTGAAATAACTTTCTTTAGTTTGTTATTGCTATTTTTAGATGTCACTTTTCTTTTTGTCAGAGCCTTACTAAGACAAAATATTTTGTTTCTAAAAAAAAACAAAAAAACCTTCAGGTTATGACAACCTGACCCGCTCTGGAGCTCTGGAGAGCCTGGTGAATGGGATGGCTGATGAGGCTTGGGACGGCAAAGCCATGAATAGAATCAGCTCCATTCACTTCCTGGATGAGGGTGAGGACGACGACGATGACCCGGTAAGATCAAGGAGCATAGACACAGAAACACCTCACTAAATTAGAACCTTGAAAAATGTATTTATTCCTGTAATTACATTCATAAAGTGATGCTTCATCATCATAATGATTCTTGACAGACACATTTTCTTTTCCTTATAGGTGATTATCATTCACAGAATACACAGATGTTCTGCTCTGCACAATCAGTTGTCCAGCAGACAGTCACTCAGCCGCCTAAGAGAGATAATGGAAAGTTTAGAGGAAGGAAAAAGTTTTAGAAAAAATATTAAATACTGAAGCATTGAGATTAATGTGCAGCAAAACCCATTTAACAGTTAATGGGGAAATTGACAAAGTTAGTACTGTACCAATGCTAGATGCTTTGAGAACATACAGACACACCCATAGAATGGTCAACCTCAAACGATAAAAGCATTCTACCTCATTTAAGGAGAAATTCAGTTGTATGCCAAATCTTTAACATTTGCAGAAATGTTTCTAAAAATGACAGATGTTTCACTGTGACGGATGTTGAAATACATGACGGTAGTCTTTGACATGGCTTGGCCAAGTCCTCATTTTTTCCTAAAGTGAGGCTAATTAAGATAAAGAATGAACGCTCATTTGTTGAAGGTTTCAATCAGTCATTTTCTCTGAGAAAAGCCTGGATTCTGTGTTTTTGCTCTGTCAGTACACTCTAAATATAACCTAATGCACTCAGCATTACCTTACAGTAATTTCAAGCCACCTGGATTGTGTGTTTAGAAAAAAAAAACATTTTCACATGTGACAAGTCACGTGGATCTACACAGATCGAAAACATTTATTTCCATTTATAACCCTTCCTATGAAATTCATCTAATGGAAGCAATTTAACATATTCTTAAAGAGGATTACAGTATCGAGGAAGTTTTATTTAAAATCTATAACTTCCTGTTTCTCTGAAGTATACATAAAACATCACAGTGTGTGTAATTTACATTTTACAGCTTTTGGGAAGTTCATCTTCCCAAAAGGTGCAGTGAGGAGAGAGCCATGTCTCCATAAGCAGACAAGTCTTTGTTGTACAAAGAAAAAAAGTTTGTTTTTCCATCCTATCAACCCATCCTACCAAAAATGTTGGAATGAAGACTAGAATAAATCAAACTTTTAGTTATTATTAATCAAAGGCAGCTCTGAACATCTGGGTTGATTTAAAAGAACTCAGTTTCAGAATTTCTACACTTTTCTGGATATTTGTTCCTTCTTCCTGCAACAGCAACATTCCCTGAACCTTTACCATCCTACAACTTTTAGGTGCAGCTTTGCTCCTCTGCACCTGAATCTATTTTTTGAAGTTATAATCAATGATTTTTATACAACACGATTAGTTGTTGATATGGTCAATTTACAGGTTTGCATTGCAGCAGATTTTGTTGCTACAAGAAAAAATAATATATTTAAGACTTTTTATGCTCAAAATAAGCAGTGACTTTATTTTCTTATGTATTAGTATTCTATGTTAAAAAATGTAAAGTTACAACCATAATTTACCCAATCTGCATCCGTCTCAAAGGGAACTCTGCTACGAAGGGCCACTCCTCACCCCGGAGAACTGAAAACCATGAAGAAAGCAGCCGAGAACCTCCGCAACGACATGAACGCTGCCAAAGGCCTGGACTCCAACAAAAACGAGGTCAATAACGCTGCAGATGGAGTCACTACGTCTGTCTGACCTTTACCTCAGAAGTGTTTTTTTTTTTTGTTTGTTTGTTTGTTTGTTTTTTTTAAATCCTTCTTCGTCTCGTCATATCGTCCTGCACAACCTTGCAGCCCTGTGTTGTTGCATTTTGTTGTTTTTATTTTTTCCCTAGCTTTTCTTTTACCCACAAGTCCCAGTTTTGACCTCCCCCTTCGTTTGGTCATGCCATGCAGGAGCCTAAGACCTCCAACTCCAGTCCTGTGGAAAAAGAAAACTGTACCTGGGCCGCCGTGCCTTCCTCTTTTTAGCAAAAATCCACGGCAGAGAGATGCTTCTTTTTTGACAGTGTATTTTTAAGATGAAATACTTTTTCAAAAGTGATCTTTAAAGAATTTTTAGGTAGTTGCACTATAAACCTTTTTAAATGTGGTGTTGTTGTTTTTTTTTTTTTTTTTTAAACACTGGGTCTTTCTACATTTTGGGGCAAACAAAAGCAGGAGTGTTTTTGGACATTCTTACCTAAAAATTGTTGTAAATCTCTTGTGAATATTGATACTTTTATACTTTTTGGCAGCTCAGATGTAAATAAGTGTATAGCAAGTATCTTCTTAATCGGTTTAAGATTCCCGCTCTCTTTAACTGGGTACATCTTTATTTTGCTTAAATAAAGGTAATGAACAAAACACTAACGTCTTATTTAATCCACTGGGTGATCTTATTTTTGGATGTTTATTAGATTATTCAAATTGAAATTCAAGTACTGCACATCAAGTTTAAATTGCCATCTGCAGTGTTGTTACGCTGTAAAGATTATGTTTTATTTAAATGTGCTGTACCTTATTGTTTTGCATTGTTTTTTCAGTAGATGCCAAAACAGACGTATTTGTACTTTTTAAATTTTGCCTCCTTTTAAGGAGTACTATGTAGATGATTTATCAGAGCTTTGGGAAGGTTGAGGGTTTTATTTTTAGCATAATTATTAATCTAAAATGTTTGGTTTCTCTCGGATGCACTTCTTATTGCTGCTTTCCTCCTTTTTTTTTTAAATGGTACTTGATAAAATGTTGTTTTGTTGTTAAATCAATGGCACAATGTGAGCCAGAGCAAAAAGTTTGAACAGTTTTCTTTTTTGTTTCTAATTATTCTCCGATAAAGCTGCACAGAACAGATCTCAGACTGGCTCTAAACCTTGAGATTTGCTGACGTTTTTTTAAACCACTGATCAATAAAACTGAGTGCAACACTAAATCCACATGTTTGGTATTCCTTCAGATCGCTTTTTGCTTCGAGGTGATGTGAGATTGACAGAGAGTAGCAAAATTAATGGCTCAACGGGTTCAAAATGACTCTTCTGGAAAAATAATTGGCTGCTGAAGAGAATTGAACTGTCTTGTTTTGACATAACGCATCAGATCCCAGATCCTTTAGTTTTTCCTGTTGGGTCCGACCAGCTGAGCATGATGGAACATTTCCACCCTGCATGTGCTGCATGTTACTTCTGCTTTTGATGTTGTCTTTTCACATTCCAGGTTTAATCTAAGGTATGTGGTTAGAGAGCAGTTTTGCAGTTACATTCTGAATTCTCACTTTTTCTTTCAACCCTCGAAGATTTTGTGGATAAGGGAGCGGGATTTTAACATAGCTCCTGTTTTTTGACAAATAAGGGACTTTTTTCGCCTCCACATATCCACCAACATCTTCTTCTTCTTCAGCAATCGCTGATTTCTTCTGATTATCTATAGGAGATTAAAAGTCCTCACAGTGACGCGCACCCCGGGACCGTCTGTCAAAGCTGGACAGTCCCGGATTTCAGCTGGATGAAGACTAAAGAGAGGCTGCAAGGGGGACCTCAGATGTTTGCTGTCAAGAATAATGTGTGTGCTTGCTGCTGTGAGCTGGAGAGGAGCAAAGATAAAGCTGAACCAGCAGGGGAGGTCGGTTTCAGTGGAGTTATTTCACGTTCTGTGTAAATTCTGTCTTAGCTGGAGAAACAGGACTTGCTTTACTTTTTATTCTTACTTTGGGTTGCTCTAAGATGCCTGAGGGTATTTCAATGACTGGTTTCCTCTGATTTTCTCTGAAATGTGTTAGTTTGCACACTGTAGAGGAGCACACAATGTGATTAAAAAGAAAGGAAAAAAACTGAAGGCTTCCATCATAATGAGGCAAGAATTTGCTAAATAAAACAGCAAATTTTATACAAATGTAAAAATTCTCTTTAAGAAGAAAAACATATATTAGCTAGAGGAATCGTTTTCCCAAGGTTTGGATTCAGCTTTGAAAATGAACATTTCTAGCTCTGCTTAGATCATCTTGAATACTAAATCTTTTTTATGCAGTCCAGTTCAAATACTATAATCATTATTAAGATGTGAGAAACATTTCTTGAAGAAAACCAACATTGAACGTTTGTCGATGCTTTCTATGAAAGTTTCCTGAGTTCAGTCATTTCTAGTTGATCTAACAAATCCTGTAGCCTGTGATCTCTCAGCAGCCCCAGTTGAAAGTGTGAATTCTCCTCTTTTTACCTCTTTGAAACTTACTTCTGCTGAAATCAACCTGTCTTTTTTCTTTTTTTTTAATCTGTAAAGACTAAAAATTGCTCAGCCTGTTGTAATTTTAATAAATATTCTGTTTGACAGATATTATGATATTTAATAAATATTATGTTTGACAGAATAAATATTCTGTCAAACATATTCTTCTACCTGAGCAGAGATCCTCTAGAGGATCTCTGCAGCTCCTCTAGAGTTACCTTGGATATAATGGCTGCCTCAATAATTAACACTGAATCTGCACAGACATTTCCTAAAATGAATATTTCTGTCACATCAATCCCAATAAAATTCATTAAGGTTTGTAATTGTAACCAGTCAAAATATTCTCAAAAATTAGAAAACCTTTGAAAGACATTCAGAAGTAAGAACACTTCAGTCTATTACAAGAATGTATTTGGAAGATATCTAAATGAAACAATGAATTTTTGTCTGGAAATGTTTGCATGTTTTTCACCGGTGGACAGTGAACGCATCAGTTTTTCTGTTATCACCAGAGCTGTGCAGGTCGCCTGTTCACAAGAGAAGCTGGGCCCTGCCTGTTTTGCCGTCAGAGAGGTGAAGCACAAGAGGGCAAGAATTTTTCACATCCCAGAGCTCTTAATGCAGGGTCCGGTCTCCATGGAGACCCTGTCTGCAAGATAAAGACATCATCAGTCACAGGCTTCCTGAGATCTTCTCCACTGAGCGAGACGAGTCTTCCTGCAGATTCATCCGCCATTCAAGTGCCATTGAGAGTAAATTTGCTCTGCATCTTACATAAATGTCAAAACATCCCTCTGGCCTTTCCAGAACCATATCAGGAGCGCCTCTCTGCATATTTATAATATATTTTCGCCTCTTGTTAGTTATACAGAGCTGCTCGTATCATATAATCTAAGGTTTATTAGTGATGGAAGCATTTCTTTCAGTTGCAGATCAAAGTATCCGGCCAAAGTGGTCGTTTGGGGATCAGCATTGCTGGTGGAAAAGGTTCTCTGCCTTACAAAGATCAAGATGAAGTGAGTGGTGGAGTAGGAGAGCAAATATTGCCCAATCTTTTGCAACAGAGCTCATCAGTCATTCGCTCAGCAGCTTCTTGGCTCTCTGAACGAATGTGATCTGAAGCAGCCGCCTCTAGAATCTCAACAGCATGTACAAACTGACAATACTTTACTTTTACTGTTAGCTCAATCTTTATCTCGGCCAACAAGTTTGCTTTCTTTTTTTCCCCCTCAGGGCATTTTTATTTCCAGAGTAGCTCAAGGAGGGCCATCTGAAAAGGCTGGGATCCATGTTGGAGACGGAGTACTTGAGGTAGAAAACAGAAACTTTAATTTCTTTTCGCTCTGGGAAAATATTGCATGGACTATCTGCTGTGCTATAAATCTTTGGTTTATCACATCTTACCAGTGGGGGGCAGCACATGACCAACAGAGGATTCTCAGCTTGGACTTCACTCATTGACAATGTGATTGACAAAAAAAAAGAAATACAGAAAGAATAAATCCCCACCCATGTTATTTCCAGTCTTTGGGTTCCCGCTTCCATTCTCTGTTGCAGCAATTTCTAACTTGACCTCTGCCCTTCCAGGTCAACGGCGTCAGCATGCAGGGTGCAACCCACCACGAAGCAGTTGCTGCCCTCAGGAATGCCGGGTGCTGCATTAAGCTGAAGGTGCTCAGAGAAAGGCTGCCGCCCTCAGACATGTACGTCCCGGCCGTGCCTCAGGATCCACCGGACCCGGCTGGTCGGCCACTGTGCCAGATGAGCAAACAGTCCCAGCTGGAGGAGTCTGAAAAATGTTTGCCCAAGAAGATTGAGGCTGTTGTCTGCAATGGGAACAGTGCTGTGGGTGTTTTGACTCAATTTTCAACCTGAGCAGAAAAAATCTTTTAAAATCTGACAATGTGTTACAGCTCATAATCCCGACAGATACAGAACAGAACACTGTTAATATTTTGTCTTTCTTGTACAGCTGGTTCAGTTTTGTTGATACTTCAGCCTTTTTTTATGTGTTTCAGTGTGATTCTGACGGTGATCTGAACAGAACCCTGTCTGAAATCGAAGCAGAGGAATTAAAATTGGACTCACTCAAAGAGATGAATCACATAATGTCCGTAAGTAGAGTAATGATGATTTACAATTGGCTATTAGTATTTGCTCCCCTTGATTTCTTTCACATTTTTCCTCTGGTTACATCCATAGATGTCTCTGACTTTTTTGTTTTTTTAGATATTGTGTTAAACCATTACAAATTGTATGATTTTGAATCTGGATTAAAAATATTTGTTAAAATCCTAAGGGGATGTGCATTTCTGTTTGTATTTTTGAACAAAAGATTACACAGAGCTCCTTGATATAAGTGTTGGGATAACCCAAAGACTGCTACATGCTTCATCTGAAGCAGAGCAGTTCACTTGGTTCATTTTTGCACACACCTTTCCCACAGTGGGGTAGATCACCTTACATCTAGTTTCTAATTTGATCCATTTTGGAATAAATTACACGTTTCACATTGTATTAAAGTGTTAAAGTGTTTTGCATTGTAAAAACACTTTAATATCATGTTAGTATTTCCTTGCCTTACAATGATGCTCAACTTTTGTTTGTCCATCATGCAAAACATAAAATAAAATACCCTGATGTTTGTGGTTGTAATGTGACACAATGTGGAAAATGTCAAGGGGTAGAAATATGTTGCAAAGCTCTACATTTAACACAAAACCTCAATTTCCCCCTTAAGCATGTAAAAACTATTCCTTAAATACTTCACATCCCTGACAACTTGCTTTTTTCCCCCCTCACTCTTTTTCTTTTCATCTTGCAGATCCCCCGGATTATTCTCACTCACCCCTCTACCTCAGATGAAGATGTTGAGCTCTTGTCACAGATTCCCAGAAGACAGTGGCTTCGTGACTGACAAGCAGACCAATGTGGGCCCTCTGGATGTTATGATGGTGCTTTTTCCTCATTTGGAGCCCATTTTGGAGATTTGTGGATGCAGTACAGGGGCCAGTTGTGGTTCCTCTTTCTTCAGGGATATACATTGAAGCATAGGAGTTTACATTCGCTCAGCATGGGCTTGTTAACCATATTAATTTTAGGATTTTAAGGATTTACTTAAGATATTTTTAAACATGTGGACTGATAATACAAGATACAAATGAATAGATTTTAGAAACAAGAATCTGATGCAAAAGTGTATATTTACAGCAGATTTTCTCTTATGCAGGTTCAATTATAATACATCCCAATTAATATTTAGTAAATATTCCTTAGGAAAGAAACCTCAACCAACACCCACAATAAAGTCTTTTTTTGTTTCCTGCCACGGTCAAGACTTTTATCCACTGCATAAACTTATTGCTACCAGGCTCTATCTGTTATAAAAATTATGCTTGAAATCAGTTTTATTTTTATAAACTCAAAAATAGATGCAATAAAGGTTATTTCTATTCTAACTGTGCCCAAGTTTAAATGCAATAAGATTATAATAATGAATCTGGACATTGTGCTATTTCTGAATTAACCCTCCCATTAACATTGAAACAGAATCATAGCATAATATTGCCACCACCATGCTAGGCAGCTAGTATATTATGATGTGTAAAAGTATTAGCTTCATTCCACTTGCTATAATTCTGTGTATGTTGTATTATTAGTCAAACTTCATAGGATGCACCAAAAGCCTGAAAATAGCTGCAAGTCCACCTAACACTCATGGTGATTTTTAGCCTACTTAAACTTACGACCCACAGTGTTGCTACTGAGGATTATTGTAAAACCAGTGGAATGTATTTTTAGTGTCAGCCTTTAGAGTTGAATTTAAGTCTTTTGTAAACTGACAAAAACCTTTGTTTTTAATAGAACCAATTTGTGAAAGTGAAAACACTCGTTTTGTTTGTCAAACCCATTAAGCAATGACTGATGTTTGCTATCTCTGTGTTACAGCGCTCTGCAAGATTTAGGCACCTCACACTTACATACCTCACACTGTAAAGTGTTTCTACCCTTGACAGTGTGAAGCCTTTGACTTTTTTCGGTCTGTGCTGAGATGAAATGACTCATTGTTGAACAGATTGCACGGCAGGAAGTCTGATCTCACTGAGGCATTACTTTTCGTCTTCACGTTAAAGATAAATGATGTCACCTGAGAATAAACACAATGCAGAAAAAGATAATAAAACAGCTTTTTATTCACTTCAGAAGACAAGGATATGTAAATTGTAAATGTGGTTTATACTTAACTTTACTTTGTGTTACATATTTTATATTCTCACAGTAATAAAAGCAATTCTTTTTCTTAATAAACTGCAAACATCTGTTCCAGTTGTTGTTTTTGTCTTAAAAAGGCAGCAGAATGCATTTCCAAAGTGATGTTTAGGCTGAAAACAAGAAAGTCACTGCGGATCACTGACTATTGTCCACAAGTTCTTGGGTTTGTAATTGTGAAGATAAAAATGCTTCCGTACCACAACAGCTTTTGGGTGAAACTTCTCTGAGGACACAGTCTTGTTGGAAAGCTCTTGTATTGTCACAATCTAATTTAGAGTCGATTAATGGAAGGTCAGGCTCGGTCTGGAAGTGTCTTGGGACACCTTTCTGTAAGTCAGGGAGTTGATTGAAGGGGTGGAGCACAGCTTTTACAGGAAGATTAGTTTTCCATCAGGTGCCCTTGTTCAAAATGTAACAAGGGCATTTTGAACAAAACTATTTCTAGTTTTGCATAATAATGTTCCCAAGTGTACAAAATCCCACATCTCAGATTTCACCATGCCAATGTCATTGATAGGTTTTATATTATAGTTGTTTACTAAAACCTAATCTAATAACTAATGTTTAATAAATGTTGCAAGGTTTAATTTAGATGAAATGATCTCCAGATGTTTTTTTTTCACATGAAAAAATATGAATAAGAAATTTTCCTAAAGCTGCTTACTAGAATATAGACTATATTGTTGGTGTTGATGAAATCTTTAAATTGAAAGAAATCAGCCACCTTCATTGCTCAATGGGATTTTGACCCATTCTGCAGAATTGCAAGAATCAGAACCTCACACACTTGTTAGCTCTCTGGGGTTCTGTGAGCTTCTTCTAGGACTTTTAGTCCTTTTTACTAATTTTCTATAGGACTTTCTATAGGACTTCCTTCAGTCAGGAAGTTTCTGACTGACTGGGTCATAGCAGTGTATTTTCTTTCTCTGAAGGTAATTGAGAGTTTTCTGGACAGTGTGTTTCAGATCAATGTCTTGCTGAAACATCCATCCTTGTTTCATCTTCACCATCCTGGTTACTTTTATATCAGAAATGTCACAGTACATTTGTCCAGTCATCCATCATCCAATTCCATCAGGTCTGCTAATACCCAATGCTTTTGCAAGCTATCTAAATCTTGCTCAACAAACTTTGAACAAGTTTCAGCAGGCTCAGAAAAGAGCCACAATAAAAACTCTGTGCTGAAAAGTAAACTTCCCCACCGATTTTTGGTTGATCCAAAAATAATTAGATAAATAAACTTCTACAGGATTAGCAATTTGGTTGTGTTGAACACATCAAGGAGTCAATTAGTTTTGCTTTTACTCTGCAGCCACAGGCAAATTATATCTTTCCTGAATTAATAAACCAATATCCATCAAATTTGTCCACAAATGGAAACTCTAAGAGTAGATTTTACTTTGCAAATAAAATGGGCAAACCTTTAAACATTTCTGAACTTCCACAACATCAGAAAACAATCATCTCTATTAATTCCCTAACCAAGTATTTGGTCTGGAGGATATTAAAGTTGAATAGGCTTAATTACATATTTAAAACTTTAGTCTATTTACATAGAGGGTACCAGGTGCTGCAGTCCAAATTGTAAATTTTGTTATTATACAAAACATATTGCTGTCACGTAAGAGTATAAGGTTTTGAGCACCTTCCTGTTGCAACATAGCAATTATACTGTGCAAAAGTGATAATATATTTTATGACCTTAAGAATTAGATTGTGTAAATGTGATAACTTAATCACCATCATCCAGATGGTGGCAGTTCTCTGCATTAAGTGCATTCGAAATAGAGAAGGCATAATGACAATTTCACAGGAAGTGGTCAGGTTTCACTTCATGCTTTGTGTAAGACATGGAGAGATACTGAAATCCCTTTTAAATACTTTTTACAACACTATATAAAATCGAAATCGAAAATAAAACCTTTCATGAAAACCAAAGTAGTTTGTACAGATATTAATTTATTTACAGCCAACTTATAAATTCATTCTGACAATTCACATTTTTAAGACTTATGAGAGTAAACTCAGGTATCTTCAGAGATAACAGAAGGGAAACAAACTTCCTATGAATGCTGTGTAACTTCTATTATTGAATAAGCAAACCTGTGAACTCGTTTTTACATGCAGTCTGGATGCATGAATTCCTCTTTTTGTCTTTTTGATGCCCTGGTCCACCATCAGTCAGTAGTGGACGGAGTGGAGTGGAGTTGTGTTTATCACAGTGGCTTCAGAAAATGAAACCAAATTTGATCTAATCAGAGTGGGCATTGACTGTTTTCATGAAAGTTCTTCTCCCCAATTCTTTAAAGTACTTCACTGCAATGAGAGTGAAAGTAGCAGGAAACAAATCGCAACATTTTTAGTTCAAAATAGGAGTTATTCTATTTTTACTGTGGATTGTAAAACATTTTCCAAACCAAAAAAATTATCTTCGATCTTAAGCCACTCATGCAACTGTATCAAGTTCTTAGACGGTCAGATTTAACCTCTAGAAAAAAAATCATAAAGATTACATTTCTATCAGAACATAAAACAGATGTGAAACTACTTTAAAGAAGGTCAGAGAAGGTCAGAGAAGTCTGGCAGGATAATCATGGGATGCAGCAGCTTAGTCTCAATCCCAATATTCTCCAATCAAAGGCACAGAGCTTTACATCTATATCTGTAAGGAAGCAGCACAGGCATTTAATGTTTTTGCCTGAGTTTCCGATTGCAGATTGGCAGATTGTGTTTGTTGACAGGATTTACAAATGGAAAGATGAACAGCAGGGTGTGCATTGATGAATTCAAGGATGATGAAGGAAGTAATTTTGCACAAGACAGGAAGTTAAAAGCTTCAGTGTAGAAAGCAAGGAGGAAATCTAAGTGGGTAATATCAACAACAACCACAGATCCCAATGCTGAATAAGTAAGAGGCCCAAAAATATTCCAGAAAATGATGCTGAGAAGGTGTTGCAAAAATGCGGCCCGGATTTCTGTGCTGAATTTAGCTTGTGATGTTCCACTTATGTTGGTATTCTCACTGAAGAAACACATGTCAGAAATAAATGGGAAGCAGCAGTCGTGGTGGGACCCAAACATCTGAAAAGAAACATCCGATTGGGAGCTGGCGTTTTCACTGCTAAGTGAAAGCGCCAGTGTGAATTCTGTTAGGATGAGGTATTTGTAGAGGGAATGAACTAGGTCACTGAGCTGTACATATGTTCCCAGGCTGAATGACTGTGTTGAGTGAAGGCTGGAGGAGCTGAGCTGTAATTACCTGTCAATAATTCACTGACCCAATACCTGCAGAGATGGGAGCAGATGAGTGTAGGTGGGTGTCACTCTTGTGACCAAAGAGTAAAGGTTATTGACAGGAAAAACACATTTCAGACTAAAGGGCAGGAGCTGTGGGGAGGATGAAAGAAAGAAGATGGTGAGGAAAAAAGAGACACAATGTGGGCTATAATTGGACTACAGTAAAAAGGATGCTGCATTAGTTTTCAAAAAATTCAGTTTATTTATTTTGTTCAGCAGGAATATTTGTGAATAAAAGAGACAGAAATAGACAATTAATCTTATGTCAGGCTGATTCTGCAAACATTAATGACACAATGCGGCGTTTCCATGATGGAGGGTTTTTCTCATTTTCTCCAAAGGTTTCTTCTTGAGTGAAAGGGTTTGCTATTAAACTGCGACAAGCTGCCAGCTCCTCTATTTAATTCCTCCAATCCTAAACACAGTCTTAACAAACCTACATATTTAACCTTTCTTGAATAACAAAACATTTGTTGCTCAAAAACTGACTTTTCACACTTGAATTATTTACACTTTAAATACAATATAAGGCAGCATGTTTGTTCTTGAATTTGATGTATTCATGAGTCTTCCCTCTTTCTTTTATAAAACAATTTAATTCACTCATATAAAGATGCAATTGTTTGCACTTCTGTAATTTTGAATAAAAAAAAAACTATTGCAGGAGCCTATTCCAATATTTAAACTGATTTGCCTAATTTAATACATGAAAAAAAATTGCAAATTAATATCTGCATTTAAATTGAGTTTTTTAACTAAATCATTGCAATTATTATTGGTGTTCTTGTTGTCAAATTGCACAACCTTCTTTCTCCAACCGTAAGTTCTTTCATTTCAGTGAATAAATAAATTAACCCGAGTGCAATACATTATGTAGATTAATTACACACATACTGTTGTTTTCAAGCCTTTTCTTGTTAATCATGGTGATTTTCAGCTGACACCAAACAAAAATAGGAAATTTAGAATATTAAGTCAGACAGCAAAAAAAAAATATTTTAATAGTGAAATCAAGTCTTATTGAAAATTATGCTCACAAATTGTTTCTAAAAGAGGAAAATAAATAAACTGCTGGTGTACCAGCAGCAGAATGACAGGAAATCAATGCTTCTAGAGCTGTGTTTCTTTTACTCACCTGGTAACATTTGTAATCCCTGAGGCTCAAAACATGATGACAGCTTTTCACTTGATTCAATATTTGGTTTCTAATGAATCCTATTGCTTCACATTCTTCTGTTTTTCTGTGTCTTAGCAAAAACATTTCCTGCCTTGTTTCATTGATTGTATGTGTTGCATAAAAGCCCTTTTAGAACCACCGAAGTAATGCAATCTCCTATCTTTAATCATTAATTAAACCAGCGTCACTCTGCTTCTACATACCAGTATAATCTCTACTCTCTCTTGCATCTTGTTAACATGAAAAACAACCCCCTCAACGCATAAACAGAATACACCAGCGCACCAACAAGTAATATCGTGTTTCACCCTTCCTGTCAATGATATAAAGTGGAAATTAGTGTGCCAGGTGCGACAGACTGGCGACCTGTCCAGGGTGAACCCCGCCTCTCGCCCGGAACGCAGCTGGAGATAGGCACCAGCAACTCCCGACCCCGTTAGGGAGAAGGGTGACGGAAAATGGATGGATGGATGGATTAGTGTGCCAGGCACACAGGGCATTGTTACAAGTGGTTCACATAGTGCAGCAGGGATAATTGCAAGAAAACTGAAAAACACGCTGTAAGCCTGCATGCTGTTTTATCCCAATCTGTTTTTTGTAGCTTATATTTTGGATTTTGCTTTCTCTTTCAGAATTCAAATCCAGGATTGCTCAGAAAACACTTTGAAGACGAGCAAACAAAATGTCCTGTCTATCTGTCTGTCTGTCTGTCTGTCAAATGCAAACCTGAGGCAACCTGGAGTTTAAATACACTGAAGGAAAAGAAACAGTCTGAAAGTAAATCTGAGTCAAATCTCTCTTTGTTTTTTGTTAAAATGACCAAGATTATTTCTATTCCCTAAATGCCACAATAGTGAAAGAATATGTTAGAGATTTATTGTAGAAGTTTAAATAAATTTCCTCAGCATTTGGCAAGATTCACTTTAGAGTAAAGGCTTCATCCTCAGTGACCTTTCTGTTCATGTCAGTAGAGGACATGTTTCATTGTGTCTTACTTCAACAGCATCTAAAATATTTGACATAAGGTCTTTCACTTTTATTCTGGGGTCAATCAACACATTTCAAACCAAAATTCTGGGACGCAGAACCCTTCTTCTTCCTGAGCAGTGTGAAGAGTGGACATTTCCCATCATTACTATACTTGAATATAATCATTTGAACAGATGAACACGGCACCTTCTGGCATTGGTAAATTGTTCCCAAGGAGGGACCAGATTTAAGCAGCGGTCCAGTTCTCTGCCTGATATCTTGGTTGATTTCTTTTCTTTCCAATCATGTCAAATCACAAAGCAGTGTTTCAGGTGTGGTCTTAAAATGAATCCACGCGTGGCTGCTGTCTTTCGTTGGCTCCAAGTTCAGCAACATTATGTGTCTAAAGAATGATGTCAGCTGACTGCCAGAATATACTGAATATATTGTGATTTTTTTTTTCCTTCCCTGATTGCACAGAAAGTAAAAATCCCTAACATATCAATATTTTCTTTCTTGGAGTTTTGGCATGCAGCTTTGAGTCCGCTCCGTGCCAGAGAGCATGGAGCTCAAACAAGAGTTCAGTATGAGTTGGATCAACTAGTAGAGACGCTCCCAACACATCGCCACCTCTGCTCTGTACTTGGCTCCTCTTGCTAGCTAATCCACAAGGTGGCAATTAGCTGACAGCTTAGCTCCTTTCCAAGTGTTGTAAGAACGCACATCCACTGACTCAATTGGAAACTCATTAAACAGCATCAATTTCAGGGTGCTCTAAAGCCAAGATGTTTGACATATGGAAAACATACTTGGTTTGGATTGGACGGAATGTTCTTGCACTTCTATTATATGACTATTTTTATTACTAGAGCAGTAGAGCCGCTAAGCAGATCATTTTCCTGGTGACTCCAAAAAGGCCACTTACTTCAAACTAAAACTCGGCACGTAAACACAAACAAAAATCTCTGGCAGTTCCCTGACCTGAGGAAAGACGCAGATGGCGTCTCGTATAACAGTGACCTACAAAGCTAAGAGCCAAGCTTGTTGCTGCTCTAAGGCCAGAACTGCTTTTTACCTCCTGGGGCAGCTGCAGACCTGAACAGAGTCCAGCCCCTGATCATGAGGCTGGTCGGGACTCTGGCAGTGAACCAAGGTTGGCTTAATTATACTGAGTTGACATCTCCTATATTTTACATTTCTTATCATCTCAGTCAATATTATGCACATGGGTTTAAATCAATTCAAATATATTTTTGCAAAACAGAAACTTAAAATGAGAACTTTTCATTCTGACAACTTGGAATTGGCATATTTTAACATAACTTGATGCTGTAATGTTTTACAGAGATTTTTTTTTGGCAAAACTTGCCCATTTTAATTCAGAAATGAATTTTCCCCTTCCTGACTTGATCAGGCTGTCTGCTGAATAACCATTTGATCAGGCTGCTGCACATGCAACACTTCCTCTGTGCGCTGCTGTTATTAACAAAACATTTGCCTTAACCCCAGTCATTAGATTATTCTGCCAACATGCTGTGGCTCTGAAAAGTGTGTGTAACGATCGTTAAAATGTCAGGATTAGTCATTTTAAAGATTGTCAATAAACATTGTGACATTTATGTTTTACATTACAATTAAAACCTGAACAAATGTTTGAAACCATAATTGTAAACATCATGGTTTACAATCATTAAGCTCATACTTTGTTGAATTAATGTTTGAAGCATCCAGTCTTTAGTTTGGAGTCTATTAGATGCCAGATCTTAACTAGCCACCATTCTGCCTTGACTGAGGACAGTTCTTGTCCTCCGCCCCCCTCAGGAAACCCCTGAACAGGATTTCTGTCAAGTTTAGTTCTGGACTTTGAACAACACAATTTTCTTTCCATGAAGTCGTTCTGATGTTGATTTAACAGCCTTTTTGGACTTTCTGTGATCAGATACAATGAAATCTTTCTTCATCTTCAAGTATATATCACAGATCTCTGCGTTGCTCTTGACAGGCGAGCAAGACAGACGTTTTTCAGCTCTTGGGATTCATTAACTTAAAAAACTATTTTTCCTCTTTGTCTGCAGGAAAATGTAATGAACCTCCATTCTAAAAACTAAAATGTTGCTGGACATTTGAAATGCAATTAGATTTATTGTCTTAGAGTTCTTAAAAAAAAAAACGTAGAGCTTTATTTATACACTTTGGCTTTTATAATCAAAGGACATGAAGAATATTTACATGTGACAGGAGGAAGCCGGACTTGCAACCTACTGAAAAACATTTACCCACAGTCACCTTCATCGTACATCAAAATTCAAATCAAAGATGCATGAAAAGTCATATTTTTTGCCTCATATTCTACCTTCACTTTTCCTTTAGGTTTCCTTCCCTGTCTTCCTGTCACTGTTAGATGATAAGGAATACTCTACATAACATTCTTCACTACGTCTTGCCTCAGGCAAATAGTCAGTTTGGGTCCCACTGATCTATACTTTATATGGCTGTCTTCTCATTAATATGCAACACTGAAAGTGGCTCAAATGCAAACAAGTGGCAGCACAGGACCATGCTTTTAGTCATTGTAGTTTCCTCCGTGGATAGACAGGGGGAAAGAGCCAGCAGGAAGAAAAACAGACAAGAGCAGCTGTGACAGAAATGAAGACGGTAGTAAGAAGGATTAGAACCCAGGTCTGCTTTCTCTCACTGATAAGGGAGATAAACGAACAAACAACCAAGCAATAGAATTAGACTCATGCTGCCAGAGAGCTTATTATTGGAAACCACCATATCTGTCACAGCAGACTGTTGAATAGTTTGGATTTGGGTCACATTGAAGCAAACACAATATTTGATACTGTCTAAACGGATGTGTAAATACAGAAGTACATTTATCACTTCTTTAACAATATTCAAACTTAAGAAATCTTTTAGTCTTTATAAGTTTATTTTGTGTGGCTTGTTCATGAAGTGTTAACATCACTCACTATTTTCTTCATTTATTTACTGCTAATTTAAGATAATTTCCTAAATAAATACATTTTTATAAGATAGCTGGCTCAATTAAAGGAGGGAGAAAGAGGCTTGTTGCATATTTTTCTGAAATAAGTCACAGTATGTCTGTGATTAGAGCAGTTAAAAACTGAGATCAACATGTCATCTGACACTAAATCGGAATGAATGTTTCCTGTTTCAGGTTAGAAATGCTATTAATGCTATAATACTGTTACATTAATCCTCTTCTGGGGTCTTTCTGCATGGAGCTTGCATGTTCTCCCTGAGTATGCATGTATCCTCTCTGGCTACTCTTGCTTCCTCCTACAGTCCAGAAACCAAGTTTCCTTTTCCAGTGTCCTGCCAGAATAAATAAGAATAGACAATGGATGTAGCAAAAAATGTCACAGAGCACATGAAAAACCTAGTGCAATTACATTGTTTAATTATTCTTGGATTAATATGCATTCAGACAATTTTTAAAAGCCTAAATGATGATGTCATGCTTTTTTTTTTAAGACACCACGGCTTCAAAACACACATTGCAGTGTACAAATGCACTCTGAGAAAAACATGCTTGTTTTTGGAGACAAGTCATTTGGTTGGATGCAATTGAGATCGAAGTGTTTGTGAAAAATGACCTGCATCACATTTGGAGGGAAGAGGCAAGTGGGGTGTTTTGCTGCAGGCGAGCCTGGCGCACTTGGTTTCATTGTGAGTTCATAATAAAGTCAGCTCAGGTATTTTCAAGCATCACCCAATCACGGCTTCAAAAGATCTTCACTGTGATGTTCACAAATAGATCTTTCAGATAACCTCCTGAAAACCGGTGACCCATTATAAAAAGCTGTGATCCTTTCAGATGAGACCAAGATGTCATGCATTAAAATAGAAAAACCTGCCAGGCAAAACATCCCTCTATCAGTTTAATACTTATGAAGATTTCATTGTTCGTAGTTGAACAGTTCCTCGGCCCTTCGATGCGACTTCAACATGTCTCCTCATCTGTGTTCAGAGGGAATATGAAAGCGAGTTTGAACACATGGGTTTTCCAAATTAGTTACAAAGAAACTTCATGTACTACAGTTTATTTTTTTGGAGTGGTCATAGTAAAGCTCTGATATTATAGAAAATTCATGGACAAAGGTAAAAGGTTTTTGGGACAAGTTGGAAGGACAGCCCAAGTGTTTGAAACATATGTAAACTTTTCAATTTTAAGACAGTGAAAGACAAACCAACCAAAAAGTTTATTATTCTGATGTCTTTTTGTAAAGAATTTGCAAATGTGTTTTCAAATGGGTGGTAAAAAACAACTCATGTTATTCATAAAGTAAAATAAATGAGCTACTGTGGAGCTGTCAGTTTGTCCTGGCATGTAACACATTGTTTCTGCTTCCCAGCATACAGACTGGTGTCTGCAGGCTATTTGTGGATATAAGGCATCTATAAAAGGAAATCTGTTGGACAACACAGGTCGGCACTATTGCTCTGTCAGATTCATGATAGGAGCTGAACGGTGGGCACCTTACTTTGATGGGATGTGAAGCTTTGTTTGGGAACCCGAGGCTGTCGCAAAACCCTATAAATGGAGAAGAATCAGAGCAGAACAGTTGAATAAGAATGTGGGAAAGGTAAGAAGGCTTTAAACTATATCATTTCATTGATGTTCATTTGAAAACATGTATAGTAACCGTCCTCCCGGGTAATTTCTGTTGAATGATCTCAGCTAACTGCTTTGGTTCTTTGTTGATCTCTGGAAATGTAAGATCTATAACTGTATTTT
The DNA here is from genome assembly GCA_922788865.1 of Poeciliopsis turneri. Classification (NCBI taxonomy): domain Eukaryota; kingdom Metazoa; phylum Chordata; class Actinopteri; order Cyprinodontiformes; family Poeciliidae; genus Poeciliopsis; species Poeciliopsis turneri. Next base: position 2,137,178 of record CAKLNU010000915.1, read on the forward strand.
ACCCTGAAGTCAAATCGAGCTGGAATATGAAACAAGCTAATTAGGTTATCTTACGTTACAACACCGTTCAATGCTACCTTCTCACTTTACCCCCTACTAACCATTACCACCCTGCAGGCTTACACACATAAACAAATGGACAACATAGTGACAGACACTGTCACTTGATACTTAACTTGGCTGTCCACTTGGACTGAAGCGGAAAATCACTCGAGATACATTTAGAAAGTCAGAGTTACTCTTATAAACCAGAATTACATAATAATTGTATAAAGACCTAATATTTATACATTTCTATATCATATTTGTGCCACTTATTATTGGAAAGCTACAACTGAAAATACTACTGACTGAAATACGTACAGTACATATAATTTTTTACTTAGCTAATTCTTATGTAAGATGCATATTATGAGCTCAGTATATGTTTGTAGTCCATTTTTAACATCCTGTGGGCTCAGTAGCAGCTGTTGGGTGTCTAAATTTACACCCACTTTCCCGTCTGACAGGAGGGGCTGTGAGATTGTCTGTAATTAAACTCTTTACTTTGCAACACGCCCAACAGTTAATGCATACATCTACTATCTTGATATACACATGTTAAGGTCATTGGAGCACCTCAGCCACATGCCTGAGCTATAATTGTGGTCTCAAAACCATTACAAAAAACATCATTAGACAAGAGAAAAACAGCAGGAAAACTTTTACACGTTTTAATAGTCTTTCTTTCTTTAGTTTCATTAAAGTTCATTTGTCACTTTCTGGAAGGTCACAGTTAATGTGAGTGGCCGTAAAAACCCACACGACGGGGTGCGAGTTCTCCAGGAAGTGATTTAGAGGCTCGTACGCTGGGCTAACATGCCAGCAGCAATAACCGGACACACACACACACACAGTGACGACACGCAACAGATTGAACCAGGACCAGCTTTAAAATGTGACCTATGAGGACGGTATGATCTCGGCACCCCTGACAGCGATTAGTTTACATGAGGGCTTCACTGGCCAAGCAGAAAACACATGCTCAGTCTGTCACAGGGTAAACTTACTCCACTGAGATGATGAGCAAACAAAGGGTTTGCAGTGACATAACCATATAAAAGAGGATTGTAAAACAGCATGCTACCATTTTAACTAAAAGCCACTTTACATTTTTAACTAAAAAAGATAAGCTGTATGTCACTGAAGGTCTCACTGCTCTCATTGCCTTTACCAAACTCAAATATAAATACATTAATTGTAGAAATGATGGCTGTTTAAAATGTATTCATTCACAGGACATTTTCTAATGTATACACTCACATTTAGCCATGTATATGTGATGAAAACAAGAGGTTGAAGTTCATACTGAGCATCAGAATGGAGGAATTCTCCATTCCTCCATGGGAATAAATATGGATCCAGCTTGTTCGTTGGTGCCAGACGTGCTGATCTGAAACTGCTGACCTGCAGTGATTTTAATGAGGAAGCATATTTTAGCATTACAGGGAACAGTCAAAGAAGCAGATGTGTCAGCGAGCATCTGAAAATACTTTGATGATGTCAAAGGGCAAATGGCCAGAGTGTTTAAAAATGCTCAAAAGCCAATAACATCTCATTACTCTAAAAGCATAGCCAACATTGAAGCACTCGGGATGATGCTCCTGTGGGAAGAAAGGGATGTTGAGGCTAAATTTAAAAAGTTACAGATTGGAAAAACTGTGATTGGTCTGGTTAGCCTTCAATGATCATAGAATTTAAGAAATTAAGAATTTTACCCAAACAGCATAAAACATGGATATGTCCCACCTGATGGAAGTGGTAACATAGGAAATCTGAATTGGGATTGTTTGGCTGACAGGTGTGCAGCGACTGTCTGATGCGATTGTGTCAAGCCAAGATTGTTTGTGAAGCACATTTCAGTCACAAAGCTGTCAAAATACTTCACATCCCACTGAAACATAGAACATTATAAAACAGGCAACAAACATGAGTTTTTTGCCAAATGTCATGATCAAAATCTTCAAGAATAATCATCATTAAATATACATCAAATATGTTACAGTTATAAATCAAAGGCAATATTTTTAGCCTTGATTTAAAGGAACTCAGTGTTTTGGCTGTTTTGGAGTTTTCTTGAAGTTTGCACCAGATTAGAGGGATGTAAAAAATACATTTTTCTGATTCTGGGGATGCAAAGTAGAGTTAACCCAGAATGACAAACATCTTTAATGTATTTTGGACATTCAGTAATTTATAAACTAACAAACGCATTTTAAAGTATATTCTTTGGGGAACATGGAGCCAGTATTAGGACTTTATGACTCAAATACTCAGTTTTAGTGAAGAAGCAAGTATGTCTTTTTTTCCCTGCCCAACAGCAACAATATTCTATGTGATGAATTACCCATGTCGGAGTCTTATTTATTTATTTTTGATAACAGAAATATATAGTGTCTTTTCAGACTCTTTATGTCTCAGGAACTCCTCTTGTACACATGTAAGAACCTCTATGTGTGTCTTCAAATGACATAGGGTTTTTTTTATACACATCTGAGCCCTCATATTTGCTTGTTAAATGTAAACTTGATGAAACATCCATTTTATATACTTCTGATAGGTCAGGACTTTTAATGAGTAGGGTGCACAAATGAAAATAAATAAATCAATAATTGTATCAAATTTCAAAATACTGTTGGTATCATGGCTATTTTAATTTGTTTTGCCACAAAATCCTTTCTAAAGTTTCAGCAAATTTGTCACAGCAAATTTATACAGTGAATAAGAAATTAATTAAATTTATTCCAATCATAGTGTTGCACAAGGGAATTATGTTGGAGATAAAAGTAATGAATAGTTACTGCAATGATGATTTTTTAATAAGATGGTTTTCAATAATTCATTGAGTGACATTGGATATAAATAAGTCATATTAGGCCTGACAGATTAAGTCATAGTTGAATAACAGTTGCAAGATATCAATTTATGTTCTTACACACAAGGCAAACATGGGGAAGTGAATTCCTTTGAATATAAATGACTTCCTCTTAATAGACAGTGTTGCTTACTTTGCTTCCAGTTTTTTTTTTTTTTTGAGGCCATACAAGATGAAACTAATTTGTTGCATTTTAAATGAAATAATGTTTCCACACTCACAAACAAGAAAAAAAAGTACAAAATAGGGTATAATTTTCTTAAAGTAAGAAAAATTATCTGCCAAAAGTACAAGAAAATTGATCTTGTCAAGATTTTCCAAAACAAGAAAAACTATCTAATAAACATGAACCTACAAATATCTTAAAATTTGTATATTTTACTTAAAACAAGCAAATTTTACTTAAACAATTAAGACATATTATCTTGTTTTAAGAAAAATATTCTCAAGTAAAGAAAATGTTACTTGACATTAACGTTCTTGAAACCAGCATCTGTTACATACTCCTCCTTATAAATTATATGGGTATAACATAAATTATTAGAAAACTACTACTGGACATATTATATATTTACACATGCAATAGTGTTGTCATAAACCTGACTACATGTTCATACACTATAAGTCCTAATATCCAAAATGCTTAAACAGGTTTTTCATAATATGTCCAGCACATTAACATACTGTACATTTCCATTAGACCTTTTCAAAATCTGTCCTGAATTGTTATGACTCAAGAAATGAACCAAGGTGACTGAGAAACTAATATTTATTCATTTTTTTAATAAAAATAAATACATTACACTATCTCCATTTTGGCTATGGACACCTAATCTAATGACAATAGCTACGAATGTACTAAATATTTTAGTTCAAATATTTTAAATCTGAAATGTTTCCAAGATGTGTGTAAATAAAAGCTAGATAGTACAAAAACAATGGGCAAACATGGCCAGGCAGCTGGCTATGTTTGCCCACCTTAAGAAATCTGTTTGATCATCTGGAATCATTTTCTTCAACATTTTCTTTCCTCACATTGGTTCTTGACTCTCTTTTGACGCAAACAATCAAGAAAAAAATGTGCAAGAAAAAGAGACATGCACTTCAGAGTTTTCCTCAACCCTCAAAGTATGAAAGAAAACATTTTACAAAGTCAAAGTCGGATTGTAGAGGTTTTTTTTTTTTTTCCACACACTTCAGTTATGATGTTAACAGTATTAATTTGTGACTTTGAAGGAAGCCAAAATGGAAGCAAAATGTATTATGTTCTTCCAATTTGGGTCTAATAAACTGAACTGAGCCAATGTCATGGAAAGTTTTAGTATTGTGGTATATACTCTAAATATATACTCCAAAGGTAGACTCTCTAAATATAAAAGAACAACATTTCTCTGTTGTTGTTAGTTGTCATTGAGTCACACAATCTTTGTAATCTTTGCATTGCCATGCGCCACATTCTCACGCTCTGAGATTATAAATCTTGTCCTATCTACAATGTCTCTTCACTAGGCAACACTTAAGTACTTGACTATAAAAGCAAAGGGAAACTGAGAGGTTCTGACAGTGCAGGCCAAATGTTATTGAAAATGGAGAAGGGGTCCTATTACTGTCAGTTTAAAATTTGACATAAGTTCTTCCTTTTTTGGGATACCTGATAAAAGGTAGGATAAACAATGTGACTGTCTTTGATAACAAGCTTCAATTGAGGTCTTTGAAAAAAAAAAGAGATAAAAAAGTCAAATGCACCACTGAGACAACAGCGCTAAAAGCCCAACTTCAAAAGGACACATAAGATAAAAAGAATAATAAAACAAAAACTTATTTAAATTGCTGTCAGAGCAAGCGTGGGTGGACTTTCAACATAAGTCTATCACTTAGAAATTTGGGGAACAACAAAATAAGCTTCAAAGCAAAACAGCAATATAGAAATATGGAACCTTGTTGTTTTGGGAAAATTATGAAAGTGAAACAGAAACTCCTTTAATGAATAAAAAGATGCTTGATGAAAATGACTCATCTTATGTTATAACATTCAAAGAATTTTCTTTCTGGCCTTCATGAAACAGACTTTCCCACAGCTCTGCCCCAGTAACAAAACTCCCAATTTCCAACTGTGTTTTATAAAATAGACATGTAAAATTTGATAAAAACTACTCTCTAACATTTTACTCTTAATTTAGGCATAACGTTATTACAGCTCGTTGTATTTTGTCACAGGTGCTCTTATGTTAAAGTAATTAAGATCTAGCACTGCAGTAGGTTAATTTAAATGTTGTTTTTGTTTCAAATAAAGGCTGTGGGAGGTTTCCATTTAATGCCTATTAGTTATTTTTAACCTTGGCTGGATGAGAGCATGGCCTGATGTGACCGCAGCTAAATGGTTCCCAAGAATCTAGGCATGTCAAAGCTTTGAACCACACTATTTAATTAACTCGCCTCCCTATGTGTGCATGTGTGTATCTGAATAATCTCACCCAATACAGGAGAGACGTAACCTAGAGAACAACTTTCAAACTCAGCAGGTTCTGCCACTTTTTATAGCAGTAATTTTCATTGTATTTCTCTCAGCATGAAATGCAAGTAGATTAGTGTATTCAGTGACATTAGAAAAAGGGCTTTCCAAGTGTGCATTATATTAAAATGCATTTGTTTTTTTTCTCTGCAATAACATTTGCAGGTTAGAGTAAGGATGCCCGCGAAGCCTGCAGCTTTTACCTTTGTGCCTGTGGTGCAGAAGCTACCAATTAAAAACATTCTTGCCAGTGATGAGAAGCTTTCTGCTCAGAAAAGAAAACCAGATAAGGTAAAGCCACAGCAGTGACATGCTGGTAATTGGTACAACTGATTTTAGAACCTGTGATGCTACAATTCAGGGTTTAAACATGTAAACTTTAATTTAACAGACTAAGGCTATACGGTCACCCAGCAGGTGTTGACACTTAATTCCTATTTTTACAGAAATCTGATTTATTTATTTGTTTTTGCTTGGTCATACTAAATTATGCGAACACAACTCTGTATGGATGGCTTAGGACCTGAAAGTGAACTGCATGCACAGAAGAAGAACGAAGACATCAGACTCCAATGCACATTTTACATATATAATAATGGATGCTGCCGTCTATGGATAAATCTCAAAGTTACTCAGCAATAATGCATGTCTCAAGTCAATGACGTAAAAATCAGACAAAAATGCAACATGACTGTTCAGATGTCAGACAGTTTTAAAACAACTTGAGATGTATCTGAATTAGTACCACATATGGAAGTAGCAAAGTCATATTTTGCAAGAAGGCGGGAAGATGGGAATTAAGCTTTTCAAAGTTGGAAATGTTTGGCATTTGCCTGCTTTGTGAACAAAACCTTAGATTTTCATGTTTTTAAGGTTTCATATGTGAAAACATTTAAAATAACATATACACAACTTCCCTTAGGCATTTGTAAGTAATCATCATTTCTGACGTTGACTGAGGTTTATAAAATTCTTTATGAAAACATGATATAGCAAGATTTGTTAAAAAGCCAAAGCCTATAGGATTTAAGTTGGCCTATCAGTGTGTAATTTATCTATGTCCCAGTTAGCTAACATCACTTTTGAACCCATTGTGAAAGAAATAAAATGTCCATCTTCATCTTGTTTGATGACAGATTAAAAGCTACTTTAACATAATCCAGACCTTAAAGAAAGCTGTTCATTCTGGATTACAGTCCTCACCAATACTTCATCAAACAGAAGATTTGATGCTATTCACTGAGATTTTTACTGCTTCATTATAGATCTCAACTAAATGCCAATTAATGTAACCTGTAAGGCTCCACACAAACAGTGCTATCATCATTCAGGAAACTCATAAAACATTTCTGTGAGGTTGGTGTATGAACACACTGATGTAACGGAGGAACAAGGACTTGCTTCCAAGGTAAAATATTCATTGGAATTTTGCTTTTCAAAACATAGTTCATAAAAACAGATTGTCTCTCTCAAATCGAACTTCTTCAAATTGAAAAAAAAATCCTCACTCTCAAACAGATTAATGAAGGAGAAAATCTATTCTGTCAATTGTGTGAAAAGATTTTCATATGAAGTTATTTATCATGTCAGGGAACATGAAGATTACATTTGTTCACCAAAGGGGTATAATCAATCTCACTTTTACTGAACCTACAGCACTTTTTGTACCTCATCTTTGAGAACGACCAGGCAAAATAAATTCTGTTGTGCAGCTGGTGAGGTTTTGTTACATTTCTACAACATAATTTTGACAGAAAAATGATTGTAAAAGTATAAACACGTACAATTCTCAAAGGTATTCACTCACCTCCAAAATAGAGTATTTGGGAGTTCCAGTCAGTTAAAAAAATAAAATAAAATAAAAACAGAAATTTGTGAAGGAATGGGTCAATGTCAGGAGTCCAGTGAATTACAGGGTATTGATGAGACAGGATGCAACCTGTGCAATAAGTCCAGTCATAAAAAAATATCTAAATACTCCATTAGATAATAAGAAATGAGCAGTTTCAGGGAAAAACAACTGAGCCATAGAGTCATAGGCTGCAAACGTTCCCATAAAGGAGTGAATGGATGTGGAGGCACATTTGGCAAGTAGAAGTCCCAGTAGCTATTTATCTTCATATGGTCTTTGGATGACCTCCATTTTGATGGAACAGGTTTTCATGTGTGAGTGGCTGCATTTAAGCCTTTCTGACCTAAAATGCACATTTGGAAGAAAAGTCATAATGTTCCAAAATTATATTCCACAACCTTGAGGAGAACTTTTTTTAAAATGTGGGATCTGTTATAGCTGCAATGAGTGAGTGGACGTCGTATCGCTCTGAAGAACATTTGTGTGAAATTAAAATGAGGGAACAGGCTAACTGCCTTTAAATTACATCTCTGTTGCATCATTTCCAATATAATAGTGAGATTCTGGTTCAAACATTGCAGAAATTACGTCCTTATCTATGTGAGGTCGACATCAAATACTTTTCCAAAGTGACCATAGAAATCCAGTGAGATGCTCTTCTCCCATAAAAGTGAACATCAAAGTCTAAATATAGCATTTTTACACAATTTAACCAAATATTAAAAGAAATGTCTTCTTTCCAAAGCTATTTTTTCTGGATCACAAAATAACAAAATGTACAGGTACATGAAAGTGCACTGCGATATTAAAAGTAACCGTCCCAGGGGGCTCGTGTTGACCCCCTGTGGTGCAGCTTGCTGGAGGGCTTAAAGTGCTAAAAGGTGTTTATCCAGCATCGCTGTCGTAACAGCACCACGGTGCTGGAAGCTTGACGTCAGCTTGCTGGCTGCCAGCATGTAGACTTCAAAGGTGACACCATTAATTTCTGAATTTCCTCCAAGGTTACTATCCCAAGGATTGGCAGGATTTGGGAAGTCACAGAGAGAAACCTATAAAACCACAGAGTCTTTTTAAGAAAAACTTTTGTCTTAAAGATTTGTGCATCTGAATAAGCAGTTGCCATAACTCACATGTTTGGATCTTGGTTTTCACTTTACAATTGGTTTGGTATATATAAAAAAAGTAATTTAAACTAAAAAAAGCTAAACTAAACAAAGCTAAACTGCGACGTTTAGAGCATCAATAACTGCAGCTAATACAAAAATATAATAATAGGAGAAAGTAGGAAAGTGGTCGGGATGTCCTCAAGCAATCTGAACCCACAGATTTAGATGGTAACTATAGAGAAAGCTGAGGATAACCTGAGGCCCTCTAATTATAAGTTTTATCAAAATGGTTTTCAGCTGAGTCCTAAAAGTAGACAGGGTGCCTGTCTGTCTCAACTGGAGCTGAGGAGTGTCAGGGCTCTTCCTGCAGCCTTTTGGATCAGCTGAAGGCATTTTGCAGATTTATCCTGTAATTGGGGTTTTCTTCTACACAGAAAGGACTCACAATAGTCCAGCCTTAAAGTGATAAACACATGGACTCTTTTCCTGCATTATCCTGTTATTTCAAGACAGGATAATCTTAATTTGGCAGGAATAAACAGATAAGATAGGAAAATGGAAACCACAGTATGAAATATTCAGATATAGCTTTGGCAGGCAAAGTTTATGAGCATTCTGTGGGGAACCATGAGATTTCTGATTAATTGCATTGAAGTTTTGTATTAAATACATATTAACATGAATCTAAGATGTAAGAAACTTAAAAAAGGAGGCATAAAATAATGTGTTTTAGTCAGAAATACACAAATTCAGGGAGAAAAAAAATCTGTTCATTATGTTAAACAATATGCATTTTATGGAAAGTTACACTTTTTTATTATGTCAATTTTAGGCCATCACTTTTTCATTAAAACTTGTTCTCAAAGTAAAATTATGCAATAAAGTTATTTTGTATGATCTCTACTGAATGCAGGACTGAAACAATTAATCAGATTAATTATTGATTGAAATAATTGTCAACTAATTCAGTAATCAAATATAATTTTGCTTTCCAATTTTTAACAAGTAGTCAAAAAAAGAACAACCCCCCGCCCCCCCCACAAACAACAATAAATTCAACAGATAACCTCTACAATAAACTGACTTGCTGTAAAGTCTAAATTTGCCGCAAATAAAGTACAAAAGATATGGTTTGTATTCATTATGAGCACACATCACTACATCATGCACAGGATGCATAGCGTCTTATTTGACAGGGATGATTTTTATTGTTCTATCTGGGTCAGATTTGATCAGGGCGTACTGTGTTTATATTTGTTTACTTACACTTTAGGTTGGTAATGTGACTGACATTTGTAAAAAAAAATGTCATATCAAAGAAGACCAGAAAGAATATCAGAACCTTTCAGAAAGAGGTGTTACACGAACTGAGATACAGGGCATGAGTCTATCAACCCAAAGATTTATATATTTAGAATTGAAAATACAGAAACGTCAACAAGAGTTACAATGTCAGTAAAAGTGTAAAGTAAACATAAGGGAAAGAACATCCATAAATAATTTGCTTAAATTTTTTTATGTGAAAGAAACGTACAGTTGTGGAACAACTACAGAAAAGTTTAGATATTTCTTCAAAGTAATATTATACTGACCACAGATTCATGGAGGCATACCCCAGAATAGTAAAGCTTGTGACTCTGCCTTGATGTTTTTACTTCCCTGATCAGAGCATTAGAAGCTTCTATGTATGGCCCTCGGGAGAGAGATGCCTCCAACTGAAAGAATCAAACATGATGCATGACACAGAGTTCACCCCCAGGCACAATAAGTCACAGGCTGCTCTAGAAATAGCTGCCAAAAGTGATTATTTGAAGTTCTGAAAACCAAGGAGATAAGGAAAATGTCATCGACAATCTTAAAGACATACAAGAAAGGTTACATTTGGACATTTGGCTGCAAATCACTTGATCTCTGTGATATTTTCTCACTGCCCAAAGTTACAGCTGCTGGAAGTTTTTCAAACCTCCGGCTACCGTGAAAAAGTTAAGAAAGGGCATTCTCAAGTTCAGATCATCAATTTGCATTCATGTCTCTGACAAGAGCTTTGTAAGACAAGTGGATAAATTCTTTGTCCAATTACAGTGCCACTTAAAATTAGTCTATGTTCTTTCTCATTGTTCTTGGTTCTTAGTGAATCCCAGACTGCCTTCAGCGCTTGAAACTACTTGAGGTGAAAGCACAAAGGAAGATATTTTCGAATTCACAGTATAAAAATATATATTACTTTTCTACTGCTCAGATGTTTCAAATTGACTTCGATTTGGAAATAGGAAAACACATCAGGTGGTAACACCTTTTTTTAATAGTATTCTTGTTTCTTATTCAAAATTCAGAATTTGTCATGTATTGATTGAATGGAGCTGAATGAAAACATGAATAGCCACTTTAGAATTGCCCCTATAAAGCTTTAATAAAATTACTAGAGCTGAGGCAAAGTAGACATGATATGGAGCATTCTCAGAGTAACAGGCAAAAGAATGAAAGATTCCAGCAATTACTAATAAAAAAAACAGAATCTTAAAGCTGCACTATGTAACTTTTACATATTTGTTGAACTGTCACCATGTCGTGACCACATGAGTCAGATAGTCTGTGAACACATGCATTCCTCCGCCTACTCCCTGTTGAAGAAATGAATGGGATGGGAAAGACCTGCCTCCTGCCTTTAACTGGATGTTTTTAGAAGTATTGGGAGCTCTGGGAGAAGAAAGAGGAGCTTGATTATTTTTTCAGGTTATCTGTCTCATACCATACAGTCAAGAAGTGGTGACAGTTTCCAAAAATAAAAAAGTAGTTTTCAGAAAATTTACATACTGCAGCTTTAAGCCTGACAACCTTTTTCGTTTTTTTTTTTGCTGATAAATAGTCTTAAAGATGATTTATTCAAAATGTTGCCTGACACAATGTCAGGCTTGCCTCCTCAAGGCTCTCCAGAGTCGAGCTGAACTGGTTAAATCAGTTCTCATTGTCGAGAAATATTAGAATATTTATGTTACTATATAACATTTTCAAAACTTTTTATGTTTTCAACTCACTATATAAAAACCGTAAAACCATCAGGCATCAAATTACATGAGAAATAATGAACTGACTTAATGAACTTTTCTCCACTCAAGCTCCATCATTTTTCATATGAAAAAATAAAATAAAATAAATTGTCAGTCTTCCAGGAAGCTCTCATCTGGAAGCCTTTCATTTCTCTGACTGCTGGTTATTTAAAGAAAAGCAAGGGAGCTCCAAACAAAATTTTAAATGAGTTCAGATGACTGACAGCTGCCAGTTGACTGATGTGTATTTTTAGGATGATTATCACCATGAAGTTCTTGGCAATAATTTTGCACACTAGAAATTATTGCTCTTTTGAGCTCCCTAGATGTGGGCAAACAACCTTCCCAATGAAAGAGATATTGATTTATTCTTAATTTTAAAATGACATTTTCTGCAGACTTTTGCCTTTGCTTGATTTATGAATGTATTCATACAATTGTGAGAATATATTTTATTTTAAACCACTAAAGTAGACATACAGTAGAAGGAAAATATTACAATTTGACAAAATCTTATGTAGGCATGACCTATTCGGCTATTAGGCAAAACAATGATTGTGTCATACCTGAGTTTTTTCTTTCATCATCAGATGTGTCATTGTGTTCAGCTTGAATGGTTAATACATCCATCAGTATATGACCCTTCAAAGATATACAAAAAAATGGGTGAAATTTAGACGTTTATAAAATGAAGACCAAAATTGTCAATAGCACTAGTAGATTTAGGTCAAAAGCTGTTTTTATTAAATCAAGACGTCTCTTTGATGTCATTAAAACAGTCTTATTTTGAAGATCTGGGTCTTAATTAAAGGACATTTTGAAGGGACCTGGAGGAAAGTTATTAAAATACGGTCACGTGAGGATGCTTACGTATTCTACACATAGGCTTTCACGAGGCTTGAAGCTTGTTTACTTGCTATTAAAACATCAAAGGTGTAAATCCTATAAATCTGCTGCACTAAACTGAATGTTAATGCATATAATTTTTTAATACATTTTACTATGCATAAAATAAACTTGAACTAAAACAAATAATAAATAGAGGAAACGTAGGAAAACAAATACGCCTCAAACAAACCAGCGTCTACTCCAGATGGAGGGAGTTGCTACGTTAATGCCAGCGGGGCATGTGAATTTTCTGGGGCATGTGTTGTGGTGAACCCATGCCCAGTCTTGAAGCTCAGCCAGGCTCTATGAAGTTCACCTCAGCTCCTCTCGGGTTTCGCAAGCTCTCCTCCACATAAACGTTTTCGCTTTCTCCCCGGTCAGAGCATAGCCGTGTCCCAGGAGAGGACAACCCGAGAGACCATGTCAGAGGAAGACATTTACAAAACGGAGATTGTCTTTATCACGGACGTCTTGGAGGAAGGAGAACGAAACACAGTCCAGCTGGAGGCAAAACCACGAGTAAGTCAGAAATAAAATATTCTGCATGATAGTTTTTGTTAAATTTACACATATAGAAGAATTACTGATATTGTCTGGCATAAATATGTAGTTTCTAATCCATTTAATTTGAACCTTTTTTGTTTAAAAATGTAGTAGGAAGATGATTAACAGATTACAATAAATTTAAGATGATCTTTCAGATGTACATGCTCTGTAACTGACAGATGTAAAAAAATTTATTCTACATGTCCAATAGCTTTGGTCACTTGCCTTGGATTAATTCTAAACAAAATTAGAAAGAAAATGTAAAAAATAACACAAATGTAATATTTCTTTCTCCAGTTTAGTCCTTTGCCAGATCATAAGAGCCTCTCTCGAACCAAGGTGTCTCCTTCAGTCAAGTTCCCATCTGAAAATATACCCGACCACGAGGCCATAGCGACTGTCTCTATGGAAACAGTTGTTGACAAATGCAGAGACAGTCCTTTGCTGCAGCGCCACAATATCTATGGACATTCTGAACATAGCTTGGGCTACTTTGCAAACAGAGTGTCTGTGCCAGAAGACAGACCAAGCCCCGTAAACTCTACAGACCTCTTCCCCACCCCGTCTTCCTCCAGAGAGTCCATTCTGTCAGAGGGCTTGGATAAAGAGCTGGGTTGGTATGCCATGCAGCCTTCCTCTGTGGCTTCTCCTGCTTCTTTTAGCAGAACTGTTTCTCAGTGCTCATCAATTCGCTCTGGAGTCTTCTCCCCTGCTGTGGTTCAGATCAGGAAGCACTCTCTCGCACCTGGCTCTAGTCTGATTCACACTCCTCAGGCCTGTTTCTCATCCTGTGACAGCCTGTCCTCCTCCACGTGTCCGCAGACCCCCAGTTCCCGGCATCGCCCCCCTCTCACCCGGCTGTCCCTCCTCACCGCCATCCTCAGAAAAGGTCGTCTTCCTGTGCTGTCTGCCACACTGCAGAGGCCTTACACCCCCTGCTGGCCTGTTAACCTTGTGACTCTGTCTGTGTGCAATGCATGCTCAGCCGCCTGCAGCGTGGCTTCTATTCCTCTGGAGTTTTCATCTCAGTTTTCCTCCTCCACCTCTGTAGACAGTCAAAACCCCGTTTGCCGAGAGCCCAGCGGCGTTGTCAGTGCTTCTTTGATGGCAGAGTCAAGTAAACATCATGTGAAATGTCTTCAAACTCAGGTGACAAGCGGCGAACTAAGAAAAGCTCAGGTAAAGTCACCTCCACTGGCAAAGACCAACAATCTCCCCAAAGCCTCCCCATCTCTGTTTCCAAATTTGAAATTAATTTCTGTAACACAGCATGAACAGCCAGCCACGGCGGCTACTACAAAGAATTTTATTTCAAAGCAGCATGAGCAGAGGCCCACCATGCTCCTCAAGGACCATATTAATGATAACTCCAGAAAACTCTTATCGCCAACTTCTTCATCTATTAAGGAGCCAGAGACCTCCGCGCCGCGGAAATCGACTTGCCATCCAAACTCCTCTCTCTGGAGGCTTCAAATGCTCTCTCAGCAGCTGAGATCGCCGCCCGGCTCCCCTCCACATCTGCAGCCCTCTCCGCCACACATCACACCTTTGAACAACCGTTCCACTCTCACTCATTTACACCAAACAACAAAGGTTGGAGGACGTGCATCAGAGGGGAGCGGCCATGTTTCCAGAGGACCCACACCTTCTCAGACTTTTTCAAAGCCCCGCAGTCTATCTCCGTTTTGCTACACAACCATAGCTTTTCCCGGATGGACGTCGCCCACAAGTACACCCACACCTACGCCCACACCCACACCCTCTCCTGCTCCACCAATCAGAGACCTCACCTCTTCACCGTCCTTGTCCCTCCACTCCACGCCGTCCCCCAGGCCAGGGAGTGGAATATCAGACTGCAGTGACATGGAGGGTAAAAAAAGAAAGGTAGTGTCCTTGTCTATCACAAGCATGACTTTGATGCACTAATGGTGTTGTTTTCTTTTTCCTGGCACACACTGTTGTCTCATGCTGTGTGATTAAAATGAGCTGTTGTCTGCTGTTAGGATGTCAGGTTTTGTTCTCTGTATTTAGATGTCTGTCTGTGTTTATCACATGAGCCGCTGCTGCTATGGATTATCAATCTGCACAGGTTTCCTCATCAGTGCTCATGACCACACATCTGGAAAAGCTGTTTGGTGTCAAAACTTTGGATTTATGAACTAAAATAATGCAGCATGTCTAGTAATGTCTGTTTTTGGATGATGGACGAGATACCTAAAACACAGGGCCATGCAAAGGATTTAAAGTCCTTTATTTTTTTTTATTAATAAATTTTTTTACAATTTCTCACATTACATCAGAAGAAAATCAACATATTTTGTTATAATTTTCTTCTTTTTGTTAACAAATTAAAATCTGAAAAAGCCTGTAAGCATAATTCATCTCCCCTGAACCAGTAATTTGTAGACTCTGCTTCTTACAGCAATTAACAGAAATAGTCCCAATTAGTCAAACTGATTTGGGACTGAACTGTGACAGGTTTATTCCAATACACTTTACTTTATTTTATCCTTTGTACCTCTGGCTGTATTTTAGTGTATCTCCTTCTGCCCTTCAACTTGTAACCGCTACACTGTTCATGACAAGGAAAAGCATCCCCATATCATAATACTGCCACTGTTTAACACCAGAGAAGGAGTTTGTCAAGATTAATGTGTTGTTAGTTTTCCTCCACACATGGGCCAAATTTTTTTATTTTGGTCTCATCTGATGAGAGCAACATCTGCCACGTTTCCTGTTATCATAAGTAGATTTATTTTCTTGACTGCTTCTCATTTTTATTAATTTGGAACATTTTTATGTAGTTTTGCTTTAGGGTGAGTTACAAAGCTGAAATGCTCTATGAGGTGCATCTCCAGACATTTTACAAGGATATTCTTTCACAAAATGACAGAAATTTAATTAATAATTAATTTGTATTTATTGTCTGCTTTTTTCCCCTCTCCCTCTCCCTAAACAGCATGCACACAAGATTAAGTCAAGCTACAAATCACCTGCTGCAATACCAACAAACACGATTCTCTTGGAGCAGCAAGTGAGTTCACATATTTAACTCTAATCCCTCTAATTTGTCCTGTTATCCCATCAAACATCCAGAAGATGTTTGTAATCTCCAACAAATTTGCAAAGTGTTGGTAAGAATAATTTCCATGTTAATTTATGTGAAAGGGCAATCAAAAGTTTAAATAAAATCTTCAAAGTTTTTGAGTTGTGACATGAAAAAAACTCAAAAAATAATTAAATGTTTCCTGAAGAAATTCTGTAGCATGTTTTTCTTTTGTAACACTCCTTGTATCAGAAAATATATCTATTTTAGTCACTGAAAATCTGAGCTGCAGGAAGATTTTCCCAGAACATCGATTTTAGTCACTTTACAAGATTTCTTGGAGAAAGCACAGATTTTACTTTTCTTCTGCTGCTTTCGAGTTAAAAATTGCCCTGCCTTTTTACTTCACCAAAACATTTTTGGTAAATTACATATTTTCTATGTGATTATCTAAGAAAAGGAACACAAAGGAACAGTGTGACTCCCCAGCATTACATAAACGTTGAATTGTATGCAGTTGTTTTCCTTGACTTATTTCACCTTTCAAGCTTTCCTCTAGCATCGTTTTTGAATGAAAAGAATCACAAGAATCTATAAAAAACTAAATTTGCCCACTTTAGAAATCCATGGTCTCTGTCCGTCTCTGGTTCAGTGTGCTAAGTGTGGTTTGGGTAAAAAAAAACAATTTCTATATTTTTGTTTGCTTGCTTAGGTTTTGTTTTTCTGCAATCTGCACTATTCTTCACAGACACTGATCTTTCAAGTTCTTATTTAATAATGGCCAATAAACTCTTGACTGTTTTCCAGTCATGTGTAATAAATCCTTGCTTTTCAATTTCAATTTCAGTGCATTGACCTTGTACCATTTTGGTGGCTCTTGAACGATTTACAAAAACTAATAGATGCTTTATTATTATTCATCTTTAAAGATATTAATCTAAAATTCCGAGTACAGCAACAAATATAAACAACGCTGTGAAAGATTTGTAAAAATACATAAGCTTTATGTAGTAGCATAATAAAAATAAAAATAAAAACAGGTTTTTAATTTCACTACTTACAAATAGTCTAACAAAAAAATCCAACAAAAAACAAAACAAAATCAGCTGTACCACATTTGTTGTTAGTTCTGCTTTTCAATATTTGTACAACTCCATTTTGACAATAATACAGCGTTTAATCATTTTAGAATTTTATGCAAGATGTCTGACGCGGGCATGAAGAACCGTTAAGTGCTAAAAGCAATTAAAGTTTGTATTTTTTTATGTTTTGATCAAAATTTTTAAGTTATGGCACAACCGATCAGAAATTCATAACTAAACTAAAGTCATTGTAGCTGAACTGACTTTATGGAGAATATATAGAGTTTGTTTCCATTCTCATTCTCCATATATTCACCTTTTGATAGTTGGGCTGAAAACACCAACAATAGACATGGTTACTTTAAATAGACCTGTGCTGTTATCATTCATAACACCTTGTATTGAAAGATAACAGTTTATGAGCACATTTTCTTTCTGAAAAAAAAAAAAAAAAGATATGAATAGAAAAAGAAGATAAATAATAAGGTTTTCAGGAGAAATATATTCTCAGAGACAAGTCATTCTTGGAGAGATTGAATATGGTCACAATGATGTATTTCCATTACTTTGGATTTTATACAGACAATAATTGTTGGATGATGTATTTTGTACTTTTTGCTTGAAACTTGGCCCTTTTTCTCTTTCTTTGTTTTCAAAGGCAATAGATGAAGAAGTGGAAAGAAAAATGAACCTCTGTAATTCCATGGCAAGAACTCCTACAGACACCCATGCAGAAGTAAATGGGAACAAAGCTTCTTACTGTATTCATGGATCGTACTTCATACATAAGTGTTAATAATCCTATTCTGTCTGCAGATGTGCTCTCCTGCCGAGCTCCGTCAAAAGTCAGCGGACCTTTATGCAGTTATTGATGAGATACTGGCAAATTCCAGTCCACCAGTGAGTTCTGTCATTGATTGCTGAAATTAAAACTAAATCATGCAACAGCAAATTGTGAAGCACAATATTGAAAGTGAATTAATGGAATAATTTATACACTTCAATCCCAGTGCCAGAAAACCTCCAAGTCTTCGAATATCAAGGAGCATTTTCAGGTAATTTGTAAAATTGTGCTGTAGATACTGGGTCATAATACACGTTTAACTGTGAGTCAATTTGTTGGAGGTTATGTGAGAAAATTACTACAACTTTTGCTTTTTACTCGAAACCAGAAATCATTTACAAACAAAGCACAAATCGTTTCGTTGTGGGTGTTTGTATTAAATTTCTGCCTCCTTCATAAAAAAATGAAATAACGACATTCATCTCTAGAAAATGAATAGTTTAGCAGTCTTTCAAAAACAGATTATTCTTTATGAAATTATGCCAGGTAATTCACACAATATAAGGCCTGAAGCAAAGATGCTAAATGTATGACTCGGTGAAGGCAATATATATATATATATATATATATATAAATATATATAAATATATATATATAAATATATATATATATATATATATATAACCCCCTACAGAGTGGAGTCTATAGAATGTAAGGGCTGCTCTCAGACTTGCTGCAGCTGTGAGAAGAAGCAGAGACACATCAACATGAAGAGGCCTCATCGTAAAGACCTGTGCTGTCGCTGTAAAGACATGAGGCTGTCATGCGACGCCACGTACAGCGTCAAATATATCGTATATATATATATATATATATATATATATATATATATATATATATATATATATATATATAGCCTTCACCGAGTCTGTATTATGTATTGTTGGCTCTGCCCGCTGTTATCTTTCTCTGAACAGTATTTCAATTATGTGCTTTGGGCTTCAGTATTTGGATTTTCATACAGAATTTTCTTTGTGTTTCTGTACAGTTGAGCATGATTTTCTACTTGATATAACAGAGTTAAACAGCAACAATTACCTGGTTTCTAAATAATCCCTTTCTGTGAAAACATAACTCTGAATCATCTTTGGACCACTAATAAACAGTCCAGTCCCCCCAACTCAAGGACTGCAACAGGTGCAGTTCATGTAAATCATTACATGTACAATGCTTTCTGAGTATCTGCCCTCTACTCAGGACATGTTAACTCTGCTTTCTGAAACGGGGCTCTGTTGTCTCATGCAGCACTGACTCCAGCCAGAGTCCATGTCTTGACAATCTTCACAAATCCCAAAGGGCTCTGTTTCAAAATCCTTTAAATGGTTATCGGAAAATTGTTTTTATTTCCACTTATTTTTTTAATCAATATGCTTGGATGCAGCATGTTTCTTAAATGGGATACATGTTCAGACAGAGTTCGAATTAAAAGGGGAAATTACCACAGATGCAAACACTTCCTGCAAAACTGGTCTTTGGACTTTTGTAAGAAATATATTCTCAATCTCCCTGAGGTATTAACTGTAAGAGGGATTAAAGAGAATTTTGACTCTATATGGTTGGTGTGTATGAGGAAAAAACACATTGATTTTTGATCAAAGCAGGCAGGCTCATGTAGTTTTCAGAAGAAACAAGATCAGCTCAAAGTGTCAAACAATATTCATCAGTGTGCTGTGGATTGAAGGCAGATGGTTGTCCAGACATAACTGGGTCAAAAATATTCAGACGTAAAATCATGGCTGATAAACATGATTTATCAGCCATGATTTTAAGGTATTTTAAGACACACACACACACACACACACACACACACACACACACACACACACACACACACACACACATATATATATATATATATATATATATATATATATATATATATATATTATATATTACATTTTTGAAAATTAGTTTACTTATTGTTAGGTGGAGCATGTCTTATTTTCCCACCAGATTGTTTTTTTTACGTCTTACTTTTTCATTTTCAGCACAGACCTTCATTTTCCAAATCCTTGGGCCGTGAAACCAAATATGTGAGTAATTGACTGTTTTTCTTTTCATTTATTTCAAGGTGTTACTCCCAACAGAAGCTCTGCAACATCTTGTTGGTGCTTGTATTTTATTTATTTATTTATTTATTTATTTATTTATTTATTTATTTATTTATTTATTTATTTTATCCCAGATGATTCAGTCCCTAATTAGTTTTCCCACTGAACTTAGAACTATTAAATTAGTATATAGAATATATGACATTTATAACAACATTATTTGAAATAATGACGTTACGTACACAAAAAAAATCTCTCTTCTAAAGGGAAGAGCTGGTAGGTAAAACCAAAATCTTTACCTTGACACAATAAATGTAAATGAACTTTTCAAATAAAAAGGTTTCCAATTGAGGTGAGAATACCAATGAGGAATCATTTATTTTGCTTTAGTATAGACACAGAAAGTAGGAAGAAAATATTAATCAAACTGATTTGGCCCTCAAAATGTCCCAAAAAATAAAATTTTCTTTATTAAATAAACTGTGTTTGTAATTTTTTGACATTACGATTCCACTAGATTTTACATTTTGATTTCTAGCAGTGCAGTGTATTTGGTCAATAAATATACATTTGCTCCCACAAAAACACTGTTGGGGAATTTATGCATATTACATTAATAAAATACAACTGGAGTGTCTGCTGAAAGTTTAATTCAAAATCCAATTGACATTGTTATATTTCATATGTATTTCATCAGAACAGGCATACAGAAAAAATTATAGAAAATAGCTTTTGTGTTTTATATGTAACTATCTTTTAAATACACAATAATGCAGTGCTATTATGTTATTTTTCTTGTTTACACAATCAATGCATAGTTAGGAGGCCTACATGTTTTTCTTAAACAGTACTCAGTTTGTGATCCATAAATGCACACACCAAGAATGAAGTAAACAACTAGCTCTGCATACGGTATGTTTTTTATTGCTTTCAATCTTCTGTCATTATTTCCAACAAGCATTCAATGCTTTCTTTTTATTCAGGCATCATTATGCAGCCTGCATCCATCTGCCAATAAGCAGAGGAATCTAACAGATGTCGAAAAGGTGCAAAATCTTTCACCTTGTAAATGTTGGTATATTAAAACTCTGCCCGTAACAGACTGTTGTTCTTCTTGTCTAGACAAAACCTGGGATGATTCGTCCGATGTCGGCTATTCCAAGACTTACAGAGGAGATTGAAGATCGGTTTAAATCGATTTCCTTGAGAAAGTATTTTCAACAAGCCATGCCTGATAAGAAAAAGGTGAGATTCATGATGAGTTTGATGAAGAAAAAAAAATACAAATCTGGGACAAATTTTGAGTAACAGAAAACACATTTGATTTTATATCTGCCCTATTTGGAGTAGTGTTTGAGAAACTTAGTACCAAGTACCTGTATCCTGGGATACAGTGGTCAGAAAAAGCACAATTATGAAGGTTCACCAGACTCCTTCCTTACTTTAACTAATGAACCTTCTCTTCTCTCTCTGAGCATCACTATGCTACATATCAAACATAAACTGCTGAGTTTGGTAGTTCTATCTTAGTAGAGGGCAAAAAAATACATAGATTCAGTTTGTATGGCTGGACCAGTGGAGCAAATTGTAGGTTCAGATATTAGTTGCTCGGGTGACGGTCATGGTAAATGAGAGGAGATTCTGTTCCTTTACATCAAAATAACGAGGTCCCTGACCCTGGACTTGAGTCAGACTGCATATTTTACGATCAGATGCCTCTGAGTGGAGATGTGCAAAGTATCCATAAAACAAAGACACTGCTGGCCATAGCCACGTTGGCATCCTGAGATTTTATTTGGTGCCATCAGCCTGTATGAGTAAACCACAGAATATAAGTTTTAAAGTTCATCACATCAGCTAGTAAATCCATCATTTGTTTTAAGTAAAGTTGTGAGGTATAAGAACTACAACTTTCATTGGGTTCTAGGATAGGAAAGCCCAGTGTCTTTGAATGATGTGCAGAAACTACAGCAATTTGGTAATCAAGAGACCAAGCAGGATGTTTGATCTCATATGAAGAGATTACAATACGAAGAGCCAATTTAGTTAGGGAGCTGCTAAAGGAGGATTAACTCTCAGTGAAATTGAGTTATTTTGTTATTGCTCCAGAACCTTTTCAAAAATTCACCTTAAACATGTCAAACATGTTAGAATTAGCGTTTTGACAATGAGCAGGTATCACCGAACAAGCTGAGTACACAACATCTTCAGGACAGGCTGGGGATTTGCTATAGAAGGATTATGAGTCATGGCAGTTGTAAGGAATATATTTTTTGTTTGTTTATTATCATTGTCGGAGAGCAGTGTTTCTCAATCCTGATCCTCAGGGTTTTCTTTTTGACCTGATCTGAATAAGTGGGCCTCTGCAGCACGTGTTGGCTGGCAGGAGCTAATGCTATCACTTGAATCAGGTGTGACAAAGCACACCTGATTGCTGGGCAGTTGTGTCTGAGGACCAGGAATGATGAAATTTGCCCAGGAAAGAGAAATCCCCTTATCTAGAATGTGTGGACGTTGTCCACTGTCCACTGTGACCAAACCACACTTTGTATACACAGTGTGCAGAACGTGCTCTATGTCCACCTTCAGCTGATAGACGTTTTGTTGGGGAATCAAAACAGATCTAAAATTGATCTGTTAGGGTCAAAACTTGGAAGGATGTTTTTTCCCTCCTGCTTTCTCTTCTTGTGACACACAAAGATCAACAGCATGTGTTGCTTAGCCTGTAGCTTAATTAGGGAGTGCAGTAACGTCTCAACTGTTATTGGAACCTGGTGCAGGTAAATTCTGGGCACTCACAAAACACAACACATTACTGAGTTGTTTTTATGTTCAGCAAAGACAGAAGTGAAACTTCTTCCGAGATTACGGTGTATGTCAGTACTTCAGTTTTGAACACAAACACCATGTGAACACACATAGTTGCTTGTTTGTTTGACCATTTGAAAGATTCATGTGGATTAGTTAATCCAATGCATTTTAATTAGATAAAGTAGAGCTATCAGCTACTGTATCACCAGACCTTTTACTGTAGAAACATCTTCCTTTGAAACTTTCCACAATCAGGGGTAACACCAGTGTCATTTAATATAGAATAGATCAAACAGGATGTTTTGGAAGGAGCCCAGCTTTAATGTCAGTGTCTGGTGTGTGGCTAAAGATAACTACTCTTTGAGTGTGAATGTACTGAGCAACTAACTTAGTGACTTGTTTCAAAAGGTTTAACATTTTCCCCAAGCAAATTCAATGTAGATTTGGTTTTTATCCTTGAAATACCTGAGAAAACATAGCAACTCCAGCTGTGCTGCTTCATACATGATCTTTTACACACTCTGCTGAATATATTTTGCATAAGTTTAAGTTTCAGATAGTTGTTTTGATGACATTTTTGTTAATTTTATTGTCAGTACATTTTCTACAACTGGAAACAGCTGATCAGCATCCATTAAATTTAAAAAATACTTGAGCTATAACCCAAAATTTTAGAGCTGACATAAGGTGAAACAGGCATCATGGATGCAGAACAAGATCAGCCCACGCCAGTTCAACCTTATCTTATGCACCCCTGGTCAGACAGTCAAAGCCACTCTCAGAAGAAGACAGGATCTCTGGCAGTAAAGGTGCTTTAACACAAAGATGACACAGACAGACAGTGGCTCACATACTGTGAAGAAAACCATACACAAACCAACAGTGGGTTTGACAGTATGTCTGCCAGACCCACTGTAAGAAATCCCTTCAAATGTGGAAAGCAGAACTGGAGTCATAAACAGTACATTCATCAACATGGTAATGTAAATGGTGTGTTGTAGTAAGTCATGATTATATCAGTTTGGTACCTGTGCCAGGCATTAACAGCTTTCCATATATTGATAGTTGTGGGTCACTAAGTCAAAGTCCAGGGCTGTTTTGTTGTCCCACTCCATCCCTGGTTGCCGGCCTGCCCACTACATGAGGTTTTTCTCCCCAACGCATCACCATAACAACTCTTTCATTCGCATTCTTTTTCCCTTCGGAGGAAAAAGAATGCGAATTGAATTGAAGTTGGAATCTGTCGTTCGTAGTTTTGGATTGTCATATTTAATTTTATGTAAATGATTTCAGAACCCTGAGAAAAACCTCAACATTTGTATGTTGTACCTTGTAACCGACAAAAGCTGTACTTTTCTTTTTACCGTGACAACAGATATCAAGGCCGATGCAGATTTGGTCAGAGCTGACTTTCTGAATTTGTATTTTTATTGTTCATGGTCTTGACAATATGAGTGTCTACACAAGTGAGCTCTGGTTGATTAGGCTTATTGCTTTATTTGCACACAAAGCAAGGAAGATGCATCTAATTACAGACACTCACCAGGTATTGTGCATATGCATTCTAATGCCAGAGCTGAAGCGATGTACCTCTGCAGGTAAGTAGCTATTTGCTGGCATATTGGCTGACAGGATTCCCAGAGCAACACATCAGAAGGGATTATAGCCACAGTTTACTAATAAGAACTCAAGTCTCAAGAAAGTTAATCATACAAGTGTTTAATTACACATCTCAGACAGCAATCTAAGAAAGGTTCGGGAATTTTTTTTTTTAACCAGAGATCATTATCAACAGTTCATACATATTTCATAATATAATGATTCAAATGCTTCTTTAATTCTAATACACATAAAACATACAGAATAATAAGTATCAGAAACATGTTTCTGTTTTTTCTGATGTTACACTGTAGACTGTGAGGTGAACATTTTCTCTCTAGTTTATCAAGTCACTGACACTCCACAGTATGAGGCAACATTGCCTGTGCTGCAAATAAACTCATCAACCATAGTACCACAACGGTAAAACACAATGTTGGCAATGTGGCACATTTTGCAGATGTTAGTCAGCTTATCTGCTGCCTACTCTTACCTATTTTGGGCCCTGCTCTGTCAGTTACACTTACAATGTGTTTCTGTGATTGCTGCCAAAAGAAGGCAGCCACATCCCCACTCTATGTGGTATTCCATTGGCTCGAATTTTGAGACTCTACGATAGCGAAAAACTGAAAGACAAAACATAAAAAGCACACGGAAAGAGCTTAAGCCAAAAAAAGAAAAGGCTTGAAGGAGATGGAGAAACAGGCCAGGTTACGTGAAACCAAATATAAAATTTTTTCAAACATTTTGAGCTGGAAGACAAGAAGTGGAACGAAAAAGAAGATAAGCTCTCTTTGATTAACTAAATTCAAAATACAATCAATTTTAAATCTAGTTTAAAGCCAAACATTCCTTTTCTCTTAATTAGCTGGAATGAATCAAATTCAGTAAGTTTTTTGAATAATGTTAATTACTGATTCACACTTTGTTCACTCCTAACTACATTTTGATAAAGCCTTCTTGGAAGAAAAAACTCCTGTCATTTTTCTTCTGCTCCGCAGACAGATTTTGTGTTTTGTTGGTCAGAAAAAAAAAAAAAATCTTTGGAAATAAATTCAGATTTGTGGCTGAAAAAAAGTCACAAATTTTTGTTTGACATACCTCATTTCATCTTAAATTAGATGAACAGCAGCATTTACTAGAAACCTGAAAAGTCTCCAGCAGTATTTCTTAAACCATTGATGCATCTTATTGTTTGTTTTCTAATCCCTTACCTCTCACATCAGATGCTCACAGAGTGATTCAATTTTTCCTTCAGAAGCTGCTGATTTTCTGGCCTGTTTCCTAAACTTCTTGTCAGAAAGATTCAACTGGAGTGCGGTGGAAAATTGTGACTGCTCTTGTTGCTGTCATGCAATTTTGTAAATTTACATCCTTCCCTTCTCATGTTAGGCACACTTCACTTCAGTGAGTCTATAAAAAAAAGAAGTGGTATTCTGTTCTGCCTAGGAAAGACAGGTTAGAGGAGCTGAAAGTAAAAA
Organism: Poeciliopsis turneri; assembly: GCA_922788865.1. Lineage (NCBI taxonomy): Eukaryota > Metazoa > Chordata > Actinopteri > Cyprinodontiformes > Poeciliidae > Poeciliopsis > Poeciliopsis turneri. Next base: position 2,162,957 of record CAKLNU010000915.1, read on the forward strand.
AGGTGACATTTCTGCTTACACTATAGAAACTCCCATTTTCACATATATTTCAGAAAACTTTCTACAAAGAGACTAAGGGTTTAGAATTATTTCCCCCTTCCTATAAAGAAGGACTCTGAACTTTTCAAGACCTTCAAACTGTCTAACACAGAATAGAACATATAAAACTCGTAGCCAAGTAAATCTGAGCTTCTCCCCAACTGCAAATTAACAGGCTTCAAAAATAAAGTATAATATTATGAAAAAATAAATCTAGTTTGAGTTTGTAGTTATAAAAAAAACTACAAACTCATTACTTATTTATGTATATGTCTAAAAAAATAGCAAAATCAGCATTGCCCAGTTTCCTTTGTTCCCACAACAACTTTAATTGTATGTCAAAGAGCAACGATATCTGTGACACGTCAATGATTGATCATTGTGTTAGGCTGACCTTTTTGTCCACTTCGAGCTAAGTTCAAGTGGACAAAAATTGAAACCACAACAGCTGTGTCATTCATTAAGCATGGGGACCCAGAGGTTAGGTCTTTCTCAAAAGCACCCAGACTTTATGGCACAATATGTAGATTTAGGCTGCAGTGAGACAACAGTTTTGACAAGGTTGTGTTTTGGGTCACGTAGAAAATAAAACATTAAATCAGGTGGTGTAAATCGACAACCACTAAACTGATGGTTTGAATATTGCAAGTCTAATCTATATTTAACTCACAAACACTTTGAAAGAGCTTTTGAGGTGAAAGTGTTTAAAAAAAAAGTCAGTGAATGTTTCTGCAGATTTTAAGAAAAAAAAAACACAAGATGGTCCTTTCTATGATTCAGACTGATGAAACAGATTCAAAGAAGATAATACCGACAGACATGCAAAATCAAGCCAGATCACACTGAAGTCAAGGATGAGAGGTTTGAAGGAGTTAGGGACAGCTGGGCATGCAGCTTCACAGCAGAGCTGTCAAAGCATGGACCTAGGAAGAGATGAGGTGGCTCCGTCATGCAGGGCAGCGGTGAATGCACAGGAGGTGAGAATAGCTGGTGGGTCCAGGGAGTTCATCATTATAGAACCAGAACAGTCTTTGGCAGAAGCAGCATAAGTGTGAGACGACAGACCAATAAGATACAATCACCAATCACTTCGCTGACAGAGAAATTACATGTTTCAGATTGTGTTAGGAGGAAGAACAGTAAAATTTGGGCATCACTTCTCTTGAAACATTTGATGTAAAAAAAATAAATAAAAATCATGAGAAACAGCATGAAAAGCCTAGTCAACTTGCCTATTTCCCTACTTTGCTTTTTGGTTTAAATTTTTTCAATAACAGAATGTATTTTTGTAAATGCTCTTCATGTTTGCTCCAATGACAATTTGGTATTTGAAAGGGTTATTCTAAACATTAACAAGTAAATAAATAAATGACTAAAAACATGCACTATTTTTTGTACTTGAGCAGCTCTCAGCCTGGTCTGGTGCTTTTAAACAGAGAGTTGGTCCTAGAAAGAGAAAGCAGCAGGTGGTAAGAAAAAGCACATCTTCCAATAATGCTAAAGCTGCTGCTTCTGTTCAGTTCAAAGTCAGTTCTAGTTATCTTTTCTACCACAATGAAACCAATATTTGTTGTTCAGTCACAAGGCCTGTCAGACTGTCTTGTACAGAGACAGAACTCTAACCTCACCATGAATTCACACATTGCTATACGTTTGAAAATTAATGAGCTGACTACACAAACTTCAAATAAATAGGAAAACAGCAAATGGTGTGAAAGTATGAATGAGAAACATGTAGGGTTTTCACAGAAGTTTAAAAAAGGAGAGGAATGTTTGAGAGATGTATGGTATGTTTTCTGTTTGCACCATTTTTAATTTTAATATGAGAGAATTTTCTTTTCTCTGGCTCAAAGCTCTGTGCACAGCATGAACAAAACTTTGTAATGACTCCAGAATAATGACTCTTTATTGATCATTTCTTCCAACTTGTGGAATCAATATGAGTTTTTCAAAAAGCTCAGCGTCAATAGTTTTTAAGAGCTTTGGCAGCAGTTTATTTAAAACTGCAATAGCTATGTGAAGATGCTGTACAGAATAAGAGATTTTTATCTGTGAGTCTCTCAAATGCCACATCAGCTTGGCGCAACTTCATTTTGTTGATAAGCCTAAAGCTCATTCATATATACACCAAACAAGAATCAGGGTTTTTTCTTTTGGAAAATAGAAATGGAAGCACAACTTTAGAGCCTCAAAGTTTTATTCGGTTAAAGAAACTTGTGTTTGGGATCAAGAAATGTTCTAAATCAAAGAGACATGCCCAAGTGAAAATGAGCAAATATGTAATATCTCAATAGTTTTGTATTTTATATTCAAAATAATATAATGAATATTATATTGATTATAATATAATGACTTAGGTCATTTATGCAAATGAAGAGTATTAAACATAACAGTAGATAATGTTTTCTTTATCTATTATCCATAGTATATGGTTATTTTTCCCACATTAATACTTCAATTAAATATTGATATTGAAAAATAAATACATATCTGTTTTCATTAATATGTTTGGTGACCCAGAGGAAAATTTAAAGATAGATATTCTTATGAATGTTTTACTTATAAGCAATTGCTCAGATGTTTTCAATAACCAGTGATATTTGGTCATGCACACTAAAGTCAAAAAAGGAGATCAATCAATCAAATCAATCAAATTTTATTTGTATAGCACATTTCAGCTACAAGGCATTTCAAAATGCTTAACATCATGAACACAAAACACAAAGTCATGCAACATAGAATAAAAAAAAAATAAAAAAAATAAAAAAAATTATGATCACAACAATGCTATTCTGTCCATTTGCCCCTGGCCTGCATCACTGTCACAGCTTTGACTTAGAGACAAATATATATCCTCTTTCATTCCAGGTGGAAAATACCAGACTTGCGGCGCAGACGGATACCTTTATGGACTCAAAAGAGAAATTGATGGAAGATAAGACGACGGCAGAAAGAAGAGGTCTGTTCTCGGTTTGTGAGCATTAAAGAGTCTGACGAGCAGCTTGGTCTGACTGGAAAAGAAGCAGGGACATCTTTTGGTGCAACTGACAGGAACATGGACGTGTTTGAAGTGTGCATGTAAAGCATTACGTAAGTTGTTTCTCCAGCAAACAGTCATCTGCTAAAATCCAGACTGTCAAAATTTGAATGATTAAGGAACAGATTTGCAATTTATCAGAATAAGTAATTGAATAATTTTGTATGACTGCTAACAGTTGCTGGCAGTAAATGTTAAAAAGAGATAATGAATCTGCCATACGTCAAACATCTACAGAATAAAGATGTTGTCGGCTGGTGTCTGGTTAATTTTTAATGCTTTCTTCTGACATATTAAGATGAAGTATTGTCAACTTGAAAAGGTTTTAGAAATGTGACAGCTGTTTCTTCATTAATCAGCAAAACATAGAAGCATGTTGTTGAAATTTAATATTTACAGATGAAGGTTGTCATGGCATCTCTTGAAAAGAGGATATTGTGTAATACATTTATATATTTTACAAAAACAGAGCCAGAAAGTAATTCAGATTTGACACAGACCTATTTAACTACAGAAAAGTAGCTCTTGCTTAAGAGGGGTTTATGATGCATTTTATTTAATAAATAGTCCATAGTGAGGCAGGGTTACCCCATACTTTAATAAAGAGTCTTTCAGCCTCCCCCGTAGAGCATGGCATCATTAAAAAATAAGAAATATCTCTTGTAAAAATCTGCAATTAAGTTTAAGAAAAGACAGTTTAGTTGTGATGTTAATCCAGTTTTGCTTGGTTTTATATTAATTATTAATAACATTTCAGATTAATCTATGCATGTTGCATCATTTCAATGAGAAAGTGGAGGTTGGAAATGAGCTCTGACCTAATCTAAGCTCCACTTCTGCTCGTGTTTTTGACCTTTTGGTATCTTCTGAACATCAGGTCTGGATTAAAAAGAAGGCTGGCCAAGAAGTGGCTAAGCAACACATACACATTAGGTCGACCTAGTTAAAAACAGTAGTGGAAGAGTGCTATTAAAACATATCGGAAGATAGACATACATATGAGGTTTATTCTGTGTCCAATGAACAGTTTCTGGGCTGATTCGGAGGAATATTTTGATGAGCTTCTGAAAAAATTAGCGGGCGACAAATCTTGCCACTTATCTACTTATCTCCTTATTGAAAGCTTTGGTAACAATATGTGAAAACACCAATCAGACTCCAGTTACAGTGAGAAGTTAGTATTGCCATGAGCCCCTTTAGCTATTGGTTTGACTGCAGACATTTAAATAGTGTTCATGAAAAGGGAGGAGAAATGGGTCAAGAAATAGCAAGTATAAGTATAGAAAGTATAAGTAGATAAAATGTTATAAATGTACTGACAAACCTAAAAGGTCAAATGTGAGAAGTCCCTCAGTAAACTGGTTTTATAAGAATGGTTTGAGATGCCAATGACTGCAGCAATGACTTTGTTAAAACATGTTTATTGTTTCAACGTGGGATTTATTCCCCCAATGAATAAAAATATTTTTAATTAATTTTCTGTTGTGAGATTATGCCACAGCTATTATGAATACATTTATCTGAAGGCTTTTCACATTTTTTTCACAACTGGAGGGCACTAACGCAGTAATTCTGAGCCAACGAGCCAGTGGATGTTTTTCTCACGTCACAGGATGGTGTACTAAATTATATATTCAATTCTGTGACCTCCACAACTCCAATGGTTTATCCCTTTCTACAAGCAGTGCACATGCAAGCTTCAGTTCCATAACTTTATCTTTGCCCCTTTTATTTATATGTCATGCTGTGACAGCAAGAAACATTGAAACTTTGTAGCGTAGTTACCAAAATATTCCGTGTCAAATCATGAGCCACACTAATGTGTCTTTTGATACAGCTGCCAAGATCTTACTATTTCACTTGAAGTCAGTGAGTTATAGATGTGACACTGTGACAGAAAGTTAGTTCTCTGGAAAGTTGTAGATCAGAGGGAGCCAGCAGTTCCTGTAAGTCTGTACATGACCATTCTGACACTTCGGCTGCTATTCTGAAAGACATGCAGTGAGAACCAGACAGTCCATAAAAAGTTGTCAGTGCAGCGGTTACTGTTGTGATTTCAACCTCTCACTGAATGTGTTTGTACTCTAAAAGAAGATCTAATTTATTTCCTCTTGATGTGTCATTGGGTTTTGATAAATCTTCAAATGCAAGAGTTCTGCACTCTGGTGTAACACTCAGTGGACTTCAGCAGTCTTACAAGGGAGTTCAGAAACGCTTGCAACGTAAAGAACATGAGAAGACCGCAACGCCATCAAGGAAGGATAATCAAGGCAAGCATGATCAGACTCTCTTAAGTAGAAGCTGTAGACAGGACAACTAAAAGAAAACTTTCGTCAACATGCAAAGTGCTGTATATAGAGGCAGACCAACAGCTCACATAACACCCAATCAATATGCTATGACAACAGTGAAGGGAGGCATAGGTAGTATCATAATGTGGAAATGTTTTTATTCTTCAGCTGGGACATGAAAGCTGGTCAACAGTAAAGGGAAGATGCGAGGCTGTGGTAGGTAGGAGTCTTGCATTGCAGAATCATCGATGTGATAGACAGATGACAGATCTGATGGCAACACTTTATTATGACTGAAATGGAGCAGTTTCCAGCAACAGCAGCAACAGACATTACATTCTCATCTCCTGTGCAGTTAGGAGATACTGCCAAGGGCTCTTTATGTTTAGCAAAGTAAAAATTAATGACTGGAAAAAGTTTGGCTTTATCTCGCATTAGTGTACCCAAATTTCAATTAAATGCTTCTTGCTAAAAGATACATTTTAATCAATAAGCCTCTAAGGTTTGATTTCTAGTCTCATTTCTCAGCTTTACTCAACAGGAACAAGAAAGAAGCTCAGCAGAGGAAGATAAAGAACCACCAGAGAGCCTCTGAGGCAATGATGATAGAAGCACAGCAGACTGGATTGGCTTAACCAAATCTGGAGTGAAAATGTTATCATTTGAATCATGATCAGATTGAGATTTTCACTTTTCACAGTGAAAACATATTTTTATAGTGAAAACATCAATTTTACTAGAACTTGCTGAGTTAAATTTTCCTTAATGGTATTATGAAATGAAGTTTCAGACAGTAATGAAGGTAGGAAAATGCCATATTTTATTTCAGTTGGGGCTCCCCTCATTGTTTCTGTAGCTGTTCACTGAATGTCTTAGTCCTGTGAGGAACCTAAAGCAAGGATAGAAAATAAGAATACAACAAAGGAAAGGGTTAGATGTCAAAAAATTGCCACAAGATCATCTAGCTGAACAAGACACAAAATGAAAACCTGATGGCACAAGCAGCCCATGTCTGACTGGAAGCAGAAACTCCCCTTAAAAGTTGCAGTCTTAGTAGACAGTCATACAGCAGAAATACATTAGTTTTTGGATACTAATAACATTTTGTTAATATCTAAGTATACAAAACCGTATTTGACCTATCAGATTTTCTCATATTTTACAGGAAATAAAGATCTTGTTTGGTTAAAATGACATGAGAAAACCATGGATTAGAAATTTTGAACAAGCACATCCTAGAGGTCCCTCCTTCTTGCTCTTTGCTGCAGCCCTCCTCCCTCAAAGTGAGAACTTAAGAAATTTAAAGTTTTCTTGTGAGGTCGTTTCTTTGTAATTAGGACATCTGCAACAGATCGACAATCTTGAGCTTGAATGATGGTACACACTGAGCGAATGAGGGTGTGAGCATCATTTAAACAATCATGACAGATGGTGATAAAACTGTTCTCCTGGCTATGATTGGTTGTTTGTGAATAGGGATGTTAGATGATTGCAAATTACAGTAGAACCACTGGGAGAAGGAAAATATGCTTGATTTTGTCACAAATTATGTGTCTCATTAGATACTGTCAGGACATAGTGATAATTTCAACAAATATTTTTGGTCTGCCTTAAAGTGCAGTGCTAAGGCAGGTGAAAAATATACTTCATGGTGCTCTGTTGATTCTAGTCCAGCAACTTGTAAAGACAAAAATAAAACAATACCTTAAGAAAAACAGGGTCAAATTGAAATGAACAGGTCTTGACCAGTTTATTTGACATACATTACCATTACGCATAATGGGATGAAAGAGTTTCTTGTTCTGTATCTTGTTCTGGCCACACAATTCAGTTTGATTATAATTTCTTTAATGTGACTCATCTAAAGTTTGTTAGATTCTTGATCTTCCAAACAGCTGAACAATGGCAGCTAAATTTTGTCACTTGTCATGCAGCAATGAATGAATTAAAACTCCTTTCTTCACTTTATGACAGAAGTTTATTTTAAAAGCTAAGTAGAAATAAGACTGACTGAGTAATTATGGTTCTTTTTTGTCCATTTTAAATATGCATAATTTTAGGTTCTATCTGATGTGCAAAAGCTGGTGAATTGCTAATATGTGAGCATCCCTTTTTACCTCTCTTTGGGAACGAGGTGCCTTCAAAATAAGGTGAGCCACCTTCACGACAATCCTTAATTGATGACAGGCAAAACAAGATATGCAACAAACTGCTTGTTACATCCCTTTATTGCATCTGAAGTAAATGCCAATATCCCACATTATCCTGCAAAATCCTGCAGGGTGTCAGCTGAGGAGGTGTGTTCCCACACACCTGCAGACAATCAAGCCAAACTCCTGGCGTATATGAGTCAGTCTCTCAAAGCTTGAGTGTTAAAGCTCGTCGTAAATCATGCCTCTGAATCGCAGTGGCCTAATGTATTCTTTCCTTGAACTTCTCAAAGGAGAGGAGAAGTTCAAGGTTATTAATTTTTCCCCAATGTTGACACAGAGTTTGACACATCTGGCTCACTATCCAGGTTATTCTAAGCAATATTTCTCTGCTCACCTCGCTTCTCCCTGCTCAGATACTAAGTCCTCCCAACCCTTCAGAAAACCTCTCCTGGACGAAGATCATCTACATATTTCATTGCACAATAAATATGTTTCTCTTTTTGTCTCCTGAGAGGATTTGTGTATATGGGTCAGGCATTTAAACAAGACCGTGACATAGCAATAATCTAGGAGCAGAGAGAACAATATTTTACAATTATGCAACATGGTAGGTGCTCTGTATTCTGACAGTCAAAAGCATTGTCCAAAGGCCAAGTTACTCCCACACAACCCTTCAGTGTAACACTTTATTATGCTGCTGGCATTCTTTCAGCTGTTCATCCTCTTTCTGCCTAAATATGACTTTACTTTGCTTTCCAGTTCAGAAAAATACATTTATGTTTTACCTGAGGCTTGAACACCTGTGCTCAAAGTCTTCAACCTATAGGGGCAAATTGGAAATGTAGGTGCTTCTCTCCAGCTTGGAGCCCAGCCACATGGCAAGAAATATATACACTCATAACTAACAACCCTAAGAATAGCAAAGTTTTGGATCTTTGTTTTGAAAGGATTTTTCATCTCAGTTACTTGAAATCATTTTTCGTTCAACCAGAGCATTATCAGCATATTGGTACATAGAAATGTGACATAAACTGTGACAAAATCAATTCCAAAATCAATTTCAAGTGATACTGGATGTGTTGAAACTTTAAATATGGACCACCACATCTCTCCATGGTGGACACTTTACACTGTCATTTAAAATTCATCCTCTATCTGTTTCCATTATACTTGTCATGTTACATTTTAGGCAAAAAGCAATACCGCAGCATTTGCTCTCAGGAATTTAGTGTTTTTGTTTTTTTTTGCATGTTTTCCATCAGTGGGTATTGAGCTTGGCAAAAAAGCATTCTGCTTCTTTGGCCCCTCCACTTGCAACATCATTCAGCAAGGCCTGGAGCAGAATAATATAATGCAGTATATTATGTGTACTGTGTTGAATGGGAATCAACATGTTCACATTTTTCTTTTTGTTGAAGCTTGATGGCAGTGAGCCATCAAGTTTTGACTCCTTTAAAGGAGGGTCAAAGGTATCAGCAATTTGTGTGCATTAATCAACTTCTGTTGAAGCCTTTATTGTTCAATATTTGACCCCACAACTCACAACTATGTTAGCATAATGTAGGTAATTCAGACTTTCTAAAATGTAAACACTACATTTTATAACCTAATTGAATTATACTATAATTTAATATTTGTAGTTTTTGGTCAAGCATAACTTGATGTAGATCGTGCTAATCCTGCAAACGAGTGTACTTTATGTCATGCTTTTGTCTTAAATAACAACAGTCTGCATCGGGATAGAGATAATAAAAAAAATAAAAAAAAGACATGATATCAAAAATATTTTTGATATTAGGTTATAGCAAAATGTCAACTTACACTGTGAAGGAATTGATCTTTTATGTTCTAAATGATTCTGGCAGTTGTTCACAGTTATTAACATCATATTTAGATCTTATGTGGAAAGGTTGAACATAATTTTTGCTTTGTCTCAGAAAGGTTTGCACCCGCATACCAGGGGTAAATACCAGAGATAAAACTGAGACTCACTGATAGAACTAAAACAGGTCAGCAAAGGTCACGTTTGAATGACTCAAAGGATTATTTCACAGCAGATTTGCTTGACTTTAAGTGGCTCTTTTGAGTTGGCCGATCAGATGACACTCTTTTGACGTGCATTAAGCAGTGGAAGAAGAACACTAAAAGGCAAATGGTCTGTGCACTATTTTGCAGCTCCTTCAAATCCTCATGTGTATTCCACAAAGTGCCTAGAAATGTGTTTCTTAATCACCATTCTCTTCACCCACAGAAAGCACAGAAAGCTCTTATCATCTTGTGTGTCTGCCATGAAAATCCTACACCATTTTATTTATTGTTGGTATTCTTACATGCACACATTGGGAAAAGTAGGATTCTCAATGAGACGGATGCTGAGGACAAAACCAGTGGGCATTTGATAGGAGGACAAACACTCTAAAAGCCTTCTAATGACAGAGGGCATAAAGACGGGCAATTATTATGTGAGCAATGATTCTGTTTATTTAGGTGAACTGTTTACAAAACTGTTTACAAAAGGAAAACACAACCTTAATCAATAATTTGGGAAAAAAAGCTTATACATGCCTACTCTATTCATAGAGCCTACAGCAATGAACAATATTCTGTCCATATACACGGGTACACATACTCACAATTATATTTAAATATACATACATAAATGAATTGTCATGACTGTTTCAGACCAAATTATCTATTTAGATTGTTTTTAGATGTCAAAAAGCCAGAGTTTAGATCACAATCCTTAGGGTGGTTAATACATTCCTAAAGAAAGACATACTGCCAACACGATCTGGCATTTTCTTAGTAGTTTCTGCTTCTCCTTCTTTTCTATCCTCACCTTCTCTTATCGCTCTGCAGCCATCTCTTCCTCACTGCAATTCTAACTGGCATATTTTTCTGTCCCTCTTTAACAACTCCACAATCTGTCCTTTTCTGCCTCTTAACAGCAACAATAATAAACTTTGTAAGCCTTTTGCAAAGACTTTATGTTGCTACAACACAAATATAATGTAAAAATCAACTTAAGAAAATTGCCAAACACAAAGGAAGTGAATGACTGTGTTTATTTGTGTTTGTCCTGAGATGGTATAAAAAAATATTAATCAAAAAAACACAATTGTGGAACTGGACGTATAGTTTGTATATTCAGACATTGAACACAGACTTTCTCATAAAATGTTTTCTTCTGGATTAAAAAATACATGCCTCCTTCTCATCATCCAGTATGATTGATTTTAATAGATCAAGCAGATTAATAATTTGTGCAGTTTGGCATTGCTGATAGGCAGCCTTTAGTTTTCTGTGTGGCCTGAACACATCCAAAAACGCTATCATACTCTATGTTGATAGCTGTCAAACTCCAGTACTGGAGGGAAACTGCCCTGCAACTTTTAGCTGAGCCTCTGCTGCAACACACCTGAAGAGAAGTATTAGGTCATCCTTTCTTTTTGGCATTTTGGACAATTAGCCCCGGTCCTCTTTCTTCCTTTCTTTTTTCTTTTTCAGATCTCCACTTAACATGAAAAATATCAGACTGATCCAGAGCTTCTGGTGTTAAACTCCAAAAGTTTCCTGTTGACAGCATCCACAATGGACTCCTCCTATGATGGAATGAGTCTTCCTGCAATGTAGAATGGAAAACCTGTTGACCTGATGTAAGAGATAACCACCTGGAGCTCAATACTGTCAAAGGAATTGAAATGAATGCAGACTTTGAGAAGAGCCCTGCCTTCACTTATCATCATTCAAAGTGAAATTTTACCTGTCAAAAGAAACTGATAGTGCATTTTTACTGGCCCCTGAGTGCATCTTTTCCTCGTCCACCTCTGTCTGGTACATTGCTGCCACTCTCAGGGACTAAAGGAGGCTCTGATGTGCCATTCAGCTTGCAGAGAAGGTGATTGGATGTAATTTGGCAAGGCAAACAGACATGCATGTCTCCAGGACTTTTAGATTGGCAGGAAAAGCGTGGCCACCCACTCTGGTCATTTTGTCACTTTGCTCTGAGACAAGACTGCGACCCATCAGGACCTGAACCTCCCAACACAGGGATACATGCAGTTACTCACTCCTGGTTCACATTCAAAACATTCTGACACCTGAATGTTTTGACACTCAGGTGTCACAATATGCATAAGCCATTTTTATTTTTTAATATTAGAATTAGTATCTATATTTTGCATTGTCACTGCCTCCTCGACAGAACTCCCTTGAAAAAGAGATTTTTTTATATCAAGCTCAATAGGATTTTATCCTGATAAAGTAAAGGTTAGATATACTGTACAGACCAAAAGTTTGGACACAACCTTCTCATTCAATGGGTTTCCTTTATTTTCATGACTATTTATAAGGCAAGAAAGCCCACTTATTAACCTGACAGGACACACCTGTGAAATGAAAACCATTTCAGGTGACAACCTCTTGAAGCTCATCAAGAGAATGCAGAGTGTGTGCGAAGTAGTAATCACAGCAAAAGGTTTCTACTTTGAAGAAACTACAATATAAGGCGTATTTTCAGTTGTTTTACACTTTTTTGTTTAGTACATATTTCCACATGTGTTAATTCACATTAACCAAACAAAAACAGAGACCTAACATAGTAGCAGGCAGCATGTGATAATCCCTGTGAATTAGGGGGGAGGATGAGAAATACTGTCAATGTTTGCCAACGTTTGAAAATAGGCATTAAAGAGGTTACCTCTGTTGATGCAAGTAGTGAAAGGTCATCTTTTCTTTCAAATTTGTTCACCAACAGCTGTGCTGTTCTTTGCATGTTTCAACATGGTCTTTGTCAGTAGCTCCTAAGGTTTTGTATAAGTCCATGCAGTTTATTCACTTATTTTTCATCTGTTCTTCATTGTCTTCTGAAAATTATACTACTCCTTATATCCTCCACTCAGCTGCTTTGTTACCACACACTGCACAATAAGCTGTCAGCATGAGCTCTGTTCTCATGGTTCCTTTGAAATTACAAGAATTAACAGAAAAAAGTGTTTTTCTTCTCTTTTGTATTCTATTTTGAATCACCATGTTGAAAGTTCAAAAGACAAAAAACAATTAACAGTGATGCAAAGACATATTCTATTTTTTCTTCTGCTGTAAACTTGGGGACTTTATTATAGCAATATTTTTTCAAGCCATTGAAAAATAATAATTTAACTTCCTTCTCAAAATCAAGTTTCATAGATAAAGTCGATTTAAAGCTACATTATGCTCTATTTAAGCTTGGGAATGGAACTGTATCAAATGCAACATAATACTTTTAAGACACGTTTAAAGCAAGGGTTTGATTTCACACTGTTGCGTTAAATTTGTATGGAGGTGAAGTGAGGGCTTGGAGGATGGTCGAGTGTGTGTGTGTGTGTGAATAACTGAAAGACAGAGGGAAGGTTTCTACACTGTGTTCCAAATTATTATGCAAGTGATGTTTTCTCAGATTTCCTTAAATGGTCAATGCAAATGATAATATAAGTATAACTTTCAAGTCATGAACTATTACAGTACAAATCAGATCTGAGTGTGAGTGACCAGGAAATGAAGTGTGTACGAGTCAAATTACTTTACTATATTACTTACTATTGTTGGATCCCAGCTCTTCACATGGATTTTTTCCACCATTTTTGTCCCTATCATTGAAGAGTAGATGTGCAGGTTTACAATTATAAAACTACTAAGTTACTTATAAATTCATGTCCCTGAGTTCGGCAGCAAATAACATTTTAAAACATAAACCAGCAGCAACCTAAAGTTTGAAGCTGAAATTTAAACAATCGAAACATTCCATCTGAAATCATTAAAGCATGAAAAAAAATTGGAACGATAGATGTACATCCTACGTTCTTCAACTATCAGATTGCGTTCCTGGAAGGAAGTGTGTTTATTATCAGCCATGATTCTTTTCTACTGGTCTCTATCAGTAGAAAGAAAAGCCATCAACTAAGAAGCATTATGGCTTAAACAGATCTTCAAGGTAAATTTATAGAATGATGCTATGGGAAAAAATGTGTTTCTGTTTGACACAAGGTGCTACAATGCTACAATTTTCAGAGAAGTGCAGGATAACTCATTTGATTGATAATACATAATATAATTTTTGTTTATTGAGGAGAAGCCTAATGACTGGTTGAAAGGGAACAGATTTTCCCAAGTCAGAGCAGGAGGTAACCACACCTTAGCTGTTTCCCACTGACATTATTCTCCTGAATAGTAGGACAGATTACTTACAGCTCTAAGTACACACGGCGTAGTTACGGTACAATGTTTTTGTTATTGTCTGGTGCCATGGCAACAAATTCTTATTAACCACTTGGATGACATCAAGCTGGTGGGTGAATCACTAGCTCTACTTCAAAGGCTGTTCCTGTGTGGGATCCATATCTATGATCTACACTCATATTCAATAAATTAAGATATGTTACTTTTAAGCAAGTATTAAACATATTTTCTATTAGATCCATATAGCTGCCTTTGACTTCTTTTATTGATCTGATGTGACATTCTAATCTGGTCATGTTTTAGCTGTTGAAAGAAATCGACAGAAATAAAAGCTTCAAAACATCATTCTGTGTAATTCATATATGTACCAAAGGTGTTTTACCTGTGAGTTGAGTTGCTGAATACATGAGCTTTTTAAAATTATTTTAGCTTCAGTATTACCTAAAGGTAAATAGGGAGGGGTGCATTTCCTCCGTGATTGTGTTGAATTAAAACACAGAATAATAAAAACATTCTGGATTTTCAATGCTGGAAAATGGAAAATGGATGACAAATCCCCTCTGGCATTTGTCATCAGTATTTCCCACTAAGCAACTGCTGCACTCTGCACACTTTCTTTTTATTAGACCATTCTCTGTAACCCAGAGAAATTTTTGTGCGTACAAAAACAGATACACCTGAATCCTGACAACTGGAGCCAATGCTTTACTCTCATTTTATATTAAAACGGTCCGAAATCTATTTCATCCAGTGAGATGTAGCAGCTGGATGACACTTATAAAGTTGATCCTGAAGGAAACTTTACAGTTGTCTGCTGAACCTACTCCTCTAATAACAAACACTAAAGATTCATCAGATAAAAACAATGAGTATTAAAAAATAAAACACCTCTAAAAAAGGAGTTTAAAGCAAAGTTTTCACAAAACCCAACACAGAAATCTTCCATTGTTGTGTTTAAATTACATATGAAACTACAGATTTTATTTACATAAGCATCTATCTTTTGAACAGTTAAAATGTCTGCAATCAATCAAAGTATTGTGTTGCTTTGATGACTTGGTGGCCCGAGGCTGATAACTGACAGTGGATCAGATTAAGAGACTGGCCCCAGCTCTACGGCTGTGAATAATGTTTTTTGTGGTACTTGCTAGACACAAGCAATGTTTAAGTGGTGTCATGGCACACCTTTTATACACTCTTAGGTACTATGATTACACGCACCACTACAGCTGTTATTTTTCTCTCGAAGTTGAAGACACGCTTGAAGACATACCTCATTAAACTTTGTAAACCTTGAGTGCTTATGGAAAGAAAAGCATCTAAGTTATATCCTTCAGGAGAAAAAATAAATAAATTCCAGCTTTCTCTTGGACTTAATGACACAGGAAGAAATGCATATTTTTAAATGATGACTATAAAATTCTGCAGCACTTTAAATTGTAGTAAAATAATTTCTTCTATTTATTGAATAAATAGAATGATATAAATTCTGTAGAATTCTATAGAATCATCATTTTACATCTTCAGGTTTTAGCTACTTTAAAACCAGGTCTTTTCCTTTACCTCCATAAAATAGAGCAATGCTCAAGAGAAAACCAAACAACTAGAAACCCACCTGACCACAGCAGCTAATAATGTTCTGATGTTTTACCACTAAGGCTTAGTGAAGGGTTTATATCCCTGAGCTGCCTGGACAGACGTAAAGTTCTGAGCTAAATTTCAGCTCTCAAAAGGGCACGTCTTCATTCAATAAACTTGAGATTTGTCTGTGGCTAAAGGCCATGTATGAACATTGAGGTTGTCTTGAACCAATATGCAATAAAAATTTAAAGCCATTCACAATGCGCCCACAATAAAAATTGAAGTAGCTTGGCCATGGATATTTTATGTTTTGTTTAAAAACATTTAGTAGTACAGTAGTTGACCTAAAATTGTGTATTTCATTATGTTGTAAAGCAAACAAAAAGTCCCTAAAAAAGCACCAACTGCAGGGTGAAAACACTGAACTCACCCTGCTCGGTTCTGGTCCAATACAGCATAAAAGTCCCATTGACGTCTTCTACGATAATTTGAAACATAAAATTAGATGTTGAAGCTTGTTAATCATTATTTCTTCCACCTCTGAACTTGCAATAGTACTGGTAAAAACATCTGTGGATGTCTTAAAATTGCTTTGTTAAATACAATCAGCTGTCTGCTAACTTTTTTATTAGCCCATGGTATTTTGCTGCAGTAGTAATTTGAAGTCCTGAATGTCTGAGCCAAAGAACAACAGATTGTACAAGCACTTTCACTTTTTGGGCTCATATTCAAGCACGTCCACTTCTTCCGTCGTGTGTGGTGATTATGTCATGCCTTGATGAGCTAATTCATGAAAAATGTTAACAGTTCTCAGTTCCTTTAGTTATTCTCTTGAATGTCCTGGGGAAGCATGAACACAACTGAAAAGGTAAAGTGCAAGATCCATAATGCAAAGTTGAAACCAGATATTTTCAGGAACAGTATGAAAAGACATATAACTTTAGGGTATGAATATAACCTGAGTTCTCTTATAATAACACAACTGTCTCACCATTTAGATCTCCATCTGAATGACCTCGTCAGAAACATAAAAGCTGCCACAGTAATCCTGAACTATGGATGGCATGGGGCTTTTTTCTATTGGGAGAATCTTATGGGAGGACACCAAAGACCAAAGAAGCCTTTGGATGTAAAAACATTTCCAAAAAAACAAAAGAAAAAGTCCAGTTGCCCTTTATTTAAGCATTTTGAATTGTCAGATCCTGAATGACTGAGAATGTACATCAGTTTAAAGGCTATGCTGCAGAATACTAAGAAAATGAAGATATGCCCAAGAAATGCCTCATTAAGGCAAGAAAACTTAAAGTTGCATTAATATGAATATTTCAGGCACATAATGCCATATTTACAACCATTCTTAGGAGCTTTGTGCTCAAAAGTAGTTTACAGAAGCACCTCAGTATCCACACCGTTACATCAGGTGTTTGCTAATTGGCGCTGCTGCTAGTTTTGAGGAGATGTGTGGCGGCGAAGGCTTTTCTGGGGACCACAGCTCTAAGGAGGAGGTTTGGGTAAATAGGCGTCACTATGTGGAAAAAAACATATGAACACTCCTCAATGGGAGCCATGGGAGATTCAAGGATTCCTCAAATGTGATATAAATATCAAATTAACACCTCTCTTATGTCAATTATGAAGGAATATTAAAACATGAAATAAATCTCAAAAAAGTTAATTTCACACAATACTACACCCTCTTCTCCTCCCATACCTTTAAAATTAAAGCCATTTTTAATTGTTTTAATTTTTAATGGTTTAAGAAGTGTTACTTCTTGTGAGCATGTTTGCATTCATGCCACAGTCCAGCTTGTGGCAAAACGATAAACGAGCAGCCAGCTCAGTTTTGCTGAAACTGGTTGGATGGATTTTCTACATAATAATGTAAAGGGCATTTTTTCGTCAGCTAGGAAATGATAATGATGTCCCTGAATGAGATAAGGAAGTCTGTCTGGCACTCTGAATGAGATGTTAGGGGTTCAGAAGAACTCCCAGTCGGATAAAAGATGTCGGTTGTTTACACTGTTTGTATCCAGAGAATAGATGGAAACAATGAAGTGATATCACCAGCTACAGTTTCATGGAAAAATATAAATTAGTTTCCTTCCTTATTAAAACATGTTTCCTCTGAGTTGAGTTACTGAATCTTGCATTTACCTCCTAATCCCATTGCTCTCGCCATTTATAGAAAAAAACTCTGTCACTTTATTGATGAAAAACTTGAAAAAACACACAGACTCACACAATGATGCACCTTTCAATCACAAAAGTCCCAATTACTTTGTGTTATTTATTTCTGTCACTGTATAGGGAATTTTCTGTATAGGATGCCAAAACACTATGAGAAGATGTTAGAAAATCTTGAACAACATGAACAAATATATTTAAACATTGCAAGCTTCAAGAGTGCATGGGATTTATTTGTTTATTTATTCCAGGATTTCCTTCTTAATGTGTACATGAAACAATTCTGTTGCAGTTCATGAAGCTTGATTTTAATGCAGTTCTATTTTTGGTATGAGCACAAGCAAATCCCCATCTGTATAATTCATTGTAAGAGACTTAAAGAAAAAAAACGCTGTGTTCTGGCTGAGATTACAGAAGAAGAGGGCTCTTAACAGATGATGGCTACAAAGCATATTTTTCACCCTTGGTTTCATCTGAATGTTTAGCTTCATTGAAAAAGATTATAATTTTATTATTTTTTGGAAAGTTACATCTTAAATGCCAATTTATTTTTTTCCATTTTATCAGATCAAGACATACAAGCATGCCAAAAAAAACAAATAAACAAATAAAAAATCTATGGTTTAAGAACAGCTTTGTAAAACTGGACGTGCGCCTCACCAGCCGAGTGTCAAACTGTGCTTTGATGTTTTTCTTTCTAACAAGAGTTCTCCGCTGGAGATTGGTGTTGTCTGACAGAATGAGTTAGTAATGCTGTTTGAGAGCATAGTGTTCCTAACCTGCAGCACAACGCAAGAGAAATTTCACTTTTTTTGTCATTTGTCCTGATTATCCTTATTATTTTGTGATTCATTAAAATCACTTTTCAATTGAAACTACTGTGAGGGCTTGATGTTTCAATGTTTCCGTTGCGTGAGGCAAACTTAAATCAAACAAAGGCGATCTACAAACACTAAGTCATCTTCTTAATCCTTGTTTTAGTTGGAAATATGTCACATCCCAAGTTACGAATGGGGTGTGACATCTTTTCAGCTAATTCTAACTAATTCCCAAATTAGCCATTTGGGAATTAGTAAACCCAAATTACCTAAGTACATGCCTGTATACATGCTTGTTAGTACAGGCATAATAAAAAAAAAAAATCATGATAAAGTGATAAAAATCATGCCTGTACTCACAAGTAGCTCCCTGTGATGTCATTTTAAGAAAGAGATGATGTAATAAAATGATTGACATGGTGGAAAGCCATGTCTGATAAATCACAAAAATAATGTGGATGTGAAGAAAGCATCAATAATGGATGGGGATCCTGTGTGTGAATTATTTCAATTTTTCAGAGTTTAAATTCCAGTCTATGGATTAACATAGAAGCTAATCCAGGGTAGCTTTTATGTTAGGTAAATTTTTTGTTCACAGCGACACAGTTGGTAGTACTGCTGCCTGGGTTCGATTCCCAGCCCGGGGTCTTTCTGCGCGGAGTTTGCATGTTCTTCCTGTGCATGCATGGGTTCTCTCCGGGTACTCCGGCTTCCTCCCACAGTTCAAAAACATGACTGTCAGGTTAATTGGTCTCTCCAAATTCTCCATGTGAGTGTGTGCATGGTTGTTTGTCCTGTCTGCCTCTGTGTTGCCCTGCAGCAGACTGGTGACCTGCCCAGGGTGTGCCCTGCTTGTCGCCTGGAACGATAGCTGGAGATAGCCACCAGCACCCTTCCTGACCCCACTAGGGACAAGGGTGATAGAAAGTGGATGGATAGATGATTACAAACTTGCTTATCTACCCATTTTTCTTTATATGTGTATCAACCAAAACTTGACTTTCACAAAAACTTTAGAAGTAAAAGTTGACGACAAAAAACATCACATGAGCAGGGACTAGTGTGCTCTGGCACCAGTGGCTCATTTAGCTCTTGACTCATCTTCACAATGTCTTATGTTTAAACAAATGTTCCCATATTTTGTAACTGTGATCCTGAATAAAGCTGTACATGTAGGATGCCTGTCTTTTATGGTTTTAATTATTAAAGACTTATTTCAGATGACTCAGATGCAAATCTAATAACTGTTCCTTTATTTTGCAGATGCAAGCCTCAGTAGAATACAAATATATAGCCTTAGAGATCTGCTGCCATTGTTCAATGCTATGTGGATTTGTAATTCTTGTGGTGTTACTGAGAGGTGCAGGGTCAGTGTATCATTCAGCTATATAATAGATAGATGCTCTACTTGTTGAACCCACAGAGAGAAAATGAGATGTAATAAGACACTAAAGCAATCAGTAAATTTATGTATAATGTATTAACTTTATTAGTTAATTCTCTTTGTTTCTTCGTGTTAAGGATTGGCAAATTATGCAGTGGTTACCCACTATATAATGTTGTGGTCTCCACACATTTGCACAACATTTAAAACAAGCTATGCCCATGCTTGTCTGATGTGTGGTTGCAAAGTGTGACAACCACACATCAGAAACAAGTTAAACAGCTTTTGTTGCTGTTATTTAAGCTTCACCTCTCCAGAGAAGTACAGATTAAACTGTGCATGTTTCACTGTAATTGAAGGAGTTACTGTCAAACATATACTTTACATCTGTTGTCGCCTTGATGGCGCTCTTTTTATGAGTTGTAAACAACCGTCTGAGAATGACATTCCTGAATCTGTTGTGAAGTCTGTACTTTTGTTTTTACTGTCAAAAACAAATAGTACTGAGACAGAGCAAAGGTGACGCAGAAACACACACATATCACAAACCCTTTGTGTTCCTACATCTTGATAATATTCATGTTTACCCAAATGTCAGAGCAGCAGGTAACTGATTGTGGGACTTGCTAAGACTTGCCAGTGGCAGCTGAGAACAGCCTGAAGACTTGGGTGTCACCAGAGGTGACTCATAAGAAGGAAACTTCAGGACAAAAAACCTCTTCATAACTTTATGGTGGGGAAATAGACATATCCGGACACTGTGAAGGTGAAAATCTTTCAGCCAGGTGCATTAAAGTGTCATATAAGATGAGAGCAAAGAGTTCAACACAAAACATATATCTTGTAAGTTCCCAGCTACAGATTCAGTACATTTCTTTCATTCTCACTGAGTCTATAAGCATGACAAACTCAAGACATGACATTAACCATGAGGTCAAAGAACCAAGAAGCCAAAGTTCAACATAGTCTAGAAACAATAGTCAGCAACAACATTTATCAGCACACACCCAAGACTAAAGACATAACAAGCCATGCTGTAAATATCTCTTTCTTCCTGGCTTTTGTGCTTGAAGCACACAGAAGGAACAGACTGTTAAAAGACTGTTGTTATCAATCACAAACTTAACTGAATAAATGTGATTCAGTGCACCATTTCTCAACTTTTTAAACTAATATCTGCTTTACTTAAAAACAATTTCTAATGTTTTATCAAGAGCTTATAAAATTATTCCAATGAATTGCTTAATTTTTCTGTGCACACAAAGTGCAGTCTTATGTAACTCCCAAATTGCAGTGGCTCCTTTCAAATATAAACATTTTTAAAAGGATTTTAATGAATTGTTTTGTTTTCAAAGAAAGTAAGAATTCTGCTTTTTCAAAAAATGTCAAAGTGTTGTTATAAACATGCATAATGGTAAATGGCCTGTTCTTGCATAGCATTTCACCAAGTCAAGGGGTGAAATGCTATGCAAGGTTTCCAATCGACATTCTTTCACCCATTCACGCACATGCTCACACGCTAATCATTGAATTGAATCATAAGCACCAGATAGGAGGAGTCTCTGCAGAAACCACCTGTACTTTAACTTCCCAGGCATTTTATTGGGTGTTGAGAATGTGTGCGGTGTTATTTAACCAAATGTTAAATGAAGCCTCTGGAGAGTTTTGAAATGCAAAACCCTCATGCTTGCCCGGCATAAAAAAAAAAAAAAAAGCTCCAGTGCTGATAACATATAGACTGGATAAGGGTTTTTTCACCTCATGGTTGTTAAAACATTTTCAGCGAACAGCTGTCTTTCAAAGCAGCCTGTCCTACAGGTATAATGTAACATATTGAGTCATGTTTTTTTTTTTTTTCTTTTTTTTTCTGTTTTTGCTCTGGGTTTTTCTGAGTCTCTTATTTTATGACATAGACTAAGGAAAATGAAACCTTATCTTGAAATTTAGCCAAACTACAGAAAGTCCTTGGGTTACTTGAAAAGGAAGTTCTGACCTGACCTCCAACCTTCTCAGATCTTTATCCAGTTCAACAGGTGTCAACATGTTCTGGGAAAACAAGTTTGATCCATGAAGGCCCCATCTCAAGGCACTGAAAGGATCTGCTGCAAATATTTCGGTGCCAGATACCACACCAGGTTGTTTGTAATCCAGTGACATTAAGGATCTGCAGAGCAGGGCTGTTTAGGCTGAAAAATGAGACCCATAAGCACTTAGTACTTATGTCTAATCTGGACATTTTTTACTGTTGAGGCCTTTACAGAAAATACACCAAACTAATTCAGAGCCAATTTAACTATTGTGAGAAAGACAACCATGTTACATTCATCTGAAGCATGCAGAATGCAATTTCATTTTACAAGGTGTCATCTGTTTTTTTTCAGCATGTAAGTTTCTTTCCTGCAGAAAAGTGCAATGCAAATCTGCCATGCCTTGCCTTTTGAGTAGCAGAATAAATAAACTCCATAAATAAAGTCAAGACAGATTTTTTGTTGTTGAGTTGCTCAGGTAATGTTCCACTTATCCTTTGTTTGCTAAAAGGCTTTGCATTCCTTTATTTATAATCTTTGATTTAATCTAAACATTTAGACTTAAT